>CM069908.1:64108896-64542263 GCA_036172215.1 Camellia granthamiana
GACATTTTTCAATTGTGTGTTTCATATTTTTATTTTTAATATTGAATCACTTTTTAAAAATTATTCAATCATTTCTCCATTTTCATAGTGTTTTTCCTTTTCAAATATTTTGGACAAACAAAAAAGTAATGGTACTGTTGTGACTAAGAGTGATGAATATCTTTTTGTAATCATCATCCTAAGAAGCTAAAGTTGAGAGTAAGAAGAAGAAGGAGATGAAAAAACTATGAGGACTTGAATTAATGTGCAAAATTGAATACAAACTTTGTAATATTAAAAAATTAATATTTTATTTATGTTTATCTTTAAATTTAGACATTTATTTGCTGGTTGTTAAACAAGTTTTGAGTTTTGTTCAATTATATGTATGCATTGGACTCTCCTAAAATCAATAAATTTTTGTTTATTTTTAAAAAAATTTAATCAATGAGTTTTGGAAGCATCAAAACTTCAAATTAATTTGTTAATTTTCTTAATTTGTAATTAATTAAAAAAATCTATTATTTAGTTCATTTGCTCCTTTATCTATATGCCACAAATAATTTAAAAAATACATCTATTGGTTTGAAGTCATATTACACACTAAAAATAGATCTAATACCAGATTTATACTATTACTAGAAATAAACTTGGGCTTTTTTAAGTAATTCAAAAAATCTAATTGAATTATTTGTTACAATTTAATCATAAATTTTGGCCAAAATTTAAAATAATATTAAAATTATTAGCTTAAAAATATCTATTAACTACTTTACAATCCTATCTTATTAGAAATTCCTTTAAAAATTAAAAATTACCAAACAACTTCATATCTCCATCAAAATATCTTGATTCTTTAGAATTCATATTATACTCATTGATGTTGATTCTGCACAAATGAGTATTCTATATCCACCCAAATTGTTTGGAGCCAAAGAAACTGTGTGAGTGATTTTCTGACCACACTGCCCGCTTAGTAATTCAGCTGTAGAACACTGGCAGAATGGATGGCACCTTGCTGACCTGCAATAGAAAGAGAAGGCTCCGGCGGTGGTTCTTCCACCCGGGGGTACTCCGACGATCAAGTCAGTACTCAATATCTCTCAAAGATAATCAATCATCTATTCAACTCACAAGGTTGAGCATAAAAAACATACCTTAGACCCATGGGGGTGCCTCTTATTTATAGCCAACTCAATCCTAGTCCCAATAGAAGCCTAACTCCAATGAATTCAGGATTACTGCTAATCTGGAACTCCCAGTGGGATTAGGGTAAACTCTCTAAGAGTTTCATCTTTACCCAAACTGAAGTCTTCTCTCAATCTAGGACTCTTGTCCATATCTAGGTTGAGTTCCCTTTTCATTCTAGGACTCTTGTCCCTTATCCACTTATCTCGGATTCCGATATCTTCGGCGATAACCTCGGCCTTGCCGAGATCACCTCGGCATCACGACCAGGACACGTGGCACCTCGGCTGACACGTCGGCGTCACCTTGCCACGTGTTGGTACTCAGAAAATATATCCCCACAGAAACTATTTGAATAAAATCAATTTGACTGTTGAATTTTAGATTTGTACGAAAACAATTATCATAGAATTTTGAATTTATATATATATAAAAAATTAAATAGATTTGTGCATGAAATAAAAGCCTCTTTTGTTCACTTTTCCGTTCTTTTTTTTTAATTATTTTTATTTTTACAAATTCTATCCAAACACAATTTCAGAGTTTCTTAAGTGATTGTACAGAGAAAATAGATGTTGGTTCATAATATAACAATAATGTTTTAGAGCACTAAATTGGGAGCTCTAGAGCATCACTAATGATGTGGCACAGTGGCCCCCACCAAAGTGATGTGATGTTTTGGCTTGAGTTTGTTTTTTTTTTTTTTTTAGCTCATTAGAGCTATTAGTGGTCCAAAAATTAGTGGGATGAATCACCACTCATAATATAATTTAAAAAAAAAACAAATCATGGGAGAAAATTGTCTAATTGTATAAATATTATAAAATTAACAAACACATTGTATTAAACCATTTATACATTGAATTCATATATTTTTCATTACTTTTTTTTTTTTTTTTTTGGTAAAACAGTGAACTAATAGAATTAAGTAGTCAAGGTTCTCTAGCATCATCATCCATCTGATTTAAAACAAAAGAAGGAGCAGAAATAAAGACATGAAATCTACTTAACTAACAAATAAAATTTTAATTTATGAAATACAAACCTGTGTTTTCTCTTTTGAAGCAGTGTTGGCTGCAATTGAAACCTGCATTGCATAGATATTAAAAAAATTAGAAAGTAACAAAATCAAAACCAAACATATTTTTTTAAAAAAAAAAGAATAAAAATTAACCTGCTTGATGGCTAGAAGAGCTCCAGAATTGATATTGAGTCCCATATAAACCCTTCCAAATGCGCCGCAACCGATCAATTCACCTTTCCTCCACCAGATCGTCGGGGCGTCGTCTTTCTCGACATTGATCGCATCAGACTTGGCAATCGGTGGAAGTGCAGAGACTGGAGGCTTCGAGAAGAGTCCGATTCCCGATTTGCGAATGATGGAGCTGATCTTCTCAACGAAGCCTCCGACGACACCTCCATCGTTGGAGGGCTTGAAAACCAGAGATCGGCAAACTGAGCCGATGAAATCTTTCATTGTATTGCGAGTAATGTAGGTTGGATCGAGAGAGATTGAAGAAAGATTTGGTTTCTAACAGAGAAAATGTAGGGTTCGAATGTAACGCAGAGCGAGGTTGATATACCCGAAAGAAAGAAAATCAAAATCATCTCGGCAACAATTAAGAAAATCAAAATTAAATCTTCCTAAAATTTTGCTAAAACATTCCTAATAAAACAAAAGGGATAGTGCTTAAATTTCTCCCAGTAACAATTAAGGAAGTGTTCAAAAAAATCATCTCAGCAACTTTCAATCAATCAGGCTAAATTTATGCAATTATTGATCTCTTGCAATTGCAATCAAATATTTTGATTGCAATCAAATATTCTGTCCTGCATTGCATTCCTTGTGAGGAACGAATCCAGATCTTCTGTCGCACTCTCCTATGGTTGTTTCCTGTCGCCCTCCAAAACGACGTCGTTTTGGAGGGGTTTTTTTTTTTTTTCTTCTTCTTACCAAATTTAGAGAGAGAAAGCAGAGAGAGAGAGAGTGACAGAAATGTGTTGTTTTTTATCAAAAGCCTCCAAATATTTATTTCTAAATTCTCATAATTTTAAAACTCTCTCTTTCCTACGTGGCAACCTTCTTTGATTGCCTTTCATGTTTTCTATTTTTCTTCATTTTCTATTTGTTTGATTAATTAAAATTAAAATTAATTTCATTGCTTATGGATAAAGATTTGAATTTCAAAATTCCTCCATATAGATAAACATATAAAAACTGAAAATTAATTTATAAGTCTACAGATAAAGATAAAATTAAACAATTAATTTCATAACTTATAGATAATTTAAAATTTCTTCCCACAAATAAACATATTAAAAAAAAATTATTTTAAATTTTTTACCTCATGAAATGCCCTTATCTGTAACTTCTTATCTCCTATTAAATTCTTAACCTTCTCTTGATAATTTTTATAATAAAATTTAGATAAAGATATGATTTGTTAATCTATATATCTATCAAAAACATATATATCTAAATCTTTATTTTGATTTACTTATATATTTTTTCTCTTTCTATCACATATTATCTTTTTTAATTTTAAATTTTTTATCTTATGAAACACCCTTATCTATAACTTCGTATCTCCTATTAAATTCTTAACATTCTCTTAATAATTTTTATTATTCGTTATTATCTACCCAATGATAAAGATTAAAAAAAAAATTATTGGCTCTGAATGATAAAAGTATTAATAATGAAATTGGTTGACTCTGAATGAGAAGAGTATTAATAATGAAATAATGAAGGCTGCATGGGAGAAGGCGGCACAAAAATCTCACAAACTTAATTTTTGTCACTATATTTATACGAGGTAATAATTTGATATTCTTTCTATTAGTTATTAGAAATAGTTTGCATTACATCATTGTTATGTTTTTTTACTTTATTTTATTTTATTTTTTTATTTTTTTGTAAGGCCGTTATTCGTTATAGTATTTCTTTAATCTCATCTCTAAATTCTCTCTTTAAAATTTTTATTTTTTGCAATAATAAAGTTTAGAATCAATTTCTTATCAGATTTGTTTTCTTGGTCCTTATTTTATTGAAGGATCGAAACGAGTAAAACTTTTATATGATATATAAGATTAATGAATATAATACAAAGATAATAGGGAAGCACTACATATTTGTTAATATCTCTATGTTATTATTAGTTGATTTGCTAGATTATACTATCAATTTAGAGCTCATATGATTTAATTCAATGTCCATGACTTTATTTGTATTCGATCATTTTTTCGTTGAGTAACCTATATATATATATTTTTGATATATAATGATTAAAACTATCATTTGTTATATTTTTTCAAGTAGAATTCAAATAATTTTTCATCATTTTTTTATAAATAAAATGGATTAAAACTATTTTCTTATATAATTTTTATAATCTTACGAAATTCTTATCTTGATTAATTTTTTAAAAATGATGTAGAAACTATGCAAGTATTATTCAAACTATGGAGAAGGATTTATATAGCGGTTCCGGGTTTACCCCTTGTTGTACAGTGATTCGGACATGTGTCCGTGGATGTTGGTAGTTGAGTATTGGCTTGTTTACATCCTTTCCTATTTTGTATTTGAGTTATAGGATGTGTTGGGCAGGTTTGTTACAGGTTGGTTGAGCTTAGGAACCAAGTCTAGTTGCCCAGGTTTTGGCTGGGTCCGCTTGAGCGGAGATGTTGGCGCTCGAGCGGAGACCTTGTTGTTGCTTGTACGCTCGAGCGGGGGTTTTTGGCGCTCGAGCGGAGAATGCACCCATTCAGTATTTCGTTGCACCTGCAAAACTTCTGCAAGTGTGGTTTCTACGCTCGAGCGGGTTTGGTGCGCTCGAGCGGGGATGTTGCGCTCGAGCGGACAGTATGTTTTTGGTGAGAGTTCTGGGAGGGGGAGACCTGCGCTCGAGCGGGCTGGAATCTGCGCTCGAGCGGACGAACTTTGTGTCTGTGTCTTGGCGCTTCGAGCGGACAATGTTGCGCTCGAGCGGACCCTGTTTTATGTGTCTTTACGCTCGAGCGGAGTGTCTTACGCTCGAGCGGACCTGTCGTATAACTGAGTGGGGCTGGGCATTTTAAATCACTTTTTGACTTATCTTCTTTCTCCTACTTTACCAAAACGCCATTTTCAGAGCTTCTCACTCAAGAACCTTAACTTCTCTCTAAGTGTTGATCTAGCTAGGGTGTGTTGTTCACCTTTGGTCTTCACAAAAAGGGTGTTGATCGTCGAGGGCGTCTTTTTGATCCGAATAGTTTGGTGTTTGGAGCATTGTGGTTTTTGGATCCTTCTCCTTTTGAGCTAAATCTTTGAGGTAGGGATATCCTACTCCTCTTTATGAGTTTTGTCTTTAAATTTTAGCATTTTGATATGTTGGAAGTTGTTGTGTAATTTTGGGAAACTTTGGGCCATTGTGTAATTTTACAAAAGTTGGGGTTTTGTCTATAATAAACCTAGAAGCATGTTTGGTATAGAAACATGGAATTAATGTTGAAACATTAGTGAAATTGGAACCTAAGGGTTGTGATGTTAATTATGGAAAATGCCCCTAATTACATTGATTAATTAATTTGGATAATTAATTGTATTGATTTGTGATGTGTATAATTGTTGTTTATATGCATTGTGTTGTGTTGGAGGAGATAGGGGATGTACTCCACGGTTTAGGGGAAGATAGGGGATGGACCTCTAGGCTCATACCAAAACACTTCCATACTTCCAATTTGATACACATTTTAGTGATGCATCAATAACATATGAAAATACTTCCATAATTCAATAAGCACACATATAAGTGGTGCTAATGGAGTCCATCCCTTATCTCCTCCCAAACAATATCCGGTTTAGGAGTCCATCCCCTATCTCCTCCCAAACCGTGGAGTACATCCCCTATCTCCTCCCAAACAATATGCATATATAATGTATCAAACACTTGTCATATACAATACTCAATCAATACATGTATTTTCTGTATTAATAAACAGTCAAAATTAATGACTTAACCACTGTGATTAGTTTCAGTTTTCCCTAATCCACATGCAATGTCTACAACAATTTCGACTATCCTCCACCGATAGCCCAAAACAGTTATTTCTAAACAGGAAACAAATGTACGATAAATATAAACTCAACAAGTTCAAAGGTGTATGATTAAACTAACCAACTACACCATTTAAGCTTATAATTACCCAATTCCATGAATTCAACTAAATTCCCCCAATTTTCCCTAAATTAATTATACAAATTAATTTAATACCACAACTAGGGTTTTCCCAAAATTACCAAAATACCCCCAACATATCGAAATACCAAAACTCAGAACAAAACCTATAATATGGAGTAGGAAATCCCTACCTCGAAGCAAAGAACTCGAATGGAGAAGATGGAGATGATGACCCAAAATCCAAAGTGCTCCAAATCCGCAAACGTTCGAATCAAAACGAAGCCCTCGACTCACTCTAACTTTTTAATAAAGGATCTAGGGTAGAAACACACTCTAAGTAGATCAAACCTAAGAGAGAAGGTGAGTAGAGAGAGAGAAGTCGGACCTAGGGTTTTGGAATCAAAAAGAGGATGAAAAAGTGTTTTAAAACCCGCTGCTGCCTATTTAAACCTGACAGGCTCGCTCGAGCGAAGACTTGGTCGCTCGAGCGACCAGACACAGAAAACCCTCGCTCGAGCGAAGAAAAGCTCGCTCGAGCCAAGAACTCGAAGCTTCAGGTCTGCAACCCAGAAGCTCGCTCGAGCGATGAACTCGAAAACATACACCTCGCTCGCTCAAGTGAAGAAAAGCTCGCTCGAGCGAAGAATCACAACTTTCAGGTCAATACTAGACGCAATCGCTCGCTCGAGCGAAGAAACCCTGGCTCGAGCACCAGACACAAACTCAACCCTCGCTCAAGCGACCAAACTCTCGCTCGAGCGACCAACCCAAAAACTAGACAGCAACACTTGGTTTCCGGACCCAACCAACCTGAAACAAACCTGCCCAACACATCCTATAACTCAAAATGAGAAAATAAAGGACGACAACAACAATTATACAATGATAGGATCCATGGAACCTGAGTCCGGATACAATAACCAAATGGGAAAAGACCGGGGTCGCTATAATATTTATTAATAATTTGATCCCACAATAATAATAGACACCACCGATTTAAAAGTCTAAGTAAATTTACGATAACTTTTCTGAGTTTATAGAATTTCTCTCTTTTAATATTTTGTTTAGTTTGATACAAGTTATTTATGTTATCAAGTGATTGTGATACTATTATTCTCAATAATGTTTATAATTAATAATTTTTTATGCATAGACATAATTTAAGATTAAAATGATTTATTTATCACACAATATATAAAGTTTATTTTTCCGTGCATCACACGGGTTACCGCTAGGATGTTAGGATTCAAAATTAAGTTCTAGAAGAAACCGCAACTCAGTCCCTTTTTATCTATACTATATTATCTATACTATATATAGAGATTTAGAAGTAAGTTCATTTTAATCTTAAATTCCCTTTTTATCTATACTATATTATCTATACTAGGCTTTGTCCAAAAATTTGAAACACAAACTCTAGTAAAAATTATTAAAATAAAAAATACAGGCCATAATAAATTTAACATTGTTGGAGTGTCACAAATCCCTCGTGTTCTCTCACGTTGAAATCCCAACATGAGAGAAGCCTAACTCCCAAAAAAATCTTTCTCCAAGGTTTTTTTTTTTTTTTTTTTGAAAAATAATATGAGTGTTGTAACGCCCCCAAAATAATAACATTAATCCCAACAATATAGACATGCTTTGATATATAAAAGATCCACATCCTTCCATTTATCAGAGTTTCATTACAAAAAGTATTACATGTTAACAACAAAAGCAAATGCCCTAAGGGCTTACAGCTTTCCAAGTTAACACTTGGTTACAAAAAGTAGAGTGCTAACTCATTTACACATTAAGCCCTTGGCTTGAATTTACATGTAATACATCAAAAGGAAAGACAACCAAAAAGTCTGTCCGCCACTAGCCTCCCAAGCTAAGTCCTTGGAGGTGGCATGCTACCTGTACCTGAAAATGATGTTCCCATATAGGGTGAGCCACAGCCCAGTAGAAATATACTAAACCAGTTATGAACAATGACTAAAAGATTAACAGTTGATAGATGGTCAACACTTTTACATTCTTTCATAACATAATACAATTCCAAGACATTTAAGTCTATATTTCCTTTCGTTTCCATTTCCATTCCTTTTTCTTGCCAATTCATAACCTTGGCTCATAACCTGGCCAAACATCTCACATGAGACAAAAACTCATGCTAACACTTTTCACCCCATCATAGATAAACATATTAGTTATATCAATACTTCCAAAGACAAGCATATGAGCTCTGTCAATACATTACTAGATAAGCATATGAGCTCTATCTACGGAGTCCATCCCCTATCTTCTCCCAAACAACATCCGGCTTAGAGGTCCATCCCCTATCTTCTCCTAAACCGTGGAGTACATCCCCTATCTTCTCCAACACAACACAATGCATATAAACAATAATTATACACATCACATATCAATACATAAAGTTAATGTATTCTTTCCATCGTCATACTTAATGACACATTTCTATTTCAATTACTCATTTCCCACAATTAATTATCTCAATGTAATTAGGGCATTTTCCATAATTAACATTACAACCCTTAGGTTCCATTTTCATCAATGTTTCAACATTAATTCCATGTTTCTATACCAAACATGACTCTAGGTTTATTTTAGATAAAAACCCCCAACTTTTGTAAAATTACACAAAGGCCCAAAGTTTCTCAAAATTACACAACAACTCCCAACATATCAAAATGCTAAAATTTAAAGACAAAACTCATAAAGAGGAGTAGGATATCCCTACCTCAAAGATTGAGCTCAAAAGGAGATGATGGCCAACACCCAACTTGCTCCAAAACCAAACTTGTTCCGATTAAAACGAAGCCCAAGTCACCCTCTACCTTTTTAACAAAGGCCTTAGGGTAGGAAATCACCCTAGGTAGATCAAATCTTAGAGAGAGTGTAAGTGTAGAGAGAGAGGCTCTCAAATTTAGGGTTTGAAGAAGATAGAATTTGGAAAAAGTGAAGTTGAACTCGGCTGCTGCTAGCTGATATAAACAGGCTCGCTCGAGCGAAGACTTGGTCGCTCGAGCGACCAGACACAAAAACTGACCTCGCTCGAGCGAAGACACGCTCGCTCGAGCCAACAGTTCAAATCTCCGATTTGCAACACGACGCTCGCTCGAGCGAAGGACCGCTCGCTCGAGCGAAGAACGAACCAGATCGCTCGAGCGAAGAAAAGCTCGCTCGAGCCAAGAAATGGAACTTTCAGGTCTGGGTCAGACGCAATCGGTCGCTCGAGCGAAGCCATCTTGGCTCGAGCCACCAGACACAAAAACTACCCTCGCTCGAGCGACCAAACCCTCGCTCGAGCGACCAGCCAAAATTCTGGGCAGCAACACTTGGCTCCCAAGCACAACCAACCTGTAACAAACCTGCCCAACACATCCTATAACTCAAATACAAAGTAGGAAAGGAAGTAAACAAGACAATACTCAACTACCAACATCCACGGACACATGTCCGGATCACTGTACAACAAGGGGTAAACCCGGGACCGCTATAAGTGTTGTAAAATCTTAGAGTGTGTTTGTTTGGACGGACTGGATAAGGGGAGATTGTAATTTATAGAACTGTTAGTCCCGGGATACATTGTCCCCATACTATTTGGTTGGATTGGATTTGTATCCTTTGTTTAGTCATGGGATTAGATGTCTGGATTGGACTATTTTCATGATGTCTGGATTGGACTATTTTTAATGAATCAAATGTTTAGTTAGACGGACTGGATAAGGATAAATGTTCAAAAGACTATTTTACCATTGTAATTTATAATTTAACAACATTAAAAAAATTTAATTTATAAGGCCATAATTTTTAATTTATTATTTTCAATTAAATTAAATTTATAATTTATAATTTATAATTTTTATTTAATATATAATTTTAAATTAACGACAATAAAAAATAATTTTATTTAATATATAAATTAAATTTTCAACAATACTAAAAAAATTTAATTTATAAGGCCATAATTTATAATTTATTATTTTTAAATAAATTTAATTTATAATTTATATTTTTTATTTAATATATAATTTTAAATTAACAACACTAAAAAAATAATTTTATTTAATATGTAAATTTAATTTTTTAACAACACTAAAAAAATTTAATTTATAAGGCCATAATTTTTCATTTTTAATTAAATTAAATTTATAATTTATAATTTATAATTTAAATTTTTTATTTAATATATAATTTTAAATTAAGAACACTAAAAAAAACAATTTATAAATGTTCAAAAAATTATTTTACCATTTTCTAATTGTTTGCTAAGTAATAGCATAGGGATAAAATGGACATTTCAGAGCCTAATCCCATGGGATATCAATCCCATGGAAATAATCTCACCCCCCCAATGGGATAGGATAGTCCCATATTTGTGAGACTAATAGTTCTTGGAGACTATTATTCCGGAGCAAAAATTTTCAAACAAACAATGAACTATTAGTCCAGTAGGACTAATAAACCAATCCCACACCGAAATCCTTCAAAATAAACGCACAGTGTATTGGTTTTGGACATTAAAAATTAATGTGTTCTTTCCTAGCTAGATCATGCGTGGCCCTCATGGACTTTTATTTTTATTTTTTATTATTTGTTTGTGAATATGAGATATTTTGACAGAGTGTAATCTTTTGATCAGCTGTTTCATCGTGTTATATTAAGAAATTAGTGGCCACTCGTACGATGTACAGGTTTTTAGAAAGTTAATAATTACTAAAAAAAAATTTGCTATTTGTTTATATTTCTTGACATTTTTATTTGGTTTATATATATAAATCTTACTTCACATCATTAAAAATATTTAATATTTCACATTATTGAAAATTTTAAAAAACTATCATACATTAGTAAATCATCACATATATAATAGTTAATTTATCTAAGAATTACTTCAGACAACCAAAAATAGAGTAATAAAGGCATATTATAATTAATCAAAATGACTAATATATTAAATTTAAGTAACACTAATTTTGCTTAATCAATAGTAGATATTACATTAATCATCTCATATAATATAATAAATTAAAATAAAATTAATTTTAATTCCCACTATATTTAGTTAGTAGTTAAAATTTTTTACATGCTATTTCTTTTTTCGTTATATTGATTCATTAAACACAAATAGGTTTGGAATGATTATAAAAAAAAAATGTTTGAAAATGCATTATACTTGAATTGACAAACATAAAGAATATAAATATTTAAATAATTCAAAAAAAAATTAACATTTTAAATATGAGATATCTTCCATTTGCTCAAACTTTGAATCTAAATAAATAAATAAATAATTTAAACAAAGAAGAAATTTGTGGTTTAGTTCTCAAAGGAAATGAGTTACTAAAAATAAATTTAATCATGAATTATTTCAATAGGATAATCAACAATAAAAAATCAACTGATGAATACATTTAAAGTATAACCCATATCCAATAAATTTTGATGTGTTCTTCATTTTCAATCTAACATCTACACCAAAAAAAAATTAAACACAAATAATCAATAAGTGGGAGAGTTACAAATTGATAATTGCAGTGTTTTTATAAATATAAAAAAAGAATAAAATCTCAATTAAATGACACATTATTAACAAAAAGAAAGAAATAAGGAAAATTATAGATTGTAACCAAAATTTTTTTTTAAAAATAATAATAATATCCATTTATATGAACTCACTTTCTTACAAATGCAAAAACTCATGCAAGTATACATTTCAAATGTAAAGCAAATATTTGAGATTTTTAGGCACCGAAAAGGGATCAGAAATGGCTCAATGTTGATTGTTTTCCCCCCAATTTTCTATTCATGGTTTCTTTTGTAGGAACTTGTTTTTATATTAAAAAGATTATGCTTAAACAAAAGATATATATAGAATTCTATCATGTTTAAAATTTGTATGAATAATTAATTGATGATTTTAAAGGATAAAATATTAAGTTCCACCTAAAGATAAACTTTAAAAAGATTAAGTTGAAATACATAGAAATTCTATAACAAACTAACAAAAGATAAATATAGATCGTTAAAAAATTATCATCTTTTTGGGATATTTATATGCCAATCTTATTCTTTTTTTTATTTAAATATTTTGTTATCTTTTATTTGGATTTTCATTAAATAGTTATATTTTTATTTTTGTATATTTTTTCATCTATATTTATTTGTTATTCATATATACATAATTACCTTTTCATTTTAAAAATCATTTGACTCGTAATATTTTTTTATTTAAAATTTTTTTAATTGTTCATATATAAATAGTTAACTTTTTATTTTTATAATTAATTGACTTGTAATATTTTTTTTAATCTTTTATTTGACTCTTTATATTATTTTGCAGTTGAAATTTGAATAGTTATCTTTTTATTTTATTTATTTTATATTTTTATCTCTACCTCTTTATTATTCATATTTAAATATTTATTATTTTATTTAAATATATATAATCATTTTGGCTTTTGAGATTTAGATAATTGACAAATAATCAAAAATTAGGAAAAGTGGGAGGGGAGACTTGAGAAGTGACACGTAGGAGAGAGAATCCATAAGAATTTAGTATTAAGAGTTTGGAGAATTCTCATACTCTGCTACATTTGTTTATATATATAAAAAAAAAAAAAACTCATAACTCTCGATTGCATGCTCTCTTCTTTGTTACAACAACATGATTACTTCTCTATATCTTTCTAAATAAACACTCGATCAAAACCTATTTATCTACAATTTACTTATAAAGACATGAGTATGTCGCTATAATTCTAAATGTTTTATTTTCTTTTGCTTTTTTTTTTTCTCTGACATTTTTCAATTGTGTGTTTCATATTTTTATTTTTATTTTTAATATTGAATCACTTTTTAAAAATTATTCAATCATTTCTCCATTTTCATAGTGTTTTTCCTTTTCAAATATTTTGGACAAACAAAAAAGTAATCGTACTGTTGTGACTGAGAGTGATGAATATCTTTTTGTAATCATCATCCTAAGAAGCTAAGGTTGAGAGTAAGAAGAAGAAGGAGATGAAAAAACTATGAGGACTTAAATTAATGTGCAAAATTGAATACAAACTTTGTAATATTAAAAAATTAATATTTTATTTATGTTTATCTTTAAATTTAGACATTTTTTTGCTGGTTGTTAAACAAGTTTTGAGTTTTGTTCAATTATATGTATGCATTGGACTCTCCTAAAATCAATAAATTTTTGTTTATTTTTAAAAAAATTTAATCAATGAGTTTTGGAAGCATCAAAACTTCAAATTAATTTGTTAATTTTCTTAATTTGTAATTAATTAAAAAAATCTATTATTTAGTTCATTTGCTCCTTTATCTATATGCCACAAATAATTTAAAAAATACATCTATTGGTTTGAAGTCATATTACACACTAAAAATAGATCTAATACCAGATTTATACTATTACTAGAAATAAACTTGGGCTTTTTTAAGTAATTCAAAAAATCTAATTGAATTATTTGTTACAATTTAATCATAAATTTTGGCCAAAATTTAAAATAATATTAAAATTATTAGCTTAAAAATATCTATTAACTACTTTACAATCCTATCTTATTAGAAATTCCTTTAAAAATTAAAAATTACCAAACAACTTCATATCTCCATCAAAATATCTTGATTCTTTAGAATTCATATTATACTCATTGATGTTGATTCTGCACAAATGAGTATTCTATATCCACCCAAATTGTTTGGAGCCAAAGAAACTGTGTGAGTGATTTTCTGACCACACTGCCCGCTTAGTAATTCAGCTGTAGAACACTGGCAGAATGGATGGCACCTTGCTGACCTGCAACAGAAAGAGAAGGCTCCGGCGTTGGTTCTTCCACCCGGGGGTACTCCGACGATCAAGTCAGTACTCAATATCTCTCAAAGATAATCAATCATCTATTCAACTCACAAGGTTGAGCATAAAAAACATACCTTAGACCCATGGGGGGTGCCTCTTATTTATAGCCAACTCAATCCTAGTCCCAATAGAAGCCTAACTCCAATGGATTCAGGATTACTGCTAATCTGGAACTCCCAGTGGGATTAGGATAAACTCTCTAAGAGTTTCATCTTTACCCAAACTGAAGTCTTCTCTCAATCTAGGACTCTTGTCCATATCCAGGTTGAGTTCCCTTTTCATTCTAGGACTCTTGTCCCTTATCCACTTATCTCGGATTCCGATATCTTCGGCGATAACCTCGGCCTTGCCGAGATCACCTCGGCGTCACGACCAGGACACGTGGCACCTCGGCTGACACGTCGGCGTCACCTTGCCACGTGTTGGTACTCAGAAAATATATCCCCACAGAAACTATTTGAATAAAATCAATTTGACTGTTGAATTTTAGATTTGTACGAAAACAATTATCATAGAATTTTGAATTTATATATATATAAAAAATTAAATAGATTTGTGCATGAAATAAAAGCCTCTTTTGTTCACTTTTCCGTTCTTTTTTTTTAATTATTTTTATTTTTACAAATTCTATCCAAACACAATTTCAGAGTTTCTTAAGTGATTGTACAGAGAAAATAGATGTTGGTTCATAATATAACAATAATGTTTTAGAGCACTAAATTGGGAGCTCTAGAGCATCACTAATGATGTGGCACAGTGGCCCCCACCAAAGTGATGTGATGTTTTGGCTTGAGTTTGTTTTTTTTTTTTTTTTAGCTCATTAGAGCTATTAGTGGTCCAAAAATTAGTGGGATGAATCACCACTCATAATATAATTTTAAAAAAAAACAAATCATGGGAGAAAATTGTCTAATTGTATAAATATTATAAAATTAACAAACACATTGTATTAAACCATTTATACATTGAATTCATATATTTTTCATTACTTTTTTTTTTTTTTTTTGGTAAAACAGTGAACTAACAGAATTAAGTAGTCAAGGTTCTCTAGCATCATCATCCATCTGATTTAAAACAAAAGAAGGAGCAGAAATAAAGACATGAAATCTACTTAACTAACAAATAAAATTTTAATTTATGAAATACAAACCTGTGTTTTCTCTTTTGAAGCAGTGTTGGCTGCAATTGAAACCTGCATTGCATAGATATTAAAAAAATTAGAAAGTAACAAAATCAAAACCAAACATATTTTTTTTAAAAAAAAAGAATAAAAATTAACCTGCTTGATGGCTAGAAGAGCTCCAGAATTGATATTGAGTCCCATATAAACCCTTCCAAATGCGCCGCAACCGATCAATTCACCTTTCCTCCACCAGATCGTCGGGGCGTCGTCTTTCTCGACATTGATCGCATCAGACTTGGCAATCGGTGGAAGTGCAGAGACTGGAGGCTTCGAGAAGAGTCCGATTCCCGATTTGCGAATGATGGAGCCGATCTTCTCAACGAAGCCTCCGACGACACCTCCATCGTTGGAGGGCTTGAAAACCAGAGATCGGCAAACTGAGCCGATGAAATCTTTCATTGTATTGCGAGTAATGTAGGTTGGATCGAGAGAGATTGAAGAAAGATTTGGTTTCTAACAGAGAAAATGTAGGGTTCGAATGTAACGCAGAGCGAGGTTGATATACCCGAAAGAAAGAAAATCAAAATCATCTCGGCAACAATTAAGAAAATCAAAATTAAATCTTCCTAAAATTTTGCTAAAACATTCCTAATAAAACAAAAGGGATAGTGCTTAAATTTCTCCCAGTAACAATTAAGGAAGTGTTCAAAAAAATCATCTCAGCAACTTTCAATCAATCAGGCTAAATTTATGCAATTATTGATCTCTTGCAATTGCAATCAAATATTTTGATTGCAATCAAATATTCTGTCCTGCATTGCATTCCTTGTGAGGAACGAATCCAGATCTTCCGTCGCACTCTCCTATGGTTGTTTCCTGTCGCCCTCCAAAACGACGTCGTTTTGGAGGGGTTTTTTTTTTTTTTTTTTTTTTTTCTTCTTCTTACCAAATTTAGAGAGAGAAAGCAGAGAGACAGAGAGAGTGACAGAAATGTGTTGTTTTTATCAAAAGCCTCCAAATATTTATTTCTAAATTCTCATAATTTTAAAACTCTCTCTTTCCTACGTGGCAACCTTCTTTGATTGCCTTTCATGTTTTCTATTTTTCTTCATTTTCTATTTGTTTGATTAATTAAAATTAAAATTAATTTCATTGCTTATGGATAAAGATTTGAATTTCAAAATTCCTCCATATAGATAAACATATAAAAATTGAAAATTAATTTATAAGTCTACAGATAAAGATAAAAATTAAACAATTAATTTCATAACTTATAGATAATTTAAAATTTCTTCCCACAAATAAACATATTAAAAAAAATTATTTTAAATTTTTTACCTCATGAAATGCCCTTATCTGTAACTTCTTATCTCCTATTAAATTCTTAACCTTCTCTTGATAATTTTTATAATAAAATTTAGATAAAGATATGATTTGTTAATCTATATATCTATCAAAAACATATATATCTAAATCTTTATTTTGATTTACTTATATATTTTTTCTCTTTCTATCACATATTATCTTTTTTAATTTTAAATTTTTTATCTTATGAAACACCCTTATCTATAACTTCGTATCTCCTATTAAATTCTTAACATTCTCTTAATAATTTTTATTATTCGTTATTATCTACCCAATGATAAAGATTAAAAAAAAAATTATTGGCTCTGAATGATAAAAGTATTAATAATGAAATTGGTTGACTCTGAATGAGAAGAGTATTAATAATGAAATAATGAAGGCTGCATGGGAGAAGGCGGCACAAAAATCTCACAAACTTAATTTTTGTCACTATATTTATACGAGGTAATAATTTGATATTCTTTCTATTAGTTATTAGAAATAGTTTGCATTACATCATTGTTATGTTTTTTTACTTTATTTTATTTTATTTTTTTATTTTTTTGTAAGGCCGTTATTCGTTATAGTATTTCTTTAATCTCATCTCTAAATTCTCTCTTTAAAATTTTTATTTTTTGCAATAATAAAGTTTAGAATCAATTTCTTATCAGATTTGTTTTCTTGGTCCTTATTTTATTGAAGGATCGAAACGAGTAAAACTTTTATATGATATATAAGATTAATGAATATAATACAAAGATAATAGGGAAGCACTACATATTTGTTAATATCTCTATGTTATTATTAGTTGATTTGCTAGATTATACTATCAATTTAGAGCTCATATGATTTAATTCAATGTCCATGACTTTATTTGTATTCGATCATTTTTTCGTTGAGTAACCTATATATATATATATTTTTGATATATAATGATTAAAACTATCATTTGTTATATTTTTTCAAGTAGAATTCAAATAATTTTTCATCATTTTTTTATAAATAAAATGGATTAAAACTATTTTCTTATATAATTTTTATAATCTTACGAAATTCTTATCTTGATTAATTTTTTAAAAATGATGTAGAAACTATGCAAGTATTATTCAAACTATGGAGAAGGATTTATATAGCGGTTCCGGGTTTACCCCTTGTTGTACAGTGATTCGGACATGTGTCCGTGGATGTTGGTAGTTGAGTATTGGCTTGTTTACATCCTTTCCTATTTTGTATTTGAGTTATAGGATGTGTTGGGCAGGTTTGTTACAGGTTGGTTGAGCTTAGGAACCAAGTCTAGTTGCCCAGGTTTTGGCTGGTCCGCTCGAGCGGAGATGTTGGCGCTCGAGCGGAGACCTTGTTGTTGCTTGTACGCTCGAGCGGGGGTTTTGGCGCTCGAGCGGAGAATGCACCCATTCAGTATTTCGTGCACCTGCAAAACTTCTGCAAGTGTGGTTTCTACGCTCGAGCGGGTTTGGTGCGCTCGAGCGGGGATGTTGCGCTCGAGCGGACAGTATGTTTTTTGTGAGAGTTCTGGGAGGGGGGAGACCTGCGCTCGAGCGGGCTGGAATCTGCGCTCGAGCGGACGAACTTTGTGTCTGTGTCTTGGCGCTCGAGCGGACAATGTTGCGCTCGAGCGGACCCTGTTTTATGTGTCTTTACGCTCGAGCGGAGTGTCTTACGCTCGAGCGGACCTGTCGTATAACTGAGTGGGGCTGGGCATTTTAAATCACTTTTTGACTTATCTTCTTTCTCCTACTTTACCAAAACGCCATTTTCAGAGCTTCTCACTCAAGAACCTTAACTTCTCTCTAAGTGTTGATCTAGCTAGGGTGTGTTGTTCACCTTTGGTCTTCACAAAAAGGGTGTTGATCGTCGAGGGCGTCTTTTTGATCCGAATAGTTTGGTGTTTGGAGCATTTTGGTTTTTGGGTCCTTCTCCTTTTGAGCTAAATCTTTGAGGTAGGGATATCCTACTCCTCTTTATGAGTTTTGTCTTTAAATTTTAGCATTTTGATATGTTGGAAGTTGTTGTGTAATTTTGGAAAACTTTGGGCCGTTGTGTAATTTTACAAAAGTTGGGGTTTTGTCTATAATAAACCTAGAAGCATGTTTGGTATAGAAACATGGAATTAATGTTGAAACATTAGTGAAATTGGAACCTAAGGGTTGTGATATTAATTATGGAAAATGCCCTAATTACATTGATTAATTAATTTGGATAATTAATTGTATTGATTTGTGATGTGTATAATTGTTGTTTATATGCATTGTGTTGTGTTGGAGGAGATAGGGGATGTACTCCACGGTTTAGGGGAAGATAGGGGATGGACCTCTAAGCCGGATGTTGTTGGGAGGAGATAGGGAATGGACTCCGTAGATAGAGCTTGTATGCTTATCTAGAAGTGTATTGACAGAGCGTATATGCTTGTCTTCGGAAGTATTGATATAACTGTTATGTTTATCTTTGATGAAGTGAAAAGTGTTGGCATGAGTGTTTGTCTCATGTGAGATGTTTGGCCAGGTTCTGAGCCAAGGTTTTGAAATGGCAAGTAAAAGGAATGGAAATGGAAACGAAAGGAAATATAGACTTAAGTGTCTTGGAATTGTGTTATGTTATGAAAGAATGTAAAAGTGTTGACCATCTATCAACTGTTAATCTTTTAGTCATTATTCATAACTGGTTTAGTATATTTCTACTGGGCTGTGGCTCACCCTATATGGGAACATCATTTTCAGGTACAGGTAGCATGCCACCTCCAAGGACTTAGCTTGGGAGGCTAGTGGCGGACAGACTTTTTTGTTGTCTTTCCTTTTGTTGTGTTATATGTAAATTCAAGCCAAGGGCTTAATGTGTAAATGAGTTAGCACTCTACTTTTGTGTAACCAAGTGTTAACTTGGAAAGCTGTAAGCCCTTAGGGCATTTGCTTTTGTTGTTAACATGTAATACTTTTTGAAATGAAACTCTATGAAATGGAAGGATATGGATCTTTTATATATCATAGCATGTCTATATTGTTGGGATTAATGTTGTTTTTTTTTTAGGGCGTTACAATTTATACTTTGATATGATATGCGTGTGTCATTGATAGAGAAAATCAAGGATAGAGAGTTGTTAACATAATCAATTGATGATTTGTTTGAGAAGTTCTTTTTATGAGTAAGGCAACAAACTTAGATTAAATTTTTTTGAAAACTACTTATAAAGTATAATTAAAAGTTGATATTTATTCATAATTTGATCCCACAATAATAATAGACACCACTGATTTAAAAGTCTAAGTAAATTTACGATAACTTTTTTGAGTTTATAGAATTTCTCTCTTTTAATATTTTGTTTAGTTTGATACAAGTTATTTATGTTATCAAGTGATTGTGATACTATTATTCTCAATAATGTTTATAATTAATAATTTTTTATGCATAGACATAATTTAAGATTAAAATGATTTATTTATCACACAATATATATAGTTTATTTTTCCGTGCATTGCACGGGTTACCGCTAGTAAAAGATAAGAGAATGTGATTTCCTATCTATCTTGTTTGGATAGAGTAAATAAGAGAAAATAAAATAAAATTTTGTATTTTATTTTATCTAATTTTTATATTAACAAGCTATGTTTTTCATTAGGATAATTTTGATATTTTAAAAAACTTTAATTAAACCTAATTCTTTTCTCACCAAATCTAACAATTTTTTGTGAGAAACAAAGCATAGATTTTTTAGGAAAATGATTCTCACCGTCTCTCATAATTTCTCACTATACTTAACCATCTAAATAAATAAAGGGTTTTCTATTCTCATTATTTTTTTTTTCTTTTTTCACCAAATTCCTCCTTCCAAACGGAGTGTTACACATTACATTAAATAACTATACATAAAAAACATGTATATGAATACAAAATTAAGAATTAAAGGACAAAATAAAAGGTAGACAAATGACTCAAGTGTTTAGCATAACAAGACGTATTTATATCATATATTTTATTACATGAAGCCTACAATTTAAAGTGAATTTAAAGATTCGGCATTTTCCCCCCCATTCCTCCAACAATGCCTACATTTTAATTAACTTATATAAATAACTAGCAATTAATTTGCACAATACACGTATTATTTTTTTTCAAAAAATATTTGACAGTAAAATTAAAATATAATTTTAATTATTTATTTTGATAATATTTGCACTATCGTTCTATAAAAGTATTACTTAAATATTTATATATATTAATTTTAGTTAAATTATTTGTGTATTTAGATAATTTTAATTCTACTGTATTATAAAAGTATAATTATCATATAATAATTTTGCCATGATATATATAATATATATATTTAATTATAAGATAGTAAAATAAATACTCATTTCGATATTAAAAATAATGGTTAAATTAGAAGAAGAATAAGTATCATAAAATTAAAAGTAATTCCTAACTATTTAATTTTCTTTTATATTCATTTGGAAAATAAAAATATGTAGAAATATAAACTATATAAAATTTTTTGAAAAGGTTAAATAGAAATATATTATAGTTGGATTATCATATAATGCTTTTATATGATATATCTATCTATCTATCTATCTATACTATCTATATAAACAAATGTAGTGGAATATGAGAATTCTCCAAACTCTTAATACTAAATTCTTATGGATTCTCTCTCTTACGTGTCACTTCTCAAGTCTCCCCTCCCACTTTTTCTAATTTTTAATCATTTGTCAATTATCTAAATCTCAAAAGCCAAAAGGATTATATATATTTAAATAAAATGATAAATATTTAAATATAAACAAACAAAGAGGTAGAGATAAAAATATAAAATAAATAAAATAAAAAGATAACTATTCAAATTTCAACTACAAAATAATATAAAGAGTCAAATAAAAGATAAAAAAATAACTAAATAAAAAATATTACGAGTTAATTAATTATAAAAATAAAAAGTTAACTATTTATATATGAACAATTAAAAAAAATTAAATAAAAAAAATTACGAGCCAAATGATTTTTTAAAATAAAAAGGTAATTATGTATATAATGAATAACAAATAAATATAGATGAAAAAATATACAAAAATAAAAATATAACTATTTAATGAAAATTCAAATAAAAGATAACAAAATATTTAAATAAAAAAAGGAATAATATTGGGATATAAATATCCCAAAAATATGATAATTTTTTTAACGATCTATATTTATCTTTTGTTAGTTTGTTATAGAATTTCTATATATTTCAACTTAATATTTTTGAAGTTTATCTTTAAGTGAAACTTAATATTTTATCTTTTAAAATCATCAATTACTTATCCATACAAATTTTAAACGTGATAGAATTCCATATATATCTTTTGTTTAAGCATAATCTTTTTAATATAAAAACAAGTTCCTGCAAAAGAAACCATGAATAGAAAATTGGGGGGAAAACAATCAACATTGAGCCATTTCTGATCCCTTTTCGGTGCCTAAAAATCTTAAATATTTGCTTTACATTTGAAATGTGTATTTGCATGAATTTTTGCATTTGTAAGAAAGTGAGTTCATATAAATGGATATTATTATTTTTTTAAAATTTTTTTTGTTACAATCTGTATTTTTCCTTATTTCTTTCTTTTTGTTAATAATGTGTCATTTAATTGAGATTTTATTATTTTTTTATATTTATAAAAGCACTGCAATTATCAATTTGTAACTCTCCCACTTATTGATTATTTGTGTTTAATTTTTTTTGGGTGTAGATGTTAGATTGAAAATGAAGAACACATCACAATTTATTGGATATGGGTTATACTTTAAATGTATTCATCAGTTGATTTTTTATTGTTGATTATCCTATTGAAATAATTCATGATTAAATTTATTTTTAGTAACTCATTTCCTTTGAGAACTAAACCACAAATTTCTTCTTTGTTTAAATTATTTATTTATTTATTTAGATTCAGAGTTTGAGCAAAGGGAAGATATCTCATATTTAAAATGTTAATTTGTTTTTTTTAATAATTTAAATATTTATATTCTTTATGTTTGTCAATTCAAGTATAATGCATTTTCAAACATTTTTTTAGATTTTTTTTATAATCATTCCAAACCTATTTGTGTTTAATGAATCAATATAACGAAAAAAGAAATAGCATGTAAAAAATTTTAACTACTAACTAAATATAGTGGGAATTAAAATTAATTTTATTTTAATTTATTATATTATATGTGTCACGCCCCCACTTTTTATTACTCGAAGTCATTACCAAATTCATTAACTTAATTCAATTTCATGGATAACATGTTGAAATAAACTCATACATTCAATCTGTATAAGGGATTAACAATACTCTCATTCGTATGCAAAATAAATATTACATGAACATACTTTAACAAACTGCCTTTGGGCTTACATCACTTAAGATACAAGAAGAAGGGTGTAACCCTTTCACAACAATGGCATTCTGCCAACATAACAAAGGCCCCGTGGCCAATAAATAAGTAGATCCAAATCTTGCAGCTCAACCTGCTTAACACCTGAAAAAGATTCAACAACGTGGGATGAACATATAGTCCAGTAGGGAACTCAACATGATCCTTAACAATAACAACTTACAGATAGCTATGATCATGAACACTCATTCTCGTACTAGAATAGTAATGTGAGAGTTTATACAAAATATATATATGTATGAACTTTTCTCGAAAACAACCATTTCATTCAATGTTCCAAATGATTTCCCTTCCCGTTTTCCTTTCACTAATTCCCGTTCCCAATCTTTCATAACATTAACAAACACTTAGGAAGTAACCTCACTAAGCTCGATACTCTCTTCCCTTTCTATACATACACAGATGTACCCTTCTCAAACATGTTTATCTCTAAAACATTCATTCTCCTTTACACTCTCCAAAGGACAGAAAAAAAAACATTCTGGTTCGTTTTCGCTACTAACATAACTATACATGCATAACTTGTAAAAATGTAAATTTACAACCCCTCCAACATGTATACAACCAATCAATGGAATAACTCAGTCCTTCGAACGATAACCAATCAAGTATATGATATTTTTAGTCACAACGAAACAACAACCATTCCACTTTGCTCTACTAACCATGTACTTAGTAAGCCAAAGATATACTGAAACAACTACAACCAACTTCACTCTACTAGCTATAAGCGTAAGTGAGTCAAACTGCCAGTTTACCAGGCGCTCGCTGGAAGGGTATGACACCTTTTATTATTAGCGCATACAGTTCTCCAGGCGCTGGCTGGAAGGTAACGGTACCTTTGATTATAAGCGCGGCATATAACGCCATCCACAATCATGCACACAAGGCATATCCACGGCATATAACGCCATCCACAATCATGCACACAAGGCATATCCAACATGTGTACCACATACATACACATAACTACTAAGAATCCAACAATCCAATTCTCAAACTTATTTCGAAAGTACTTTCTTCCTTTTCACAAAAACAATTCCATTTCCTTTTCTTTTCACAAAACCAATCTTAACCCTTTTGTTTTCACAAAATCAATTCCATTATTCTTATTTCCATAAAACCAATTCCCAAACCATGGTGAATCCTTTAAATATTAAACGCCATTACCCAACTCACTTTGATAAAAGAGATTTATACACAATAGTCAACAAAACCCCCAATTTGATTTACCCAACCTAAATATAATTTAGGGCTTTTCTCTCATTCAACTACAACATGCTAATTTACATACTAATTAGCCAAAACAACAATTAATGAAGCCAAATCCATTCTCAACACAACCAACCCTAGGTTTACTCATGATTTTCAAACAATTCCAACATGATACAATTTTCATGCAATACAAAAATTACCACATGTCTATCTATAGACGAAGTATTGAAAAAGAACAAGGAGAATCCCTACCTCAAACGTAGAACCCAAATAGAGAAGATGACCCAAAACCAAAATGTTCCAAACACCAAACTATTCAGATCAAAACGAAGCCCTCGACGATCAACACCCTTTTTGTTAAGACCAAAGGTGAGCAAAACACCCTAGCTAGATCAATACTTAGAGAGAAGTTATGGTTTTTGAGTGAGAAGCTCTGAAAATGGCGTTTTAGTAAAGTAGGAGAAAGAAGATAAGTCAAAAAGTGATTTAAAAAAATGCCCAGTCCCACTCAGTTATACGATAGGTCCGCTCGAGCGTAAGACACTCCGCTCGAGCGTACAGACACATAAAACAGGTTCCGCTCGAGCACAACATTGTCCGCTCGAGCGCCAAGACACAGACACAACGTACGTCTGCTCGAGCGTAGATTCCAGCCCGCTCGAGCGCAGGTCTCCCCCTCCCAGGACTCTCGCCAAAAACACACTGTCCGCTCGAGCGCAACATCCCCGCTCGAGCGCAACCCGCTCGAGCTCACCACCTCCGCTCGAGCCTAGAAACCACACCTGCAGAAGTTTTGCAGGAGTCACGAGATACTGGATGGGTGCATTCTCCGCTCGAGCGCCAAAACCTCCGCTCGAGCGCACAAGCAACAACAACCTATCCGCTCGAGCGTAAACATCTCCGCTCGAGCGGACCAGCCAAAACCTGGGCAACTAGACTTGGTTCCTAAACTCAACCAACCTGCCCAACACACCCAATAACTCAAAAACAAAGTAGGAAATGATGTAAACAAGACAATACTCAACCACCAACGTCCACGGACACATGACCGGATCACTGTACAACAAGGGGTAAACCTGGGACCGCTATAATATGAGATGATTAATGTAATATCTACTAATTAAGAAAAATTAGTGTTACTTAAATTTAATATATTAGTCATTTTGATTAATTATAATATGCCTTTATTACTCCATTTTTGGTTGTCTGAAGTAATTCTTAAATAAATTAGCTATTATATATGTGATGATTTACTAATGTATGATAGTTTTTTAAAATTTTCAATAATGTGAAATATTAAATATTTTTAATGATGTGAAGTAAGATTTATATACACAAACCAAATAAAAATGTTAAGAAATATAAACAAATAGCAAATTTTTTTTAGTAATTATTGATTATTGACTTTCTAAAAACCTGTGCATCGCACGGGTGACCACTAGTATTATATAAGAAAAATGGAGTTTCTAATGAGAAGCCTCCTAAGAGCTCCAAACTCTCATTATAAAATTATTGATTTTTCAATTTATAAAATAGATAAAAAACAAAACTATTAGCTGATTTATTTATTTTAGAAATAAAAATGGGAAGATAGCAAAAATATTTCATAATTTCTTCGTCATAATCTCTCTCACTAATTTTTTTAAAAAAAATTAAATTAAAACTTGCATTCCTTTTCTCTCCTCCAAAAAATCAGATAATTTTTTTTATGGAAGTTGTGAGTATCTGTCTATATCTTATATATTATATTATAACATAAAAAAATTGAAAATCAGATATACAAACAAATAAAATTAATAAATTAGATTTTTATTTATTCAGTTAAAATATTTTTTTTGCCTCTCAATATCCAATTTTAAAATTAAAAAATTCTATAAAGTCTAAACAAATCTGATTTGAAAATATCTCTCACTATCGTACTTTAAATCAATAAAACTCGCATATCTGTCACATATTTAACTCGCATCATATCTTACCAAACTAATAATAATTAAAAATAAATAGAAACCATAGATAAATTAAATTTTTTAAAAAAAATAAAAATCCACAACTCCATCTGAAATAAATTGAAAAAAAAACAAATAGAAACCACACAAAAATAAATAAAATAAGAATTTAGATATGGATCTCAAAAATATGTAACAATATCTAAATTTGAATTATGATTTAATAATATAATTATCTATTTTTTTGATATATATCTATCAAAATTTAAAATCACTTAATAAAACAAATTAATCAATTTTCTAAAATTATTTATTTTTCAATTTATAAAATAAATTTTTAAAAAAACTATTGATTGATTGATTTATTTAATTATTTTAGAAATAATAATTATCCTTTAATTTATGAATTTCAAATGAAAAGATAACAAAAATATTTCATAATCTCTCCATCCTAATCTTTCTCACTAATTTCCAAAAAAAATATTAAAACTTGCTTGTCTTCTTTCTTCCCCAAAAAATCAAATAATATTTTTCATAAAAGTTGTGAATATCTATCTATGTCTTATATATTATATTATAACATAACATAACAAAAAAAAAAAAAACTAAAAATCAGATATACAAACAGATAAAATTAATAAATTTGATTTTATTTATTCAATTAAAATCTTTCTTTTACATCTCAATATCCAATTTTAAATTTTATAAATCTTTAAAGTTTATCTAAATAAATCTAATTTGAAAATATCTCTCACCATCACATTTTAAATCAATAAAACCCACATGTCTATCACGTATCTAACTCACATCATAACTTACCTGAATAATAATAATTAAAAACAAATAGAAACCATAGATAAATTAAATTGGAAAAAAAAAATAGAAACCCACAACTCCATCTTAAATAAATTTAAAAAAAAAAAGAAGCCCCAAATAGAAACCACACAAAAATAATAAAAAAGAAGATAAGAATTTATATATGGATCTAAAAAAAAATGACAATATCTAAATTTGAATTATGATTTAGTAATATAATTATCTATTTTTCTTATGTATATCTATCAAAATTTTAAATCACTTAATGAGACAAATTAATCAATTTTTAAGTCTTATTTAAATAATAATCTGATTAGTCCTCCCAACGCCTACATTTTGAGGGCACTAGCGGATGAGCTAACGAATTGGGTTAGGTGAGATCTAAGTTGTTAGAGGTAACATTCTCTCATTCCATAAATTTATTTGTTTTTTAATTTTATTTTTTTCCATTGTGTGATTCTCTTTCTCTACTGTTGGTATGGTTTTGGTTTTGGTGTTGGTTTTAGAGAGGGTTATGTATTTGTTTACATGTTTGCATGGTGGAGAAGAATTATTGGTAATTATAGTTGCAATCGAAGTATTCTATGCCAAGGATTTTGATCGGATTTTGTTTTTTACAACGAAGACCATAAAATTGAAGTAAAAAAAATGGGCATCAAAATTTTTTATTTTTTATTATCATTTTATTTTTAGAAAATGTGAAAATTTATTGAGAATTCAAGATTTTACTATAATATTTGGTAAATTTAAAAATTTTAAATATAATTGCGTTATTTATTTTTATCCTCTTTATATCCAATTATACAATTATAGCTATTTGTTAGTTTGTTAATTATAATTCAATTAATTGAAAATGAAAGCTTAATGTAACTTTTCATATATATTATAGTTAATATATTACAGTTAAAATTGTATATAATTGAATAATATATAGTATATAATTGCATAATATATAGGGATAATCTCTAAATATAATTTATATTTTTTTATGTGATTAAATAGTCTATCTTAAATAGTATATAGAAGAGTTAAATGGCTTCTTTCATCTATAAAAAATCCAATCTATTATTTTTAACTTTTTAATTTTTAAATTGAAATATCAATTGTTTATTTCCATAAAACAAAACTGATAAACACATTTCCAAAAGTTACACAAATTTTTTTTAATATGTAGGATATTTATAAATGGAAAATGTTTGACACCTCAATTTTTTTTTCTCCATAATATGACTTATAATGATTTAGTCATAAGTGTCAATTTTTATACAAATACGAGAAGAAAATTAATTAAATTATATATTTCAATCACTCATATACTCAAACTTTGACTATTTCAATATGTTATTTCACTATAATTCCAATTAAGAGAATCTTCAACCCTTAATATTTTTTTTTATCAAATTACAATTTGATAAAAATTTAAAAAGATAAATGTTGAAAATTATTGTTGTTTCCATCAAAATTGGTGGGAAAAAAAAAATTGGGATAACAATGAAATTCTTTTAAAATTTTAATTAAAAAGTTAAAGTAATTAATATCAAATCAAAAAATTGATTCAAATTTAAAATCAAATTAGATAAAAAAAAATTAAAAGAAAATTATAAAAGTTTGAAAATATTTTGAAATCTTCTTATTCTTAGAGACTAGAAATCCATGTGTGTATTATATTCATATTGTACTTTTAGTTTTGAAATTAAAATCAAATGAAATGTAATTTAAATTATTGGATTAATAGAAACATCATATTAATTATTGTTAAATATCACTTCACTTCACATTTAATAATAAAATTGTATATTTGTCTTAGTCATAACTTTTAAATTTGTAAATTTTCATAACAAGAAGAAGCATGTCATAACTCATTTTATTGCGATCCCGGTATTCCCTTTACTATTCAGCTGTATTCCGTACTCGATTCCGTGGAGTTGGTAGTTGTGCCTACCTTGTTGTCATCCTTTAATTCCATTTGATTGAGTTTTAGGATGTGTTGGGCATGTTTCAAGCAGGTGGGTTGAGTCTTGGTCAAAATTCTTGTTGCTCAATTTTTGGCCTTTCCGCTCGAGCGGGTCTTCCTGCGCTCGAGCGGGGTTTACACCATTCCAGCATCTCGTGTCCCTGCAAAACTTCTGCAGGTGTGATTTCTACGCTCGAGCGGACAGTGCATTTTGGTGTAAGTTCTGGAAGGGGGAAAATTGCACTCGAGCGGACTGGTTTTTCATGCTCGAGCAGAGGAGCTTTGCCTTTGTGTCTTGGCGCTTGAGCGGGCCTTCTTGCGCTCGAGCGGACACAGTTTGTTTTGTTCTTTATGCTCGAGCGTTGTGTTTTCCACTCGAGCGGATCTGTCGTATATTTGAAGGCTGTGGGGCATTTTCAAATCACTTTTTGCTTTCACTCTCTCTCTCTTACTTTCCAAAAAGATATTTTGAGAGCTTCTCTCTCTAGAAACTCCCTTCTCTCTAGAGTTTGATCTAGTTAGAGTGTGTTCCTTCCCTTCGGCCTTTGTGAAAGTTGTGTTGATCGTCGAGGGCGTCGTTTTGATCCGAAAAGTTTGGATTTTGGAACACCTTGGTTTTGGTCTCTTCTCCATTCGAGCTCTAACTTCGAGGTAGGGATACCCTACTCTTCTTTATGAGCTTTGTCTTTAAATTTTAGCATTTTGAGATGTTGAGGGTTGTTGGGTAATTTTGAGAAAGTTTGGGCCTTCGTGTAATTTTATAAAAGTTGGGGTTTTTAAATATATAAAACCTATATGCATGTTTGGCATGAAGAAATGGAATTAATGTTGAAACATCGAAGAAAATGGAACCCTAAGGGTTGTAATGTTAATTATGGAAAATGCCCTAATTACATTGACTAATTAATTTGTATAATTAATTGTGAGAAATGAGAAATTGAATTGAGAATGTAGAGATTGGGAAAGTATGGGATTAAAGGGTGTAGTTGAATCATTTATCGCTCACCTAGTTGAAATGTTGATATAATATCCATTGTGCATTTATTTTCTGTTTAGAAATAACTGCTTTGGGCTATCGGTGGAGGATAGTCTTGATTGTTGTAGACAATGCATGATGATTAGGCAAACGAAAACTAATTAATGGAATGTGTCATAGAGTATGACGGTTGATAGAATACATTAACTTTGTGTATTGATTGATTGTGTATAGAACCTATGTATTTATATGCATTATGTGTAGAGGAGGAGATGCGGGATGTACTCCGCGGTTTAGGGAAAGATGGGGGATGGACCTCTAAACCGGATAGTATTGGGAGGAGATGGGGGATGAACTCCGTAGATACAACTCATAGGCTTGTCTAGAGAAGTGAAGATACAGCTCATATGCTTATCTTTGAGAAGTGTAGACACAGCTCATATGTATAGCGATCCCGAGTTTTAACCCTTGTTGTACAGTGACCCGGAGTTAGTTCCGTAGAAGTTAGCAGCTGTTTAAATCTTGTTTACGTCTTTCTACTTTGTTTTTGGAGTTACAGGATGTGTTGGGCATGTTTCGAGTGAGTGGTTTGAGCCTTGGTTTAAAATTTTGAGTGTTCGAATTTTGGTCTTTCCGCTCGAGCGGGTCTTGGAGCGCTCGAGCGGAGATTGCATGCTTCCAATACTTTGAACCCTGCAAAACTTCTGCAGGTGTGGTATCTACGCTCGAACTGGTTTTCTGCGCTCGAGCGGGCTTGTTTGCGCTCGAGCGGACAGTACGTTTTTGGCGTGAGTTCTGGAAAGGAAAATTGTACGCTCGAGCGGACTGTCCTTCACGCTCGAGCGGAAGTTTTTCATTTCTGTGTCTTGGCGCTCGAGCGGGCATTCTTGCGCTCGAGCGGACCATGTCTTTTGCTCTTTACGCTCGAGCGCTCTGTTTTACGCTCGAGCGGGAATGTCGCATATCAGGCATTAGTTGGGCGTTTTTGAATCACTTTTTTACATTCTTTCTCTCTCTCTCTTACTTTCCAAAAAGATCTTTTGAGAGCCTCTCTCTCTAGTATTATCTTCTCTCTAAGGTTTGATCTCTCTAGAGTGTGAATCTATCCTAGTGCCTTTGTTAATAAGATAGAGGGTGTTGAGATCTTCGTTCTAATAAAAAAAAGTTGGGATTTGGAGCACTTTGGGTTTTGGTCTTCATCTCTGTTTGGGCTTTGACTTCGAGGTAGGAATAACCTACTCCATCTTATGAGTTTTGTCTTTGAATTTTAGCATTTTGATATGTTGGGGGTTGTTGGGTAATTTTGAGAAAGTTTGGGTCTTTTGTGTAATTTTATCAAAAGTTGGGGTTTTATTTATAATAAACCTAGATGCATGTTTGGCATAGAGAAATGAGATTTAATGTTGGAACATTGATAGAAATGGAACTTTAGGGTTGTTTGAGAATTATGGTAATTTACCCTAATTGGTTTAATTAATTAATGTATGTAATTAATTAAAGAGAACGAGGAATTGAATTGAGAATGTTGAAGTTGGGGATGTATGGGACTAAAGGGTGTAGTTAAATCATTCATTACTCCCCTAGTTGAAATGTTGATATGTTATCCATTTGTGCATTTATTTCCTGTTTAGAGATAATTGCTTTGGACTACCGGTGAAGGGTAGTATTGATTGTTGTAGACAATGCATGATGATTAGACAAACTAAAACTAATCAATTGGATGTGTCATAGAGTATGATGGTTGGTAGAATACATTAACTTTATGTATTGGTTGATTGCGTATATGATTCTGTGTTTATATGCATTGCTTGTGTATGGGAGGAGATGGGGGATGTACTCCACGGTTTAGGGGAAGATGGGGGATGTACCTCTAAGCCGGTTAACAGTTTAGGGGAAGATGGGGGATGTACCTCTAAACCAGGTTAGTAGTTATGGGAAGATGGGGGATGGACCCGGGGATGAAGCTCGTATGCTCTCCCATTGCAGTTATGATACAGCTCTTATGCTTATCGATTGAAGTGTTGATACAGCTCATATGCTTATCAATAGAAGTGTTGTTTGTTTGATTTGATATAGCATTAACATGTATATCATCATCGTTTTGGGAAGTACGGAAGTGTTTGAATTGATTTGATATCGCATTAAAATGTATATCGTTATCAATTGTGAAGTATAGAAATGTTTCTATGATAAGTTGATGCGGGTACCAGCATGTGTATCTTTAATGAATTTCAAAAGTGTTTTAGTGAGGGATTATAATCTCATCAAATGTTTTGGCCAGAGTACTGAGCCGTGTTTTCAAACTCAAAGTTGAATAAGAAATGGAAGGTGAAGTGTAGCGTAGACTTGATTGTCATGGAGTTGTCATATGATGTGAATGAATGTATCTGTGTTGACCATCTATCAGTTGTTGATCTTCTAGTCATTACTCATAGTTGGTTTAGTGTATTTCTACTGGGCCGTGGCTCACCCTATATGGGAACATCATTTTCAGGTACAGGTAACAGGTTACCTCCAAGGACATAGCTTGGAAGGCTAGAGGCAGACAAACTGCTTTTGTTGCTTTATTTTCTTTGATGTATTATTTGTGGATTCAAGCCGAGGGCTTATGTGTAATTGAGTTAGTACTCTCTTATTTGTAACCAAGTGTTAACTTGGAAAGCTGTAAGCCCATAGGGCACTTACTTCTGTGTTGGTATGTAATGCTTCTTGTAAAGAACTACTCTGTTGAATAAAATGATGTTTGTCTCTCATGTCAATGCATGTTAATATTGATGGGTTTTATGTATTATTTTTGGGGCGTGACAATATGCTTGTCTAAAGAAGTGTTGATACAGCTCACATGCTTATCTGTGGATGTGTGATATAGTTCTTATACTTATCTGTTGATGTGTTGATATAGCTAGTATGCTTATCTATTGAAAAATGGAAAATGAAAGGTAACACAGACTTGTAAGTCATGTAATTGTAACGTGATATAAGTGGACGTATCAGTGTTGGCCATCTATCAACTGCTAATCTTTTAGTCATTGTTTGTAGTTGGTTTAGTGTATTTCTACTGGGCTGTGGCTCACCCTATATGGGAACATCATTTTCAGGTACAGATAGCATGCCACCTCCAAGGACATAGCATGGGAGGCTAGAGGCGGACATACTTTTTGTTGTCTATTTTCTTTTGATGTATTACATGTAGATTCAAGCCAAGGGCTTAATGTGTAATAGAGTTAGCACTCTCTTTTTGTAACCAAGTGTTAACTTGGAAAGCTGTAAGCCCGTAGGGCATTTGTTTTTATTGTTAACATGTAATACTTTTGTAATGGAATACTCTGATGAATAGAAGAATGTTGGTCTTTTATATATCAATACATGTCTATATTGATGGGTTTAATGTTATTATTTTGAGGGCGTTACACATTTAATCAAATTTAATTATTTTAATACAAATTATCAAAATTGCACTAATTAGACTTATATATATATATATTTTTTTATTTTTTAAACTAATAATTTAAAAAGTTATAAACATAAAAGTTAACTTATAAATTTTATGTATACCACAAGATAAAATATTAAATTATTTCAAGATAATTATAATAATATTTTTAATTTATAAAATCCCATGCATAGCACGAGTCACCACTAATTTTTATAATTAAAAGTCAAATTTCTTACAAATTCGTAATTTTTTTTAATTCGTAATTTTTTACGAATTTGTAATTTCTATAATTAAAAGTAAAATTTCTTACAAATTTGTAATTTTTTTTAAATCGTAATTTCTGTAATTAAAAGTGAAATTTCTTACAAATTTGTAATTTTTTTTTAGAATTAAAATTCAAATTTCTTACAAATTTGTAATTTTTTGTAATTTGTAATTTCTATAATTAAAAGTGAAATTTCTTACAAATTTGTAATTTTTTTTAGAATTAAAATTCAAATTTCTTACAAATTTGTAATTTTTTGTAATTTGTAATTTCTATAATTAAAAGTCAAATTGTTTACAAATGATATCATGTTAGAATAGTAGAGAGAGAGAGAAAATAATATGTATTGTATTGAATGAATGAATTTTATAAATTGTCCTATACAATAGAAGACCTGTATATATAGGCTGAGAAAGATTATCTTACTTGAAATCTAACTATGAGAATATCCTGTAAAAGACCTAACTATGGCAATACCTAATATATGTAGGAATATATACCATATATACATTAACATCCCCCCTCAAATTCAAGGAGGATAAACATTTTGAGCTTTGAGAGAAAAACTAAAACATGAAATAAAACTAAAAAAAATAAAAGGCAAATAGATTGCAAAATCCGAACGGGAGCGCAAGGGCGCTTGAAATATATCAAAGGTCAGAACTAAAGCCGGGAGACAGTTTATGGTCTTGTCAGACCATTGTAAGAACTAGTTGAAACTAATGCTAGGACAATTTAAGGTCGTGCCAAACCGATATAGAAACTGGCTGGAACTAATGCCGAGAGATAATTTATGGTCGTGTCGGACCATTGTAGGAACTGACCGATGTAGAGGCTAACCGGAATCAATGTCGGGACAGTTTTAAGAGGTCATGCCGGATAGATATAAAGACTGGATATTAAACCAACAAGCGTGGCACACACAGAACTTACGACGTGGTGTTGAACAATGATGGTAACAGATAACTGAGTGCGTCAGGAGGCGGCTTGGATGGTGCTATAGGGGGCAAGTTTGGTGGTGCACCAAATGAAGTGGCTTGGATTGTACGCCAGAGAGTGCGGCTTTGATTGTGCGCCAAAGGAGGCGGCTTGGTGGTTTGCATGGTGTATAACCATGTTCACCATGATATAGGTATAATACTCCTCTCAAACTCAAATAGGTTTGAAGATAGAAGCCTATTTGAGGTTGAAATAGATGGAAAGACAAAGTGGAGCAGAAATACACAAAAAAGAGAATTGCGGGTAAAATAAAATAAAATAAAATATATATGATAGAGATATTTGGGGTATGAATAAATTAGTAGATAAAGGAAGAAATCACCATGAAGCGATACTGAAAGGAAAATATAGCAGTGGAATGGGTTGAGGTCCACAGATCACCATTGAAACCATCGTGTTCGTGAATATCTATTAACAACTTAATTATTTAAAGATTAGGCAGATTAGTTGTACAACTGCATCTGGATCTTGGGATGTATGGGGGGTAGATTTGGTAGTGAACCCTCATCCAAACCTTAGCCTAATAGATGGCATTATTCTTGTCGTTCAACACTTTAGACACATGGTATATTTAGCTATGGATAGATTTACTCTTAACGGTCCCCTTCCTCATGCTTATGACAGCTTTTTACAACATTATGGTTTTGATGAAGGCCAATATTTTTCAATCTCCTTTTCAAGTCATATTACTCTTTATGAAGTTAAGAAAATAGCACTAATTATTCTCACCCACTTTTTTTTCAACAAAGTGGATAGAGTTCACTTTATTTATAAAGTGTACGAAATCCGAAAGAGAAATCCAAGAGAATTCAACCTTCTTGTTTGTTTAGATAGAAGCACCCCTCTCTCGAATATGGATGATTGGCTTGTATAGAATTCAAATAAGTAATAATGAACGATATTGGGATAATCATCAGTCGCCACTACAGCAAGTTTTGTATTTCGTCAATGAACAAGGACAATTTATTTTTCATTTTAAGGTGCCATGTGAAGTGGTAAATTACTTAAGGACTGTTTGCGAACATGGAAGGGACATCAATCCAAATATTTCCTCTGGAAAAATCGTCAAGGTGCTGCACCAAGTTCTCCCCGATGCCTTGTCCAAGATACATTTCGTCTTACTTACTACTTTTTTTGATAACATTTGTCTAATGAATTTGAATGCTAACGACATTGTCAAACTAATGAAGCAAGGTCCTTTTGGCTACAAGGGGCTCAAACTCAGATTATGGCATGGAGTGCAGTGATTTCATTAGGGTGGTGTTGAAGATGGAGACTAGGAAGGATGCAAGCACTGGTTGGAAATTAATAGGAGGCTTATATTTATTATTTCTCTTTTTTTCAGTATGAATACTGGATATTTAGTTGTTTGTGGTATTGTTTGTTTCTTTATTTGAGTGTGGAGATTAATATTTTGTTTCTTTGCTAAGACAATATATTACTTCAATATTTTAATGCAATTTGTGTTGAATGAAATGTATTTTCATTCTTGTCTTTAAAAAAAAAAAAAATCCTGAATATATTAGGTATTGCCATAGTTAGGTCTCTTATAGGATACTTTTTCCCATAGTTAGATTTCTAGTAGGATACTCTTTCTCATCTTATATATACAGGCCTTCTATTGCATTCAATACAATTCATTAAATACCATACATATTATTTTCCTCTCTCTCTCTACCATTCTAACATGGTATCAGAGCTATAGGTTAAGCTCTAGGTGTGCCTCAACCCATTCCACTGCTATATTTTCCTTTCAGTATCGCTTCATGGTGATTTTTTTCCTCTATCCACTAATTTATTTCTATCCCAAATATCTCTATCATATTATATATATATTTTTTACCCGCAATCATCTTTTTTGTGTATTTCTGCTCCACTTTGTCTTTCTCTCTGTTTCAACCTCAAATAGGTTTCTATCTTCAAACCTATTTGAGTTTGAGGAGGGGTATTATACCTATATCACGGTGAACATGGTTATACATCATGTAAACCACCTAGCCTCCTCTTTTGGCGCACAATCCAAGCCGCACTCTCTGGCGCATAATCCAAGCCGCTTTCTTTGGTGCACCACCAAACTCGCCCCCTGGCGCACCATCCAAGCCGCTTCTTGGCGCACTCAGTCATCTATTATCATCATCGTTCAACACCACGTCGTAAGTTATGTGTTTGCCACGCTTGTTAGTTCCACATCCAGTCTCTACATCGGTTCGGCATGACCTCTTAAAACTGTCCTAACATTGATTCCGATTAGCCTTTACATCGGTCCGGCATGACTCCTTTAAACTGTCCCGACAATGATTCTGGTTAGCTCTTATATCGGTCTGACATGACCCCTTTAAACTATCCTGACATTGATTCCAGTTAGCTCGTACATCGGTCCGGCATGACCCCTTTAAACTGTCCCGGCATTAGTTCTAGCAGCTTCTACAATGGTCCGATACGACCATAAACTGTCTCTCGGCATTAGTTCCAGCTAGTTTCTATATCGGTCCAGTATGACCTTAAATTGTCCTGGCATTAGTTTCAGCCAGTTCTTACAATGGTCCGACACAACCATAAACTGTCTCCCGGCTTTAGTTTCGGCCTCTGATCTATTTCAAGCGCCCTTGCGCTCCAGTTTGGATTTTGCAATCTATTTGCCTTTTATTTTATAGTTTTATTTCATGTTTTAGTTTCTCTCTCTAAACTCAAGATGTTTATCTTCCTTGAGTTTGAGGGGGGAAGTTAATGTATATATGATATATATTCCTAGATATATTAGGTATTGATTTCCTAGATATATTAGGTATTGCCATAGTTAGGTTTCTTATAGGATACTCTTTCCCATAGTTAGATTTCTAGTAGGATACTCTTTCTCAGCCTATATATACATGCCTTCTATTGCATTCAATACAATTCATCAAATAGCATACATATTATTTTCCTCATTTGTCAATTTTTCTAATTCGTAATTTGTTGAATTTAAAGTCAAATATCTTACAAATTCATAATTTTTATAATTAAAAGTCAGATTTCTTACAAATTTATAAATTTTTATTTTAATTCGTAATTTCTATATTTTTTTGGTTTTTATTTTTAATTTGGACAAAAATTTAAATTTTGTCCGTTGGTAACAGTAGTGGTCGTCAAATTCCTGTAGTGCCACATCAATAGGATTTTTTTTTGGAAAGAAGCTGCATATGACAGAGGGCATTTTGGTCATTTACTATCCCAACATTGTTAATTTAATGACAATTATATCCTAAATTAAAATGACCATAATAGATATCCAGTAACACCTATAATATTATATGAAAAAATTCTCTGTATACATCTTTTAAGAACAAAAAAATCTCAATATATACCTTTTTCGTAAGTTAAGTATCGATTTTTTTTTTTGTCTCTTTTCGGAACTAATCAATCGAAATAAATAACAAAAATCATTTGGTTAATAAGTAACAAAAATCGTCTGGTTAATAAATAACAAAAATCATTTTCTTATAACAACGATGTTGATTGGATGAACTTGTTACCAAGTATCTTGTCCATTTTAGGGTATCGATATTGTTCAAAGTTAATGTTTCTCTAATTATACCACTCTAATATACAAAGATAGCCCTTGTATCATTGGATTTTCTAAATTATAGTTGTAGTAGAGAACTCAGAATTTTAAACATATTGTGAAACAGAGAGTTTTTTTAAGTTCCACTAACTAATATATTTATTAACTAACATAAGAAATTGATCTTTAAAGATATATCTTTCCTAGACTAAGGAAGTTGGTTGTTCTCTTATGGCTTGAATTCGTATTCTTACACAGTGTATAAAGGACCGACTGTTAGTTGTTCATTAAATCTACTACTGAAATCTAAAGTTTTTCTGGTTGCTGGACAGAGATTTTAGTAAGAAAATGGGAAGAAACGACTCTATTTTGAGGAAAGAGGTAATTGGAATTACAAAATCTGATGAAGCACATACTCTTGCCGAATTTGAAGGTTCAATAGAGGTCTTCGATGGAGAAAAAGTGTCTTCACTTGATTTCACTTCAGACTTTGGTCTTTAAGGGTCTTCACGTGCTGCAAATGTGGAAGTTGGGTAAATCAAAAGTTTGTGGAAAGAAGGTTAAGTGGTGTGTGTACAATAGTTATGAGTGAAGGATACAATTATAACTTTTAGTATGTGGATTGAGAAAATTAATCAATAAATAAATTAATAGGTGTGTGTATTGAAAAAAGGTGTGTACCGAGGTAATCAAATGTGTGCAAATAGAATTTCTCAACATCGTTTCAAACACATTTTTTAATACAGCAATTTAATTAAAAATTCAACCCATCTTTCTAAACACAAAATTTAAAATAACCTATACTTCCCAAACTAGGTTTAAAACAATTTGATGTAAAACCCATTACATAAAAAGTGACGAGAAATGTTTCATAGCTCGAAATACATTGGCTCGAATGGCTCAAATACCCAAAACGACGTCGTTTTGGGTATTTTATTTTATTTATTTTTCTTTCTTTTTTCTTCTTTCTACCTCCCGTTTCTCTCTTAGTCATCTTCTCCAAACCCAGATCTCAGTTTTTTGAGAAACCCAAATCCATTGCTATGGTGCTTTGTGGTATTAGAGTTTGGAACAACCTGAGTAATAAGAGACTTCATTGTCCAGACCACCAAGGTCTCCAAACCCACAGCCCCAAAATCCATCATGTAACTTCCACCAATCTGCAGAGATTTACAAAGCAAGAGTTCATGAGAGAGAGAGAGAGAGAGAGAGAGAGAGAGAGAGAGAGAGAGTTACGACATGAGAGGGAAGAGCTTGGTTTTGATTTTGATTTTGTTTTGATTTTGATTATGTGGGTTTGGTTTTGATTTTGCTTTGATTTGAGGTATGTTGTTGTGATTAAGAGATTTGTTTGTATGCCTGATTTAAACATGGGTTTTTATGCTATTCATCTCATTTCTGTGATTCATGAGACCCATTTGTTGAATGTTTGTTTATATATATAAAAGAAGATGCGGGTTTTGGGAGCATATCTGGCCCTTTAGCATTTTATTCATCAAATTTGTTCAATGGGGAACATTATTGTAGAATAAAATGAGAGTGATTTGAGGTATTTGCAGAAAATGGAATTTGAGATGGGAGTTGATATTGTGGTGGTGGAGTAATATAGAAGAAGAAGAAGAAGAAGAAGAAGAGAGAAATAGAGGAAGGAGGGAAAGAGGAGAAGGAGAGAGAAAAGTCGGGCCACTCGAGCCTCGAAACAGGCGAGCTACCTAGCGGGACCTATTCTTATAAAAAAAGAAAAAAAAAAAAGAAAAAAAAAGGTAAATTACAAATACACCTCTTGAGATTTGATTAAAATATGAATCACTCATTGTAATTTTGAAAATTAAATTTCATCCCCTGAGATTTTTAATTTCATAATAAATCGTTCATTTTATTAATAAATCATCAAGTCAAATAACTGTTTTTAATGATGTTAAAAATATGTTTCAATTAATACTTTAGGTAATTTTGTTATTGTATAGGAGAGTAATTATGAATTTTATTTTTTTAATTAATTTTGTTAAATAAAACATTTAATAAAGGGCCATTTATAATTTTTTCAATCATAGAGATAATTTGTATTTTAAGCAAATAATTGAAAAAAAAAAAAAATTATAGAAAAGAAAAAAAAAGAAACGAAGGAGTGGTGATTTCCGCTGGGTAGAGTGGGTTGAGAGTGGTATTTATGGTACAAGAAAACCATTTTTCTGTACTGAAGTTGGACCCCTGCTATCAGACACACACACAGATAGAGAGAGAACCAAGATGGAGCTCTCAAGGGTATGTCTCGTTCTGAGCTATTATGCTTCTACTTTTGTGGATGACATGGCTGGCTTTCAGAATATGAATTCGAGTTCGCCATAGTGGGTATTTGGTACATTGTTCTGAACAATTTTAAATGATATTTCAAGAGACATTTTGAATTTATTGAAAGAGGTAAGGGGGGTTTCAAGTTATTTAATTGATATATTCAAGTGTCTGCATTTGTTGAAGAGCTTCTCCAAAACCCTGAACCTTCTCTGAATTTACTCTTTGTTGACAGAGGTCTCAAGATTGGATTTGGAAAACCCAGTTGCAGTTTTGGATTATTCTATTGGTATGGTTTGTTTTCACATTCTCAATAGAATTATATGAACCTAAAATTTCTGCTTTTATTCTCAACATTACTAGCAGAGTACTACCCATTTGTTTTATTTCAAAGTTGTGTGAGAGTTGGGCCTCTATGAAAATATTTCTTGAACAACTGCTAAAAATAATGTTGGGTGACTTGAGATATTGTTTTAGATTACTATATACAATGGATGTTCCAAAAACTGTGTAGTTTTCAAGGGAATTTGATTTGTTATTTGCTGTCTTTATATGTGGTTGATTTAGACATTAATTAGCATACGGTTATTATGTGTATGGGTACTTCTTGATCATAAGGCTCCATCTAGACATGTGTTTCTAGATATATGAAATGAACTTTGGTCGTTCATGCTAGATTGTGCTTTGAGAAACCTGTCAATGCCAGTCTATGAAGCACCGGCACTTTAAAACACATGCCGTAGTGGTGTTAGATACGGGGATACAATGGGGACACATACAGGACACGCCACATTGCATATCCCTTTATGTAATTAATTATTACACTGGAGACATGTCGGGGACACACTACACTCTGGGAACACGCTAAGTAGTTTCCCCCCCTCTTCTTTAGTGCTTTTGATGGATGTTAGTTACTGAATGTTTTTTACTTTTTGTTTAGACTTAAATAATTGATAGATCATTTATAAAGAGGCATAAATGACAAGAGTTAACTTAAGAGTGATGTTTATTTATTTATATTGAATTAGTGTTAGCTTTTGTTAATTTTGATTGTTTGTGGATATAATATTAATCTACATTAGTAAGCCCCAAGGGGTTGGCTGAGCGGTAAAGATTTGAGGATAAGATCCAAGATCTCGAGTTCGAGTCACCCAAGGGCCACTATAGGTTTATGTGGTTATCAACTTTAGGGCCTTGAGATTAGTCGAGGTTCGCACAAGCTGGTTTAGACACCCAGTTATCAAAAAAAATATTAATCTACATTAGTAAATAAAAAATGTGCAATTTTTATTGCCATATCTCCACTGTATCCGTGTCCCAATTTTTTTTAAATCATAGTGTCTTGTTTCCGCATTTATGTCCGCGATTCTTAGATGCTGGTTATTCCACAAGGATTTCTTATGACTTATGCAGCAAAGATGGTTACTTTCGTTGGAGATGCCATGATGACATCCAATTACTATTGGGAAGGTGTTTGAAGAATGGGTGTGATATTTGGAACGAGCTTATGTTATTAATCGCTTGACATCTTGTTTTAACAGTGCGGTTTGCCAAGCTTGGAAATGCCTGAGCTGCAAACGAAAGGAGCACCCATTGATGGTGTCAGCCAGTTTGTTTTAGCAGCTTGTTTTGGTTTAAAGTTCAAAGAGAAGAACTAAGTTCTTTGACCTAATCCGCTGATCCATTACATCATGATGTATTTGGTTGCCGCAGCAATCCATGAAAGATTTTAATTGGGAATGTTTTGAGCTCACCACTCTGTGATCATCCTCATTTCCTTAAGGAAAGATGGAGCAGACTTTTCCTTATTCAGATAATAGTGAATTTAGAGCAATGCTGTTGTCTGGATCTCCAAGCTCCCCTGATCCCAAATTGGAGTTTTGGCAAGCAATGTGCTTGAAGATGGTTGTTCTTGGGAATTCAATGATTTGGCAACGATCTACCCTTTTTCTCCTATAATAACTGTCCTCTATATTGTATTGCTATTGTTTGGCTCAAGATTGTTTTGTATGATTTTGATCCTATAATAGAAGACTTCTCTTGCAAGCCCCAAAAGTGGACATCAACCCATCAAGATTTTATTGCAGATTGTAATTGAGAGCCCTCATCGGTGAAATGTTAATGTGATATCTCAAGAACAAGTTGGGATTTTGTGCTAGGTGATTCTGTCATGATGCAGCCACAAAATAAGTTATTATAGATCATATATTGCTTGCCACTTTTCAGTTCTAGTGCATATCTCTTTCAATGAAAGCTTTGTTGAGCTGACATGTATATTTTGTCTGTGGACGCAAGGTTGGAAGATACCGAAGGGTGGAAAAAGATTTATCCTCCATTGTTCTGAAAGAAAAATGGTTTTTGTATTTTTTTTTTTTTTTTTCAAACTGGTAATACCATCTTTTTGCGATCAACAATCTAATTAAGGATAACTATGGGAACGAGGATACTTTGTACCACTTGGGGCTCAAACATTGTCTTTTTGACCTTGTTGTGAAGAGCTATGTTAAGTTGATAGTGATTCTCTTTTGTTGTTATGATATGTGATTTTGCTTGTTGAACAGTTATTCAAGAAATACTCATTATATGATGGTTTGTCACAGATGTGTTTTCTATTGACCTTATCTCATCAATTGATAATTGACTGTGGTAGTTTGATAATAATAAAACTTCTTTTTTGCCATCGTGTATGTGTTCTTGGTGAAATGTTCCTTTTCCTCTTCGCTGTTCTGTATGCCTATTCTTTGGTGTTGATTTGGCCAATGCTTAGTGCCTTTACAAAGTTGTTAAAACACATCTATGCGTACTGTTTGTCTTATCCATTTAAAGTGAAGTTAAACAACTTGACCTGTCAGGCCAGACATAGATGATACATCATTTCTTTATCTTTAATCCTAAACTTGGAATGGCCATGTTGAGACTTGTGTTTGATTTAGTTGTAGTTGTAGTTGTAATAGAGATGAGACACATTTAGGTTCTCATATCATGTACTTTAATTCATAGATAATGTTTTTATCCAAATCCTGACACATAAGATAGAAGTGAAAAATTAGAATGCTGTTAAATCTAGGCTGTTTATTTGCTGAGCTGAGCAAAAGCAAACCCCCGAAGCAATAAAAAAACCTGATGATGCATTTATATTTTCTTTCTCCACATTGATGAATTTGTCAATTTCATTTGTTTATTTGTTTTTAGACTTCCTTTTTATCTTTCTTACTTATCATGCATGCATGATTGTTTTAATCAGCTATTTTCAATATTAAGTAATCCCATTTCTATATGTGGCTTACGCAGAATGCACTATGATTTCATTTTCCTTGAGTTTCTTTATGGAGTTCAATATTTTGTTTGTTTGTTTGTTTGTTTGTTTTCTTTTTAATTATTTTTTTTAATCCTTTTGCATTTTTTTCCCCATAAACGTTTGGCCGAACTACAGAAAAATAAAAATAAATTCTATTATCTTTTTTTTGCTATTGATGGTTTACTTCTGCCATGAAAACTCTTAAATCTGTGCAAAACTGATAAGAATAAACATAAAGGGGTGATTTTTGTGCTGATAGATTTCTTTGTGCGCTAGAAATTTTATCTTGTTCGTTTTAAAATTATTGAAATTTAGGACGCATCAAAGAAAGATTATGGCAGCAATGACGTGTTTTATTTATTGTTAATTGTTATATTTTACATACAAAGATGGCTGATGTAAACTCTATTACAGACCCAACCCAACACATGACTTCAGAACATAATTCTTTAATGTTTTGGTAAGTAAGAACATAATTCTTCATACATGGTACACCTTTTAGAAAAATCAGTTCCTAGAGAACTATGAAGCATGGACACCTCCCCGAGGTCTGCGTACAAGTGTCGGACACGTGTCAGACTCTCTCTTATGGGTCCCCCTTTTTTTTTTTGGAATTTTTCCAGTCGGACACGCGATGACACGTTTCAGACATGCGCGAGGTGGATTGAAGAAGCCCTAAACATGTTGGAGAGGAGAGAGAGAAAAAGAGAGAGACAGAAACCCTAACCTGTTTCGCGACTTGGTCTTCTCTGTTCTTCTTCTCTTCGTCTTCTTCTCTTCATTTTTTGTCTTCTTCTTCTTGTTCTCCTTGTTTCCTCCTCCTCCTCCTCCTTCCTCTTCCAATTTCGTTTCTCTTCCTTTTCTGTTTCTCTCCCCTCTTTCGTTTTCTTTTTTTTTTTCTCTCCTCTCTTTTGTTTTTCTTTTTCTATTTTTTTCCTCTCCCCTCCTTTTTTTTCTAATGTCGTCTCTTTCCCTTCCTCTATTTTATTTTTTCCTTTTTTTTTTGACATCCATGTTTTTGTTTAAAATTTATAATACAAATTATTTTTATTTGAAAAAAAAAAATCAATTTTTATTAAAAACTTTTAGGTAATGTGTTTATTAATTTTATTATTATTGGAATTTTATAGGAACCAATGATTTTTGTTTTTTAAACTTTAGATATACAATAAATAAATAAAATTATATATATTAAACGTGTCCCCAGTGTGTCGTGTCCCCTTTTTTTTTTAAAATTTGCGTGTCTGTGTCGTGTCCTGTGTCCATATCCGTGCATCATAACTAGAGATTATTACAAAAATTCAAAAGAAAAATAATTAAATTTCTTGTTTGTTGATGTCCACAACTAGCCTTTTGAAGGAATTGTTTAAGTTGAACTGAAAAAAATTTGATTTCAGTCAAGTTGAAAGTGGCTACTACATCTTGTCATACTGTCAATGGAATTCGAAACTGAGATTTGAGTTGGGCATTGCATGCACAGAGTGACTGGTCAGTGCTTATAGAAATCTCTAATATTTGGCTGATATTCTCAGCAACATATTGGATTATATAAGTTGAACTTGCAGCTGTTCAGTTGCATAGAGTGTTTGGAGAAAGCTTCTCTATCTTCTTTTTTTTTTTTTTTTTTGGATTTTTATTCATTTATTTTTGGTTGGGTGGGCTGGGAGGTGTTTGTATGTGTGGAGAGGGGGTCCTAGTGTATGTGATTGCTAAGGACATAGTTTTATTTGCTAAAATAGAAGTTTAGGTTAGTTCTTAAACTTGACAAACAATCTGCTATCATGAAGTTTTTAGGCGACGTAGACTAAGACAAATCTAATTGCCTCAACTTAGGCAAATTCATTGGTAGGGATAGCTTAATGTTGAAGGTTGAAGACTAGCATTCCTACGATGTATTTTTGTTATCTTCGAACTGTCATTATCGGGGAATTCATAAGGTCATTTTGTAGACCATAGACTATAGCAGTGAATCTTTGGGTGGTTTTAAAGAGCTGATTACCCACAGACCATAGTATTATAAATTTAGATCCACTAATCAAGTGGGGAAATATCTAGTGTGTTAGGCATAGTAGAATATTTAATGAAAATTATACAAGACACTAGGCAGTCAAAGTGTATTATCCTAAGAAGATGCAAAAATAGCTTTTTAGCAAAGCAAGTTTGGCTGAAGTGATGTATTCTAAAATAGTCTAAAGCAGTTTGACTTCCATTAGGGGTATTAAAGTAAGAAAAGAGATAGTATTATGGAGAAAGAGAAATTCCAAGAGATAGAATACATAAGAGGCACAGAGATACTGAGAGATCAGATAAGAGAATTAAAACATTGAGGAGAAGATGATTACAAAGAGAGATGCAAAGGACAGAGGAGATGGAAAAAGAAGAGATAGGGCTGAAAAATATTACAAGAGGAGATGACAGAAAAGAGTGGAAGAAAGGATGCAAGCACACACACAAAGAGGTAGAGAGAGGAAAGCTCTTAAATTAATTCTGAATTTTATTCATCCTTTGAATGCCGCATCTGATTGCATAAGGCCTATTTGTAGGCTTTAGAAACCTTAAAATCATCTAGAGATGTCATAATACTATATCACCGTATGCTAACAAATAAAGGATCAAAATGTTATTTATCAAAAAGCTAAAGCTTCTAAAACCATAAAATTTCTCCTAGTAAGACAAATACCAAAGATAAGTCAATTGCCAAATTATTCTCTTGTGGAGCTTGCTTCAACTAGGCTGTATAGTGAACTAAGATTTGGAAATGAGAAGTGGCAAGAATATAGAGAATAGGAATAATTTTCCATGAAGACTAATAGGTACTTATTATGAGTATGGAGTATACTTATTATGAGTATAGAATATAGAGTATACTTATTATGCATTGTTTTTGGTGCCCCAAAAAGGAGGCTATAGAGGATGTGGGCAGAAGCTTGAAGCAGATGTAATGGCTTTCAATTTTACCCATCTAGGTTGACACTTACAAATGTATTTCAGACAGGACATGACAAATGTCTGGTTATTGGTATGGTATATGTTTCTCTCATGTTGTCTTAGGGACTTAGCAAATATGTCATGTCCATTGAACGGAGGGAGTATTCCCTTCTTAGTTTCCGTTCATTTTGCATTATGCTGTAAGAGGAGAACAAATTTATCCATCAATGTATGTACCAGTCTTTATGTAGCATCTCAAGATCAGAAAAGAATACGCCTAGACACTTATTTGTGTCTGAAACTCCTAACCAAATCCATTTAATCATATGATCTAATGGAGGATATTTATTTAGCTAAAGCAAAATGGTGAAAAAGGATTTGTGCAAGTCACAACAAGTATGTCATGTACAAGGATTTGGAGCTCAACGAGTTTTGAAGTTGAGTTTTGTTTTATTGGTTGAAACTTGAAAGAGATTCTATTATCTAATCTGAACTAGCTCCTGAGCATGCTATAATTGCATCAAATTGTAGAGTATGCTAAATGTTTCATACATTACATCAATTAATGTTATCAGTATTAATGATTGGTTCTCTTTTGTAACATTGGATATATCCAAGCGATTGGCCCACAAGATTTGATTAATCTAATAAAGATTGGAGATTCAGTGTCATCTTTACATAAGAGCTGACAAGTAAAAAACTTTGCAGTTGGGAGAGAATGTGTATTTCTTCCCCTTATCTTTTTACTTTGAGAGGGAACCTGTTAAGTCCTATGTTTCTATGGGCTCTGATGTGGAACATAGAGTTCAATGTTCATGCATGTGCGCAACAACTTTGGCAAGGAGGCTTTATTTACAATTCTATAATTTATGTCTTTAGTATTTATATTTATTTTCAGTTAATTACAGTTTAATCAGGAGTCATTGTCTTCACTGATTCATTGTGATTTCGGTGGTCTGCTGCCATGAGTGCCAATGTGGAAGATGATTGACCAATAGGTTTGGGACTTGGACTAGATTCTTAGAATGAATGCTCTGAAGGTTATATTTAACCCTTGTATTGACCCAATACCATTGACCCGACCGATCTACACTTAACTAACCCTTCATTTTTGAAAGAAATAGAGGCCCAAATGACATTCACTGCCACTCAGACCACTGACATTCAATGCCACACACAGACCACTAGTTTTTGCAAATAAAGATCAACCCGCACTTCTAACAAGTCAGGGCCAAACCAAACTCATACCAGTTCAGTCCAATTAAAAACACAAACCAAATCAGTCCAATGGAAATGTAAAACCCAACCTAATTCACAGTTAAATCAGCCTGGCCACTTTAAAACAACATGCTCAGTCCAGATCATCCAGCCTAACCCCTGCAACCAGAATCCAGATTTTGAACCCAACTTCACATCAAAACTCAGCCTACTAAACTTTTAACCATACCCAGCAGCCACCCCCCCCCCCCCCAAAAAAAAAAAAAAAGAAAAAGAAAAGGAAAAAGGAAAAGAAAACCAGGTGGACTAGAACACAGCTCAGGACCTGTGCTTCACAATCCAGAAGCTTCTAAACCTACAATCATGGTTCAGAAAAAAGAAAAAAATGGCCCTAGAACAAAAAAGAAAAACTCTTCCCATACATATTTTTGGGTAAATTACAAATACATCCCTTGAGGTTTGCTTAAAATACGAATTGCCTCCTATGGTTTGGAAAATTACAAATACCTCATTGTCAGAATTTTTTATTTAATAGAATTAATTGAAAAAGTGAAATTTCTAACTGTTCACTTATATATCTGAATTATTAATTGAAATAAAATTTTAACATTATTAAAAACTGTTAATTAACTTGATGATTTATTAATAAAAGGACCTATTTGTTATGAAATTAGAAACCTTAGGGGGCATAATGTAATTTTTAGAATCACAGGAGGTAATTTGTAATTTAACTAAACCTCAGGGGGTGTGTTTGTAATTTACCCTATATTTTTTTACCATGGTAACCAATTCATAGTTACATTCAAAGTTTGGAGCCACTTCTCAAGACCAACTAGAGATAAGGAAATGTCTTGCACAACTGGTAGAGAAAATGAGTCAAATCCAAGCAACTTTGGACAAATTGTTGACTCACTTTTTAGGGTATACTAAAGGAACTCCTCAAAGGGATTGTGGGGATCAAATGAAGTTGTTGATCAAGAAATTACCAAGCACGAGGAAGTTGATATGGATTTGACAAAAAATTCGGATGGTATTGAAGTCCAAGAAGTTGTAATTGAAAGGCAAGAACACCCCACATAGAAAAGAATTTTACTGAAAAAAGAGCTTTCTATTGACTAGCCACCAACAGATTGTTTGATTTGTTTGTTTGAGAGAAAAACAAACTTAGGGAATGATGAGGCTATCACTCCTTTTTATATTGATAATATGAAACTTACAATGGAAGCCTTCAGGCTAAGGAAAATATGAAATAAGGTAACTATAGCTAATGACAGCTAAATACAATAAAAAATACATAATCACCAAGATATTATTCTGACACTCCTCCTCAAGTTGGTGCAAAAATATCTCTCATGCCTAGCTTGCCGAGCACATCATGGAATGGTTTGCTCCCAATTCCTTTGGTGAGAATATTTGCCAGTTGTTCACCTGACTTCACAAAAAGAGTACATATAGTGTCATTGGTGAGTTTCTCCTTGATAAAGTGATGATAAATCTCAACATGTTTTGTCCGGTCATGTTGAACTCGATTGTGAGCTATGTTAATAGCAGCCTTATTGTCACAGTATAGTCGCATGGAGTCTGTCTGACCGATGCCTAGATCACTCAGCAGCAACTTGATCCACAAGAGTTTACACACCCTGTGCTATGGTTCTAAACTCTGCCTCTGCACTAGACTGGGCTACTACATTCTGTTTCTTACTCTTCAAGTAACCAAATTGCCCCTAACAAAGGCACAATATTCAAATGTAGACCTTCTATCAACATCTGTATAAGCTTCCACACCAAGGTGATCATGTTTGGAGAAATAGAGACCTTTTGCAGTAGAAGATTTTACGTACCTAAGAATCCGTATCACTGTAGCCAAGTGTGTCTCATGAGGGGCATTCATGAACTGGCTGACAATAGTAACCGTAACAGCAATATCAGGATAAGAGTGGAATAAATAAATGAGCTTACCCACTAGTCTCATGAGGGGTATGCATGAATTGGCTAACAACACTAACCACAACAGCAATATCAGAATGAGAATGAGATAAATAAATGAGCTTATCCACTAGTTTTTTATAACTCCCCCTGTCAACAGTAGCTCCCCCACCATCATTACTAAGTTTCTGATTTGGCTCTAGCGATGTGTTGTCGCAAGCTTTACACCCTAGCATCTCGGTTTCTTTCAACAATCAAGAGCATATTTCCTTTGATAGATGAAAATTCCATCCTTAGGCTGGACAACCTCAATGCCCAGGAAATACTTTGGATTCTCCAAGTCTTTTGTTTCAAACTCATTTGCCAAATATTTCTTCGACTAGGAAATTTTCTCAATATCATATCCTATAAGCACTATGTCATCCACATATACAATGAGGGCTATTGTTTTGCCATGTGAGGAATGTTTAACAAATAAAGTGTGATCAGCCTGACTCTGTTCGAAGCCATATTTGAGCATAACCTGAGTAAATCTCTCAAACCAAGCCGTTGGGGACTATTTGAGACCATATAAAGATTTCCTAAACCTACATACTTTACCCTTTATTTAATGATCTTCAAAGCCAAGAAAAATGTCCATATACACCTCTTCTTCTAGATCACCATGTAGGAAAGCATTCTTCACATCAAGCTAGTGAAGTGGCCAATCTAGATTAACTGCAAGAGAGAGGAGTACCCTAACTAAATTCATCTTAGCAATTGGTGCAAATGTTTCTTGATAGTCTATTCCATAAGTTTGAGTAAAGTCCTTTGCCACAAATCTAGCCTTGTAACGCTCAATGAACTATCTGCTTTGTGCTTCATAGTACACACCCACTTGCATCCCACAAGTCTTTGCCCTTAGGTAACTCAGTCAATTCCCAAGTGCCATTCTTACGAAGTGCTCTCATTTCTTCTATCATGGCATGTTTCCACTCAGGAGTAATAAGGGCATCCTGAAAATGATTGGGTATACTAACAAAAAGAAACTTTGGACACAAAGGCTATATAAGAAGGAGACAAATTAGAGTAGGATACAAAGTTAGAAATAGAATATTCAGTACAAGACCTCACACTCTTCCGGTGAGCAATAGGAATATCAAGATCAGAATATTCAGAATACTCAAGAAGAACAAGGGTTTCAGAGTTCCCTATACTCTCATCAGGAGAAGGAGATAGCAGTAGAGGATCAGAAATGGTCTCTTGTATCCAACTAACTTTATGTCTGTCTTTGTCTTTGACATAGACTTTCCCTTCCTTGAGACCATTGGATTCTGTATTTCCAACAATAGCCGGTTCACATTTTACATCCTCAACCACCTCTAATGATCTAGGAATTGATAAAGATCCAGGAATCTCTTCACACCAAGGCTCTTCCTGAAGGGATGACTGGGACACCAAAGAGGATAAGAAGTAGGACCGGGACTAAAAAAATTGGACATCTATGGATATGAACCACTTACAAGACAGGGGATGATAACAATTATAGCACTTTTGAGTAGGCGAGTAACCCAGAAAGACACATTTAATAGAACGAGAATCTAACTTATCACGAGTAGGGGAATGATTGTCGACAAAGCAGACACACCCAAAGGTTTCGGGAGAATGGAAAACACAGACTCAGAACCTAAGAACACTTGAAGGGGAGTTTGTTTATGCAACACTTGGATAGGAAGACGATTGATGAGATAGGCAGCAGTGAGAACTGCTTCTCCCCAGTAAGACTGCGGCACCTGTATAGAAAAGGTCATGCAGCGAGCCATATCAAGAAGATGAAGATTCTTGCGCTCTACCAAATTGAGTATAAATCATTTGGTGAAAAGTGCGAAACACAGAAAAAATCTCACTTTTGTCTTTTGTAAGATACACCCAAGTAGGAGAAAATTTATCTATAAAAGTGACAAACCATCTATGACCTTTCAAAGATATAACACAAGATGGATCCCAAACATCAGAATGAATTAAGGAAAAAATGTACTAAACTTTTATTAAAACTTAGAGCAAAAGAAGCTCTATGTTGTTTGCCAAGATGACAAGATTCACAATTAAACTTAGAGTCATTATTGTTTGTAAAAGCAGAAGGAAACAAATGTTTAAGTAATAAAAAAGAGGGATGTCCAAGATGTCGATGCTGATGCCACAACCACAAGTTTTCCTTGGTGGTTGGAAACTTGATGGAATGACATGCCACCTTGTCTGCCTAATTGGGGATATAGAGACCATGTTCTGCTCTATCACTGCCAATCGTTCTCCTCGTGATAAGGTCCTGAAAAAGACAATGACCAGGGAAAAACGTCACACTACAGTTCAAGTCACGAGTAAGACGACTCAATGATAAAAGATTAACAGAGAAATTTGGAACATGTAAAACAAAAGTTAATGATAGAAATGGGGTAGCATGGATTAAACCTTTCCCAAAAACAAAGGAAATAGTATCATTAACAATTCTAACTTTGTCTTGACCTGAAGAGGGCTTATATTATGAGAATAAATAAGAAGACCCAGCTATATGATCAGAGGCACCAAAATCAATAATCCAAGGTAAAGTCTTATGAGATAGGAAATCACTCGTAGAAGAGGCTAAGTTACCTGATTAGGCAAACGAAAAGGGGTATGCACCAGATGGAGTAGTAGAAGAATGACGATCCAGTAGGTGGTGCAAGGCATCCTCAAACTCAGACGAAGACATACTAGAGACATCACTACTAGGTGGAACGATTGAAGAGGAGTCAGGCATATCAATTGCACTAGTATGATGGGCACGTGGATTAATCTCATGTCCTCAAGACCATCCTGAACGACCTCGATGACTACCAGAGCAGTTACTACGACTACCAGAAGGAACCCTATGAAGTTTCCAAAAAGTGTCATGAGTGTGTCTCAGCCGGTGGCAGTAATCACAGAATAGGTTATCCTTCTCAGATGGATTGGAAGAACTACGAGGTAGACTGATTCCATCTCTTGGAGGAGCAGAAAGTAAGGTTGAGTAATAGGGCCATAAAGTGATCTAAAATAAAAATAACTAAACGTATAGGAGGAGTAAAAAACTTAAATCAAAATAGCAGGGTAGGAGTCTCAATCAAAAGGGGAAACTTAACAATGTAGAGAATGAGAACAAGGTACTTCAATCAACACATGGACTGAAGAGATGAACCTGTCGAGGTTGGGTGGAAGTGAGAGGCAGACCAAACAGGCTAGTTGAAGTTGCAAGGCAGCCCTGAAGGACTTGTCGGAGTCACAAGGGATGTTGGGTGATCTAGGTTGAGTCATGAACTAGCCAGGGGGCTTGGGTGACAAGCAGCGAAGGCCAGAGAAGCCTGACAGGTGTCGCAACCCCTACTAAGGCTGAAAAAAACAGCCAAAACTCAGGGAAAGGCTGTCGCAGAAGATGGGTTGCCTTTGAAATTGATTGGGTGGTGGTTGGTACTCTTCAACTAGTGTTGGGTGACAATGGGATGATGAAGTGGAGTGATGGCTGTTGGGATTAGAATCTTATAGCTCTGATACCATGTTTGTTTGAGAGAAAAATAGACTTGGGAATGATGAGGCTATCACTCCCATTTATATTGATAATATGAAACTTACAATGGAAGCCTTAAGGCGCAAAAAGGAAAATACAAAATAAGGAAATTACACCTAATGACAGCTAAATAGAATAAAAAACGCATAATAACCAAGATACTATTCTAACATGATTAAGTTAAACATGATTGATTTTTTTGGTGTTGAAGATTTTCTTTGTGTTCAAACCATGTTTTTTGGACTTTAGTAACAACTTGGGAACCGAAACTAGTAAGATTTGCCTTTGGCTGTTTCGATTCCTAACTTGGTTTTGGCCTATTTTCTTCAATTTAAAGCATCTAAACATGATATTTTTATTTTTATTTTTGATAATCTAAACGTGATATTTTTCAATACAAAACATACAAAAATGTAGGATGCTTAGTTTCAAGATTCTACACAAAACCTTTTGATTTGTTCAAACAAATGATTGAATTCCTACAAATTTGTTTTCTTCCAATTTTTTTCTTTTATTTGAAACATCGGGGAGTTGCCAGGCCTTATTATCTCTTTTCCATTTTTTATTTATTTAGTTAGGCCTTTGGTAGTGAAAGATTGCCGGTCGCCACACTATCTTGTTTAAAGAGGGGAGCACATGGGGCATTAAAGACAATGTGAGGTCTTTTGAGGCTAAAAGGGCACTTTTTTTGGTACTTATTGGGTGAAAATGACATTTGTAATAGTTTTATCCTTGCACTTTTTTTTCTAGTTGTAGTTTCTCTCTATTAACACTGCCGCTAGAAAATTCACCAGAGGCGATTGGCAGTGGTGGTGGATAGATAGGTGACGTGTGGACAAACAGGTGGACATGTGGATAGATAGGTGACACATGGCTGGGTAGGTGGACAAATAGACATAGATAGGGGTAATATGATCTTTCAAATTGTTTTTGTCCTCGTGGCCCTAAAAGAATGGAGTTCGGTGCTACTGCCCCAAAAGTTTCAAAATTGGACCTTTGGCCTTAGTGCCCTTAGTTTTTTATTTTTATTTTTATTTTTAGTTGTTTGTAGATTACATAGCAAACAAAAGTATAATTTTTGCCTTTTTTTTTTTTATCATGTCCATATCCTAATTTTTTGAAATCATTGTGTTCTGTGTTTGTGTCTATGCCGGTGTCATTGCTTGTATCTGTATCTTATGTGGAAACTATAGATGCTTGTACATTTGGGGGAGAAAGGGTGTTTATTTCTTTTCTGCTTGGAACATAGAAAGTTAAATCATTTATTACCATTTGTTTCCTATTATGGAGCTAACAGAGTCTTCGCCTTTCTGTGGCAGATATAACCTCTTTTCAGAAGGGGAAGTTAGTTACTAATCTGATTCATGTAAGAGACATGGAATTCAGGTGAGTAACTTGGATATGGTTTTTCTACTTTGGCAACAGTCTGATTTCAACAAAATGTACTGATTAATGAAGTTCTGTGGGTTCCAACTTTTATGAAATTCATAAACATACATTTGTACAAATAAATATATGAATTTTAATTGAGAGACAAAAAAAAAGCGCTTAAGATTTGCTTTTAAGGGGTATGATTTGGAGACCACGAGGTTTCATTGGAATATAGAACCTATACTACTTTTAGGTATAGGATACCCCCATTTTATTCTACTCAGCATACTGGCCTCTCATTTTTCGTTGACTATTGGATTGTGATATGCCCTTTATTTGGGCAATCTCTAGGTTCTGAAGAGAGTAGCATGAGTTATAGTTGCTTTGTTTCATATATTCTCATCATAGTTATCAATACAATACTAGTCAATCTGGCACTGATTATATAATTCTGAATGGTGGTACTTTTGGACGGAAAGTAGACCTTTTTCTTGGTGTCTGATTCACCAGCAGCTTGTGCCACTGTCACCATGAAAGTAACATTTCCAGTAATAAAGCTTTCAAGGAATGCAGCCACCTCCTATTTAAGGCAACCTAACTACTATGTTACACGGACTCTTCAAAATAAATCAAATACCCGTGTTGGACATACGACACTTGGACAAGAGTATGGGATATGGGTTAGATACTCCTTATATAATTATATATAACACTAATGCCTTTTTGACACTGTAAATTACATACACCTTTTTGTCTCACATACTTTATTAACAATATAAAAATATGACATTTTTTTGTCAAGCTTAAATTTATGATTTGAGAAGTTCGACCTCTAGATACATATCTACACCCGACACATATGTAAGTATTTTTTACTTACAGATGCTGACTTTTAATGAATGGTAACAAAAAATCATTACAATATTTTTTATTTTATTTTATTTTATGGGGGGGATACTTTTGTTTTCAATGAAATTTCTTACGTATTATATCCTAAGCCAATACCATGAGGTACTTGCTGGACAGGGATGTTGTGTTCCTAGGGGTCAAATTAACTTAAAAAATGGTTCTTTCATACATAAGCCTCATCAATTTCATGCTTTATTTAAGTCAGTTATTTTTCTTGTGAATCTTCTCATGAAACGGTCCTTTGTGTTCAATGACAAACTTTTACTGCACTTCACTTCGTGATACTGCTATTTTAAAGAAGAGTTTTTTTTTTTAATGATAATCCGGTATCCGGCCCAACGGATATTTTATATACAAGAGTTGCTGGAAGTTTGAGTGCTTTGAAATACAGCAAAGAATTCTGTGTCTTACATTTCAGGAATCCAGGAGGTGGCCATGTGATTGATATCAAGAGTACTGTGCGAAAACAGAATCATGCACTTCTTGAACTATTGAACAGCATGTTCAAACACTGTTGAATCTCTTCTACTTTATTCGAAGTTTTCTTTTCTTTCTAGATCCGTTTTGTTTGGCTGAAGTTGAGTGTAAGAGGGTAAGATCCAATACCCTGATTGAATTTATAGAAATGTACAAGGAAAAACCAATTTGAACTGTGATACAGTTGTAAAAATTTCTTTAATAGTAAAAACATTAATGATTTGTACATTGACATAGTCTCTCTCTCTCTCTCTCTCTCTCTCTTTTATCTTTATTTAAATTATATAATAAATACATTATTTATATATTATATAATATTAATAATATTTTTATTTAAATAATTTTACTTAAGTAATATTAAAAAAAATCTTATTGAGCCGAACTTGAATTTCATTAATATTAACGAGCCGAGCTGAGTTCGAACCCATTTACTTATCAAGCCAAGTTCGAGCTCAATAAACGAGCTTGATAAGCAAACGAGCCAAGTTCGAGCTTAGCAAAGCTCAGCTCGGCTTGGTTCATTTGCATCCCTACTGTTTACTCATTTCCTTGGCGTGGTGAACCTAAGCATCAACTTTGGTCCTGCGACTAAAGATTTCTCTTCCATATATCTAGCATCCTTATTACTGAAATTTGTTTATGTATGATTTTTTTTATTTAATTAGAGTTATCTAGGCAGACTCTATTTTTGATATCTTGGTTCTGATCTTGTCACTGCCAGTTTGGAATGAAGTCTAGATTTATGTGTTCTATAAAATCAACTGAATGACTAATACAAACATCTCGATCTGCTGTATTGGTATTTCCACTTCAACTTGAGACTTTGGTTTTTAAATGCACCAAGTATAATGATACAATCATCATTTTATTAAGAGAATTGAAACAATTAAAATTAGTGTGCTTTTAGTATTCCTGTGAATTGAAGGCAACTTCTATGTGATAATTGCATGATAGATTTTGGTCGTCTCAGAGAGAACATCTAGATTTCTCCTTGGTTCTGTTATAAATTCAAGTCTGTTAAGTTTATCGGGTGCATAATCAGAATTAAATCAAGCAATCTAATGCACACCTCTTTCTTTCTGTTTCCTATCATTTATATTTTTCTTCCTTTGCTTAGTTTTTTCATAATGTGTAAGAAGCCATTCCATCTTTCTGTTATAGTTATTTAGTATTTACCATTTTTGTATTATTGGAATTTGAATTCTATCGCAGAAATCAATTAGCTATTTAAAAAAAATAAAACCCAACATGAGATATACATTTAATAAAGTCTGGTGTTCTCCAGCACCTTTCAAAAGGCTATTTCATAGATTTCAACTCAAATATTTTACTTGATAAGTGAACAATTTAAACTAGCTGCTACAGCTTCCCAGTTATAAGTACAGTTGTCGAGAAGATATGATTAACTCTTATCAATCTAAGGCACAAACTAATTGCCACATGCCCTGAATGCCTTTTCAGTTTTTTCTTTAATTAATTAATGTGGCCCTATGTTATAATATGGATATTGCCTTTTGAAAGATTTGGTGTCCTGGAGATAAGATTGCTAAAGGGTCATAAGCTGATTTCCTTTGTACGAAGACTTCCCAATGTGGGCCAAAGTGAGCTCGCCACTCTTTCTGTGTCGTGTAGTGCGGAAGATATTGCTTTACCCCAAGGTGGGCTGCTTCACAGAAGTCTAGAATCCTTTTGTTCTGAATTAAGATGTGTTCTAAGCCATCGGTTCCTGAAGAGGATGGAACTGCAGAGGAAAGGAATGCCACCAGATAGAAAATATCTTCATCTGGAAGAACCACTGAAGTTCTGTTGTCCCACCTGAAAATAATAAAATAATTAATAAATGACCAATAAAAAACTTTAATATGTGTTTATTGGGAGAGAAAAAAAAAAATTCAAAAAAAGAAGTTTATTTCTTGTATTGTTACTTTGACTTGTTAACTGGGTAGACGAGGACTGGGCCGTTGCTTGTATCTGTTAGAATGTTGCCAAAAACTTCTTCAGCAAAATTGTGTATTTTGCTTCTAGGAACGAGAAGATTGAGCCATGGGTGTGGAACTTCCCACAAGCCTTTTGATCTTAGTTTGATCTCGGACACATGAACTCTGTCCAAGAATTCAACGTATGAAACTTCTGATACGAAAAGTGTTGATGAGATATATCTTAGTTGGGATAGCAAGTTCTCAATTTCCTGCACCAAGAAAACAAACAGGCATTAGAGCTATTGGGTTTGTTTGCTTCTTTACTAAGTACAGTGGAGGATTGGTGGGTCATGACATGCCTCACCTTGTATATTATATCAACTTTTTCTGGGTTGATGTTTTTGGCCAATTCAAGACAGTAAAGTCTTCTTCCATCTGATTGAAATTGGTTGGCTTGAACTGGGTCTTGCGGATTGAATGATGATCTCCAATTATTCAGGAGACCTGTCCTGTTTATTATCACAAATCCTTCAATGTAATCGAACGTGTTCTCTGCATATATCAAATGCTCCTGGTCTCTGACGAATGCAGAGAAGTCTGAATACAAAACTCTTATCCATTTTACCTGTTCGGAATGGCATAGTGTTATGAAACTGGTAAATTCTACTATACTGGAGCTTATTTTGAAGTTTACAAATATATGTGTTTTTACCATTTTTGGTGCTGGTTCTAGAGAAATTCTTGCTCGTGTGATTATGCCAAACTGGCCAAGTCCTCCGAGGACACCATGAAAGAGGTCTGCATTCTGCTTCTCTGAACAATTTACTACCTCCCCTTTTCCTGCACAATTTCAGCAAATTTTGAATGTAAATACAGATTCTAAGAATGTGATGAACTGCTGTTCAGTGACCAAAGGTTATGTATCTTTTATGAAAACAAGGTCGTATTCTCGGACAATATGATGAGGAAACCTGGAAACTTCCTAGTCCAGTTTTTAATGAGTGGAAAACAGGTGGAACAAAGTTGAAGTTGATGTATGGTTTCCCATCTTAATGTTACATGTGTCATCTGTTGATCTAGTTCTCAAATTGCGTAATGAGCCTGTTTGGTGCAGTATTTTTTATGATTAATTATTCCAAGATCCCCTCAACTATTAGTGAATATCATTTTAGTCCTTATCATCTATGAACTCGTACATATTGACCTCTTAACTATAAAAATCGTTCAATTGCCCCTTCTAAAAGGTGGTCCAGAGGGGGTTGAAAGTGATACATTTTATAGTTGAAGGGATCAAAATGTACATGTTCATAGATGAGGGGGTAAGTTGATTTCTCCAAGTAGTTGAGGGGATCTTAGTGTAATTAGCCCTTTTTTTTTTATATCGAAAGTTGATAATAAGAAAGTAGGAGTTAAAAACATCATTTCCTCGACTTTCTGGTAGACTGCACCAAGCACAGTGGTACAGATTCCCAAAATTAAAAGAGTTAATAAATTGCACCAAACAGGCCCATGCAATCTATTAACATGCGATGCTGTCCTGTTACAAATTTATTTATTTATTTTTTGGGTACAAACCTGTAACAACTTCCAGCTGGTGGACATTACTGATCTGAGGACCATGACGGAATGCCTGCCCACTAATCCCTGCATTTGACAAAGTACCGCCAACTGTGAGATGTAGGTAATCTGTCCAAGACTTCGGTGCTAACCCATGTTTCAGGCTTTCATGCAGGATATTAATCCACAATTCGCCGCCATAGACATCTACATAAGGATGTTTTCCGATGTAAACCTGCATTTTCATTCCACTGAATGATTCCATGTTGATCACGACTCCTCTGTGAGCTTGTGCCTGGCCCTGGAGAGAGTGTGCATGGCCTCTCGCTGCGACTGTGAGCTCTGAACTAGGTCCCATTTGCCAAATATGTTTGATTGTAGTGGCAACATCAGAGACAGACCTTGGATGTAGAACTGCCAAGGGGAGGAATTGGTATCGGTTACCAAAATCTCTGGCTGCGTGATGGATTTTGTCAAAACATAAATGCCCGTCGAGAGGGAGTGTCTTCAATGAAGAAGGGGTACCTGGAAAGCCAAGGTTAAAGATACAGCTTAAGAACAAGAGCATGAAGCTTCTTACAGAAAGAATGTTTCTCTCTCTGAGGAAGCCAACAGGTTGGTGTCTCATTTTTTGTTTTGTTTTGTTTTTTTTTCTTTTCTTTTTCCCCTATTCTCAAGAGACGGGAGAAGTAAAAAATGAAGCTCTCTAGTAGTCTTTGTGAGTTGTTTCTTTGTGGGAAAGATCAAAAGTAGAGGTGTGGAAGTGCCAAGGAAAAGAAGGGGTTGAGGAGGGGAATTTAAAGAGGGAGATTGAGTGGTAGGGTCAACCTAACTTCAGAGATGAGAATCCGTATGAAGACTGCCTACTTGGGTTGGAGAGATTTAGGATTTTCCTTTGAAGTTCTTCTTTTTGGGATCTTTTGTTTTCGGTGATGCTACATGTACTAATAAATATACACACTAGTGTACCAACTAGTGTCATGATATTATTACGGACCCCAACTATTATACAAATTACAAATATCCAAAACCCTTAAAATTATGCCACATCATCTGTTAGTATATTAGTTAGTACATTAATTAGTACATATAGTATTATTCTTTGTTTTTTATAAGAGAAGCCATCACATATGTCAAGTTGAAGAGAAAAAGTCGCAAGAAGAAAGATTTCACAAATCTTGGCACTTTTTCTCAACAGTTGCAACCACATTCCACCTTTTCCAACAAAGACAAACATGTCTACAATATTTTCTTATTAACCCATCTTAAGGATACTCCTTTTTCCGTTTACAGAAAAGGAAAAAAAAAAAAAGGTTTGTGATTTAGCAGGATGCGTATTTCTTATCCTCCAATGCCGAGGTACGGCCATATATAGCTCAGATTCTGTCATGATTAAATTGAGTGTATTGTTTGAATCCCTTTGTTGTTAAAAAGCAAGCATTGCATATCTAGTTTCAGATCCGATAAGAGGGACTAGCGGACCAGCCATGATTCGTTTGGGAGGGAGAGTAGAGCATTGATGGGTCCATGTGACACGTGAAGTCCGAAGAAATGTGTGCTTTGTGGGACAAGAGCTATGGGGGACCCTTTTGTCCAGCGTGAGATGGCCTTAAGCGTGGCGAGGAGTGGACATGGAGATGACAGCTTCAAGGAAACACTGAAAGACTCGTCTTGCCCTCTGCAGCAATGGGTTTCCAACGTCTTTAGTTCCCAGCCAAGGGACAACCCACACTGATCTTTTTTCATTTTTTTAAAAAAACTTTGTTTTAATTGCAATCACTGCATTTGGCATTTTGATTTGAATTGTTGTTAAAATCCATTTGAGATGTACCCTCCGTATATACTACAATATCTTTACAAGGAAGTCGAGTAGCCTAGTTCTGGGTTCTGGTTAAAGTTTGGAGTCTTTTTGTTTCATATTCATAACATGAAGAAGCTATTAAACTTGGTTTGAATGTATGATTTGAGGAAGGATTTATGGAGGGAGCTGAAAGTAGTGGAAGGGGAAATTGACAAAAAAATTAGCTTCTTTTTCATTCATTTTTTCCTTTTCTTTTTATTTTCCTCCACAAATTTCTCTCTAAATCTTTAATCTAAACAGTTGAAGAGGAGTGATATTTTTGTTTTGGTATAAAACATAAATATGCACATTGGCTACCCTACATTTTTGTAAGAGAGCATTGTTCTCATCACCATATAGTAATTTGCAAAAGAACCCACCACACCTACGTCGGGGCCAACAAAGCTAAGGTAAGATTTCACCATGTTTAACTAATTAGGTCTAGTCTAGTTGGCCACTATACATTCCTTAGAGTTTAGTTCCAAGGAGGTCATGCGTTCAATTTCTTTTAGGGGAATTGAATTAAAAAGGGAGTGCAAGCACTTTGGTGCTTTGCCAAGGGTGGAGAGATTTTCTCCCATAAGTGCTAATCTAATAATTAATAACTAACATTTGCTGATAAAAAAAAAAAAAAAAAGATTTTACCATGTGCTCTGGACATTGAAGACATTACAACGTATAAAACTTTTGGCGACCAATTGTTTTGGTCCCTAAATACTTTTTGTGACAAAACTAATTTCGTTACCAACAAAGTCGCTAAAAGTCCGTCCAGGAAAGTCAAAATTGACTTTTAGCAACGAATTTTTGAAAGTGTCGCTGAAAATGACAATTAGCGATGAATTTTCTATCGTCATAAAATGTTTGATTTTGCAAAACTAAAATATTTTGTCACTAATACGTCGTCACAAAGTGTCTCCATTTGGTCGAAAAAAGCAAAATAGTGACCCTAACAACAATTATATTTGGTCACTAACGGTTAGAAATAACATTTTGAAATTTCATAGCTAAAAATTGACGTCCACACCCTAAATCTATTCCTGTATATAGAAAAAATAAGATCAAATCCTGCACACATGATCACCATCAGAAGTGTAAACAAGATCAAATCTTGCACACAAGATCAAATATATTTTTGTATATAAAAAAAACAAATTACAAAAATCAAAACTCTAAGTATCCAAATTCACTTCAACATAGATCATTATATGAGTCCAATCCCAAAACAAGATCAAAATAGTTCAACATTGTATGAGTTAGAACTCTATGATGACTTCAACTTTGTATGGAGGGAGCTGAAAGTGGAAGGGGAAATTGACAAAAAAAAAAAAAGAAGCTTCTTTTTCACTCATTTTTTCCTTTTCTTTTTATTTTCCACCACAAATTTCTCCTTAAATCTTTAATCTAAACACAGTTGAAGAGGAGAGTGATATATATATATATATATATTTTTTGGGTATAAAATATAAATTTGCAGATTGGCTACTCTACATTCCTGTAAGAGAGCATTGTCGTAGTAATTTGCAAAAGAACCTATCACACCTACGTCTGGGCCGATGAAGGTAAAGCAAGATTTCACCACGTGCGCTGGGCATTGAAGAGTAGGTCTAAACCAAATGAACGACTATGGAGCATCAAATCCAAATATTGAGCAAGAAAATCCGAGCAAGTGATGTTTTAGTACTTGAAATGAAATTGGAAGTCAAGAAATTGGACCATCCATGCCGTGGTTGTAATCAATTTTATGCCTACACTAACCAACTGGATTGCTCGAATTATTTAAACTCATGTGTTCAAATCTTAGGATGGACCAATTATTATAAGTTTATTCTTTGTTTTTGTTTGAAGCAAAGTTTAAACTCTATAATTACTTGGTACATAGAAATTCGGAGAATCATTTGGCGATTAGTTGGGATGAAATCTCAAAACAAAATAAAATAAAATAAAAAACTATATATCAAACACAAATGTAAAATTTGGTGGGGGTGCCGTTTTGGGGTTGATTATTCAACTAGGGCCACAAATTTGGTTTATGTGGTTAGAATTTAAAAAGGTTAGAAGATCTTGTCTACAAATATTACCAGGAGGATTTTCTCTATATTTCTCTATTTTGTTTTCTCATTAACCAAACAATATGCCATGTGAGGGAAAAGTTTTATTTATAGCATATTCTATGTTGTTCCATTTCCCCCCCTCTTTCATTGGTGTCAAACCAATGGAACTTATGGGACCATTAAAGCAACAACAACGAGTTAAGACAACAATGCTCTGTGAACCTACAAAGGGGTACCCCACTGGTGTCTGAGTCAGAATTCCAGTTATGTTTTCTTTAGATTATAAAATTATGATCATAATAATTTGGACTAGATATTGCACTCGATTCCTCAGATTTTGGACTGTGCTAGTGTGGAATGTGAACTAAACCTAGTCCTCTCTTTTGTGGTGACAAACCTAATCTTCATTACATGCTTTCTAGAGGGAGACCGACCATTAATAGAAAAATACCAATGGATTAGTCTATTTTTAGAGGGTCATTTTAAAATACATATTTTTCTCAAAATGGCGTATATCATATGTAAATTATGATATTTGTGGTGATAATTAAGGCTCTATTTGGTTTAAAGTTTCAAATCATAATTTCACCCTTATATTTGAATGTTATGTTTGATTTAAGTTTTCAAAATTTGATTCCAAAATCACATTTGAATACACATTCCAACACATGCTTGGTAGAGTAGAGTTTTTGAATTTTGAATTTGCGGATTGGGTTTATCCGGTTGTCTACCCGAACATCTTCCGGACGTTCGGCCGGTTAACTGGAACAGTGCCTTCTTCTTTTTTGTGTGTGTGTGTGTGTGTGTGGGGCAATTGCAACCTATTAATTGAAAACAAAACATTTATATTTGTTTTTGATATTTTATAAATATAGAAATAATTTTTTTAGACCGTTTTTAAACAAAGCAATTAAAAAAAAAAAATTCCAACCAAATATACAATCAAAAGTAATTTTAAAGCACTAGCTGAATAATTTTTTAACAAAAAATAATATATATATTTTAAATATTTTAAATAAAAAACATTTTCGGATTTTTAAAAAATTTTGTAAATAAATTTTTTTTTTCAATAATTATTTTTTTGAATTAAATTTTAAAAAGAGTTTGGTTATAAGCTTTGAATAGAATTTTCAATAAAGTTTTTAGTTGTGTGTTTGGTTATGAGTTATAAGTTTTTTGAATTAAGTTTTAAAACTCTTTTCAAATCTTATAACCAAACATTTTTCTCATTTCAAAAATTCAAAACTCAATTCAAAATTCAATTCAAAACTTTTTTTTAAAATTCATAACTAAACAAATTTTCTCTTTTTAAATCATGATTCAACAACTTACAAATTCAAAATATAATTCCATTCTCAAATCATAATTCTAAAACTAAACCAGACGCTACCTAAGTCTCTTCTAGTCATAACTAAAAATAACATAATGAGTTGTAACCGAACACCACATGAAGTATAACAAAAAAACCTTTTCAATTATAACCAAAATAATAATTACAATAGGTCATAACCAACATCACAATGAATCATAATCAAATACCGCAAACGTCATAATTAGACATATAATATACACCACAAAAATGTGATATGCATTATAGAATTTACCATTTTTAGAATATTTTTTATGATTGATGTTAAAACGGTAATGTGAAAGTCAAATTTTTAACATTTTACAGTGCTAAAGTAATATGATTGACAATTTTAGTCTCATAATACAACATTTCTCATATCTTTCTCATGAAATACCAATTATGTTATTTATTTATTATAGGTAAATTAAACTTTTACCTCTTGAAGAATGGGCCATTTTTCATTTTCTTCCTTAAAAAAATATTCTTTCACTTTGGTCCCTAAACTAATTTTCTTTGCTCACTTTGGTCCATAATAAATCAAGTTCTCTCACTTTGATCCGTAAGAAATTAAACTTTTCTACTTTGGTCCATAAATCTAAACCTCACCTAATCTGATAATCATCTCCACCCTCAAACACATCCAATCTCACAAACCAACTTTATATTGCCCTCACTTGGGAAGAAAAAATTTGGAGTTTTTGTGGTTAAAATAGTCATACAAAAAAAAAAAACCCACTAAAAAGTCAATAAGACAAAAAGTCACATCCAAATCATAATCATTTCATTTTTTCTCTCACAAAAGTTAAAAAAGTCAAAAAATTCATCCAAAACGAAACTTTTTAGCCTTAGACTAAAATAGTCAAAAAATTAAAAAATCAACTCACATCCCAAACCAACCTAGTCGAAAATGAAAAATGACATTGAGTATACATTATACAAAGTGCAAAGAAGCTGTAAATTGAATTATTAGTAGAAGAGATCAAGTGGTAGATTGAGAAGAGGGGTGGTTAGTTTGCGGGTGTAGAGTGAAGGAGCAGAAGTGGTCAATTGTGAGAGTCAATGTCATTTTTCATTTTGTGGAAAACATGATAAGTAGCAATTGAAAGAAAATATGTATTTTATTATTATTATTATTATATTATTATTTTGAGTTAGACTTTTTTCTTTCTTTTTTGAAACCAAAGTTGAAAAATATTTTGTTAAAGATTGGATAAATTTTTTTTTCTGAGTTTATTTAATATGAAAGTGGTGAAACTGATCATATTAACATGATAATTAAACTTTTAGTATTTTTTAAAAAAAATATAAGAGAAAAAACAAAAGTTTAAAATTGCCGAAAAAAATCTGTTACTTATGAGTGGTGATTTAGAGCAACAAATTTGAAGCTCTAAAAACACCACTAATGAGGTGGCAATGTAAAGAAAAAAAAAATAAAACAAAACAAAAGCTAAACTATCACATCAGTGGTGGGATCTACATGATGCCACGTCATTAGTGATGCATTAGTGGTGCTAAATTAGTGGTATGAAGCATTTTTCGTTACTTATAATGAAAATTCAAACTTTCCTATTTTCTTGTAAAATTTTATCCTCATTAAATGAATGAGAGAAAAATACATACTTCCCTTTCTATTAGGTTTATTTATTTTAAAAATATAATCGTATTTAGAATTTAGACTAAAATAAGAAGGAGTTTGATAGTTAAAGTAGGAAAATCTCTATTTAATTTTGTTTTTTAGGGATTAAAATAAAAAATAGGGAAACTTTAAAGAGTTAAAAGTGTAATTAAAGAAGTCGGGGGGACACGGAGGAATGATATCCCAGTGATCGTGCTCTAAGGGTGGGGGCAAGAATTGACACATTTCAAGTGAGTTGGCCATGCAAGAGCCGACCACTAGGCATGACCATAATCTCGGATTATTGTTTTTTTCCGCTATCTAAAGTTGCCCCATGTTTCATAGATTTATTTATCTAAACCAGGTTATTTGGGGTTTCATTCTAATTAATTTCTGGCTACATTGAGAACAGACTATTTTAGTATTTTTTTGACTTTTTAACTAAAATATGAGGTAAAAAACTAGTATGTTTAGAATAATTTTTTTATTTTTTACGAAAAAATATGCACAAAGTAGACAGAAAAAAGAATTTTTGACTTTTTGGTATATGTTATAGATTTTTTGATTTTTTTAGAAACTTTTTAATTTTTAGGCTAAAATTGTTACATGTCAAACAAGGCCTCAATTTTTTAATTTTAGAGTTAATTATCTAAAAGTTCCATTACAAATATTATGATAGCTCAAGTTATATTTAAGATTTTTTGAATAAATAAGTTCTATTTAGTAAAACAAAAAATATTATCAGTTTTTTTCAATTTTTAAAATTAAGAATATTATCAATTTTATATAGTAATGTTCTAAATAATTATTTCACTAACTGAGGAAAAAAAAACAGAGTATAAGATTAAATGTTTTTGCCCTTCTACTTATTAATTTGATTCAATTGTCTAATAAGACCGAGAATATTATCAGTTTTTTCATTTTTAAAAGTTTTTTTTTTTTTTTTTTTTTCACATCAATATTCCATCACCAATTTTCAGTTTTGCACAAAAAAAAAAAAAATTCAATTTTTTCAAATTTTTTTTTTATTTAGTTTTTTCAATTTGAAAGTTGATATTTTAAAGTTTTGAAAATCAAAATAAATTTCAAATCATCATATTCCTTTATGGATAATCATAAATGATGACTAATCATTGTTTGAAGGACAATTTCGACTATTAAAAATTTAATGGTACTTGAATGTCCAAAAAATCTTAATTAAAACTTAATAGAGTATAATTTTATAAATTATGACTTGTGTATAAATGCCCCATTATTTTATACATATCAAATAATTATCCACTACAGGTTTTGGCGGTGGCTCCTAGCGAGTCAAGCATTTTATAATATTTGAACTTGTGATCTGATGTCTCATTTTTGTAATTTTTTAGGATGTAGTGGATTGTAAATTTAGGTATTCATGATCCAAATATAACTAAAAGTTATGTTTGACATACTAATTAGGTTCATTGAGATGAGCAATGTTGGGATACCAAAAATATTATGACATAATGCACAGTTGCAGTAGATAGATTTGTCTAATCCGCATTGGTTGCCCATGAATATAGAATATAGTGCCATTTTGCAAAAGGAAAATGATACAGAACTCTAAATCTAGAGCTCGAATTTGAGCTCTAGTGATGTGTCAAAGCCAAAAAAAAAAAAAAAAAAAAAACAAAGCAAGGCACAAACATCACATCATGGGTGGATGCCAACTCATTAGAGCCTTTCTAGAGCCCCATATTTAGAGCTTCCAATCTTTTTCCTTTGCAAAATTTCATAAAAAGCCACGTTTTTTTATCATTTTTCAAAAGTGCAAGGAAAGTGATTTGGGAAGGGCCAAAAACGCAAGTGTGAAATTACAAATTAGGGCCTATGATAAAAAAATAAAAAAATAAATTTCTTATGTTAGGTAAGGGTATTTTGGTCATTTTAATTTGATTTGACACCATAAATAAATATTAAACTAAAAAGCAAAAAAAAGTCAACTTTTTACCAACTTCCCAAATCATTTTCCAAAAAATTAAAAAGTTTGGTAAAAAGTCAAAAACCAGCTTTTTACCAACTTCCCAAAACACCTCATAGAAAATACAATGATGAGAAGAAATAGAAAGCAAATCAGAATACGTTATTATTTTTTTCTTGAGTAAGAATCCAGTTTATATAGGCTCTTTGATATCTGTTCAGAATAAACACATCCGTTACTTTTGAATTTAAACGCTATTTGAATTATAAATAAAAATGACTGTTTGAAAAGAAGTAAACAAATAAATAAATACAAATAAAAATATAATAATAAATAAATACAAATAAAGTTTTGAAGTTTTTAAAATAAAAAATCTCTGACATAGTGAGATATTTGATAAAAATTTTAATAAATCTTTTAAGATCTCTAACTTTTTGTTTTTATTTTTTTCTAAATTATTAAGACGTCTGTACTATATAAAAGATAACCGTCGTTATTTTTATAGACTGTAAAGCAAAATAGTGTTTTAAGAGGTTGTTTGGAAAGCCTTAAACAAGTATACTTTTTGATATTTTATAAAAAAATATGCAAAAAAATAAAAGATGATATAACTCAAAAAAGATAAAAAGAAAAAAAAATACACTTTTTTTAATATATGCCAAACAATCCCTAATTTTTAGTCCATAAGATAGAATTACCAATACCAATAATTAGTGAGGCCGACATGATTGCTAATCTAAGTCCAATACAGGGATAATCGGACATGGACATTGGTCGGCAAAATCCAGTGAATTAACAATAAAATAAAAATATAAACAGTTAAAATACAATAACACATCAGCATCAATATTTGCTAAATTAAAAATCTCAATTTTACAGTAAGGTTGACCTATTATCGGAGTAATTTAAACTCAATTCGGTGATTTAAACCGTTCATTCTATACACCTAATAAAGAAAATTATCTATGTAAAAAATAAAATTGATCCAATATCGATGATCATGTTATTAGATTATTTTAATCTATACGACATATATATTGTAAGAATAAATCATCTATTTCTTATAATATATATACAATTTGATCACGTGATTACTTATCAATTTAAGTTTTTACATGAATATTGTTCTTATCTTGTCATATGAAATGAACAGTTCAGATCATTAACATAAGCATAAATTAGTCCTACAATACATCAATTTTACTTATGAAATTGAGATCTTCAATTTTAGCTAATCCGAATTTTGGCTAATATGGGGAGATAACAGGACAGTTGGCCCAGTGGTCTATGTAGCTGCTGTTTGAGACAGTGAAAGTTAAAGATTTAGGATACGAATCGATATTTTCGTTGTAATTTAATTCACTAACCTATTAATATACATTTTCATTATAATTTAACTTAGTAACATATTAATGTACAATAAAAAGAATAAAATAAAGAAATAAAGGGGACTAAGAAATGAAAACAAGGTTAGGGGTGGAACAACCATGCTAGAGATCTTCACAAAATCTCATCCCCACAACTCTTATTTATCTATGATTGGTTCAGATCCTCATAAAATCTCACCCCACAACTCTTATTTATCTATGATTGGTTCAGATCCTCATAAAATCTCACCCCCACAACTCTTATTTATCTGTGATTGGTTCAGGAAGTATTTTTGAGGGGGGTGGAAATGCCACTAGGCAGAAGGTGATGGGGATTGGAGTGCCACGTAAGAGAAATATGAGTCACGGTCCTCGTCATCATGCGATAGAAAGAGACTAAAGAAAGAAATGGGGGTAGAGAGGAGTTGGTAGGACACAAAATAAAAATGAAATTGATTCAAGTGTATTGTGTGTATGGTGGGGGCTAGCTTATAATTTATAAATAGAACTTTAATAAATGTACAAAGAAGAAGATTATTAAGTAATCAATAATTCTTATCATGTTCCCTATCCAACTTTCATTCGGCTGTAACCCATGCCACCTTGTCCCCCTTCGCATTCACGACCTAAATTACCCTAATTCAAAACTGCTTTTTACACTATGCTTGTCTTCTCTTATAAAGCCTTTTATTTCTGTTTCTAACTTTTACCATTCATTGTACCCTCTACAATTCAATTATCATTTCGATTGTTTGCCTCTTTTTTTTTTTTATTTTTAATATATATATATATATTGGTTTTATGTTTTTTTGTTTCCACCATTATGAATTTACTTTTTGATTTTTTGAGCGGTTAGGGTAGTGTTTGGTTTACTTTTAGAATTATGATTTGAAAATTGAGTTATATTTTGAGTTTGTGAGTTGTTGAATCGTGGATTTGAGAAGAAAAAATTTGTTTGGTTATGAGTTTTGAATTGAATTTTGAATTGAGTTTTGAATTTTTGAAATGAGTTTTGAAATAAGAAAAGTTGTTTGGTTATGAGTTTTGAAAAGAGTTTTTAAAACTTACCTCAAAAACTTATAATTCATAACCAAACACACAATTCAAAACTTTATTGAAAATTCTATTCAAAACTCATAACTAAACTCTTTTTAAAATTCAATTAAAAAAAATAATTATCAAAATTTTTTTTTTAAAAAAAATTCAAAAAATTTCAAAAATATTTTTTTATTTAAAATATTAAAAAATATATATTATTTTTTGTTAAAAAAAATTCCGCTAGTGCTTTAAAATTACTTTTGATTGTATATTTGATTGAATTTTTTTTTAATTGTTTTGTTTAAAAAAAAAAAATTACTGTGACAAAATAATTTTTAGAAAAATGCTTCGGACCCCCACTGGGGGTCGACCCCCAGTGAGGTGGCGCGCCGTGATTGGGCAAAAAAAAAAACTGTTTTATTTTATTATTATTTTTTTTTGAGTTTCAGCCAGTGGGGGCTCGCCACCTCACTGGGGGTGCGACCCCCACTGGGGGTATGCAGCATAGTTGTAATTTTTATTTAATTTTTTTTTGTTAATTTTAAATAAATGGTCAAATAATTTGTCATTTTGGTCTAAAAAAATAATTTCTATATTTTAAACATCTCAAAAACAAATATAAATTTTTTTTTTCAAATAATAGGTGGCAACTGCACAAAAAAAAAAAAAGAAAAAAAGAATATTGTTCCAGTCAACCGGTTGTACATCCAAGAGGACATTCGGACGGACAACCGGTAGATCCAAAAATTCAAAAACTGTCCGAGAGAATGTCCAGGCAGACGACGAGGTAGACTCAATTTCAAAATTTAAAATTCAAAAACTCACTCTGCCAAACATGTTTTGAAAAGAATTTTCAAACATGGGTGTGAAATCAAATTTTAAAAATTATATCCAAACACAGCACTGAAATAGGAGGATGGAATTATGATTCCATCCCTAACCCAAACACAGCCTAGATGTTTCTTATGGCTAATGTATTGTATAGAGTTAATTAGTCGGAAAAAAAAAAAGAATTAATATTGAACTAGGGAGAAAAACATAACTGGATTGAGTATTATTGTAATATTTTAATTCGTTCAAGTCTTTGTTTTAAGGGAAATTCTGTTTTCATTCACCTAATTAGCTTAGTGCACACGTTTAGTGAAATATTATTTAATAACAATTATATCATAAATAAAAATGACCATAATAGACATCCAATAACCTCCATAATATTATATAAAAAAATTCTCTGTACATATCATTTAAGAACAAAAAAAATCTCAATGTATATATTTTGAGTTAAAAAAATAATAAATCATAGTTTTTCCATTGTTGTCACATTATTTGTTCTACACTCTATACTCCTCTATTGTTTGCAGAACATTAGTTTAGCTTTTCATTTTAAGGTTGAGCAACAAGTGAATGGCGTTTTCCTCAATTTCTTCGACTTCAATGGGACTGCTAGTGTGTGGAGAATAAAGTCTTGGAGGATTCGGGCGGATGGTTAGAGAGAACCACAGTTGAGGGGCTTATCTCCATGGATGGAAATTCATCTTTGTCAATTGAAAGAAAGCAAAAGCTATTGGCTTGTTGGAAGAAAGTAAAAGTGAATGGAAATTCATATTTCTCAATTGGATTCGAGTGGTGTTTTTTTTTTTTGGCTGTTTCTGTTCTTGCTCGTGCAGATCAACAATTGGAAGAAAGTAAAAGTGTGTGGAAATAAGAGTAAAGTGGCGTGTAAAATGGTTAAAAGTGAAGGGTATAATTGTAACTTTAAATGTGTGGATTGAAAAAATTAATTAATAATCAAATTAATGTGTGTATTGAGAAAAGATGTACACTGAGCTAATTAAGTGTGTGGAAATAAAATTTCCCTTGTTTTGAGTGTCACTTTTTTGAAATTGTGTTGATCTTACGAGTTGTGTCTTGAACATTATTGTGATATATATATATATATATTGATATAAAATTAACTGTTTAACGACAAAAAAAGATTGAATTTCTAAAAAGTTTATTATAATTTATCCCAAAAAGACATGATAAGTTGCATATCAACTTTTAATTTGTCATAAATACAATTATATAAAACAAAACAGCCATAATATGTGGGTAAATTACAAATATAAATCTCTAACCTCCTTATATAATGTTGCTTCATTTTTAAATTTTTTTTTTTTAAAATTATTTTTTATGATTTTATCATTGCACATGTTATGCACCATATGTGGACAGCTTTTTTACTTTCACCTTGGTTGTGACTAAGCTGCACCAATGTTGCGACATTTTCCATCTCAAATGTGATTAAAATTTGGCAATAACTATTTCAAATTCATGTATAATATTATCGTGTTATCTTTCATTTTAAATTATAATAACATCAAACTTTGGCACAATGTTATCAATTCCATACCGTATTGGTTGGTACGTATCATACCACAAAAAAAAAAAAAAAAAAAAAAAAAAAAGGAAGAAGAAGAAGAAGAAGAGAAAAAGGAATGCACATAGATTAATTCTGTTTTGTCTAATTTTTCAATGAATTTTGTCAATACTGGACAATATTGACCGGAAAATATAAATCCACATAATTAAATAGTATGTAATTTCTAAATTTCTGATTATATATATATATATATTGTAACAAATATATTTATTAGTGGTTTCTAATAAGTATTTAAATTTGTGTTATGCAAGAGACATGATATGTTTTGAAGCCTCTCCTATATATAAATTTTTATTTCTTGATATTGTATGCTTAGGGTCATTTGATAATGACTTTTTTAGTTGATTTTTTAGTTTTTTTGACTTTTTTAGCCTGAGACTTTTTTGTTCGTTTGGTTTTCTTATTTCGATTTTTTGGCTTTGGAATGACAAATTTTTTTTTTACCCTTTTGTGATTTTTGGCTTTTTGAACTTTTTTTTTTTTAATTCTTTTGTGATTTTTTAGCCCAAGAGAAAAAACAAACCGGGGCTTATATTGTTTGCTACTAGATAATATTTTTATACAAATATAATGTTTTTGTGATGGACTGTGATTGAGACCCCCTTAAGCCTCCACTCCTACCACCCCACACACACATGGGGGATGGTGATTGAGGGAGAAGAAAAAAAATAAAATAAAAATCTAACCAATTACAGGCCAGAGGGGGTCGGAGCTCCTTTGGGGGTCCAAATCATTTTTCTTTTGTGATAAATCGGAAACGTGCCCGAAAAGATGCGTTTAACAGTAGGTATCATACTAATTGACAAAGACTCTTATCTGTATCACTCATGATGGTCTTATAAATGACATTTATATTAGTTTTTAATTTTTTAAATAGAAAAAATTAACATTTATATAAACAAAACAATTATTAAGAATATAATATAAATAATAAAATTATTCATCTTTCTAACAACTTAAAGTTTTAGTTAAGTTAAATGTCAACAATTCAAAATGAAATCAGAACAGGTAATAAATTTTGTGTTCAAATCTCACCGCCTACTCGATAAATAAAGAATATTTGTACGTGTTTGACCACAATGAACAAAGTCCAACCCCACGTGATGGAGTGTGTTGAAAATATAATATAAATAATAAAATCATCTATCTCTCTAACAATTTAAGCCTTTAGATAAATCAAAAGTCAATAATTTAATATAATATTGCCAAATTATAATATTTTGACACTATTTTATAGCATACTAAAATTTATTTTTAATATTATTATTTGGTACCAACCATCGAAGATAGACTAGCTATTTACCTATTTAAAAAGCTAAAAATGATGATGTTTCCCATTTTTTAGATAAATCAAAAGTCAATAATTTGATATAATATTATCAAATTATAATATTTTGACACTATTTTATAGCATATTAAAATTTAATTTTAATATTATTATTTAGCACCACCCATTGAAGATAGACTATGTATTTACCTATTTAAAGAGCTAAAAATGATGATGTTTCCCATTTCTTGAACACCTGGTAGTATCATATGTTATGCAATACGTATGCTGTGTTTGGCTGGAGGATTTGGGGAGAGATTTGGAAAGGGAAAGGGAAAACTTTTCCTTTTCCCTTTCTAAATCCCTCATCAAATCCTCCAACCAAACACATTGTTAATTTATATTTAGAGAAAATTACTAATCTCAGAAAAATTATTTACTTTATAATTTTTATTACTTTTTAATATATATATATATATATATTTGAAAATTTCCACTGATCTGTAATTTCTTCTTATATTTGTAAGTTTTATATTGAGATGAAATTACTACCAATTTTTTTGTTCAAAACGCTATAACCTATTTTTATTTTATTAAAACAAATAAATATAAAGTTAACACACTATTCAGCATAAATTTTTTGTATAATTTTTTTTTATTAGTGAGTAATTAATTAGTGGCTGTCTGACCATGATTGTAATGAATACGAGGTGCTTGCTCACTTTATATGCAAAAATGATAGCCCACGTATACACCTAGCTATGGTATTATTGAGTTTTTAACAAGATTCGAGACTCGAGTATAAGATCAAATGCAATCAAGTGGCTTTGTTTTATTATTATTTTAATTATTCACCGAGTACCATTAAAGATCAAATGCAATCAATCAAGTTACATTGCTGTCTTTTTCCTCTTTCAAATTAAAATTGGACCCTTATTTATTTATTTTTTTATTTTATGCTCATATCTCAATTTTAGAGAATTTGAAAGGTTTATAGCTATCACGAGTTTTATTTTAATGATTTGTACTATTCATTTTAAAGAATTCCTCAATATATATTATTCATGAAAAAAATAATTTGATCCAGTTATTGTAATTTTTCATTTTACAATATTTATCTCTAACAGAATAGATAATAAATATATTTTTAAAAATGGATCATCTATTTTTTTAAAGACAAATATGATAAAATAAAAATATTACCATTGTCGAATTGTCTTAATTCTTTTCATAGATAATATCCATTGAGGTCTCTGTAATATGAACGATTTAAATATTAAAACGGGTCCCGTAATGACCCCTCAAATTTTTTCAAATTAAAATGTGAATATAAAAGAAACCCAATACTTTAAATTGTCCTACCAGCCACAAGAGATTGTGATTCCATGGTTTTTTTTGTTTCATTTATTTATTTTTTGAGATTGCTCCGTCTTTAACATCTTGCAATCTTCATAAATTTTTCATATAAAGTTGTTATGTGTAGAAGGTTTAAATTGGTAATGCTGCAACAGAAATTAGCAAACTAGGTACCTAAGTTAGTTAATATCAATTCTAGAGATTGGTCTGATTGTTAATATCTGAAATTTAATATGGGGATATGCTCTATTCATGGTCTCAGAATTGAAATTTCTTAAAAAAAATTTATGGTCAAATCATACAAGATTTTATTCCAACTTTAATTGAGTCTTTCAGTAATAAACAATGAAATTGGCTTCACAAATTAATCGATCCATTAAACCGAATAGTGAGTTATTAAAAAGTTTTTTAATCTCAAGAGATTACTCTACAAACTTTAGGATAAAAAAAAAGAAAGAAGGTTAATACTTGGAAGGTGCGTTTACGATAATAGAATTGCTAGTGCAACCATCATTCCTTTGAAGTTGTCGTTAGATCATCTTTTCCACCTTCAACTAACTCTATTTTTATCTTTTTTTAATGATAAAAAATTCTACACACTTCTACTTTTAAGTTAGAGATTAAGGTCTCGTTTGATAACATTATATTCTGACTTAAAAATCAAAAAATTATAAAAAATTCAAAAATCTAACAAATTATATAAAAAAGTCAAAAATTCTATTTTCTCTTTACTTTTTACACATCTTTTCGTAAAAAATCAAAAAATTATTCTAAACATATCAATTTTTTTACCTTATATTTTAATTAAAAAATTAAAAAAATTACTAAAATAACCTATTCACAAATGTGTCAGTAGGCTAGCTAATCGTCATCCAGCTTTGAGCTTTTCCATTATTGTATTTTAACTTTTATGTACAAAAAATACTATATGTTACCAGCATTTTGTCAACCATGTATGTCATCATCCCTTAGTTTGATGCTTCTGATTGGTTTTACCATGTTTGCTAAAATTTATTTCTAACTTTTTATTAACAGTGCAGGTTTGGTAGGAAAGAATAGTGGGATGAAATAATAAGCATGAAATGAGAGGAATAATGAAATATAAAATTGAATGAAATGAAAATTTTATTTTTATTCCATTATTTGATTATTATTTGATTGTAAACATAAAATAATATAAGAATATAATAATAATTTTCATTCCCATGTTACATTATATTTATTAAATTAATAGAATGGATTAAGTTATTATTTATTATTTATTTTTTTAAGAAGCTAGTAATAAATAAGTTAAAAAATTCATATAAATCATTATAGTTGTGGAAGTGATAGCATGAGTGGTGGTATTGGTGGTGGCGGTGGTGATAGTAGTGGTAGTAGGATGGTAGTGGCAGTGGTGGTGGTTGCGGCGATAATGGTGGCGGTGGCGGGGGCGGGTAGCGGTAGTAAAGAAGTGATTCTTGTTATAGTGGTAGTGGTGGTGTGATTTTTGTGAAGGTGATGGTAGTTGTGATAATAGTGGTTGTAGTGGTGAAGGTAGTAGTGGTGAACAGTGGTAGTAGGGTAGTGGTTCTAACGATGATGGTGATGGTTTGGTAGTTGTGAATGTGATGGTGATGGTTGTGGCAGTGGTGGCAGTGGTGGTAATGGCGACAGTGGTAGTAGGGTGGTGGTTGTGGACAATGCTGGATCCGAGATTTGAACGTTGGGAGACAAATACATGTAACTTTTCATATTTTAAAATTATCTTATTATTAGTAGTATAATATACATAGTTTTTATAATTTTTGGGAGTGCGACGGCACTGTCTGCCCTCCAGATCCATTCATGGTTATAGAGGTGGTGGTAGTAGTGATTGTGGTGGCGATGGTTTTGGTGATAATGTAGTGGCGACGGTAGTGGCAATGATAATGGTGGTAGTTGTGGCAATAGGGTGATAGTTGTAGCAATGGCAATGGTAGTAATGATGGTGGCGGCAATGAAGGAAGGGGGTGTAACAGAATAAATTGCTAGTAGCAGTTAATTGATAATATTTTATAGTGATTTTACAATAGAATTGAATGATTATTCTTTGTGTTGAAGTGAGGAATATGCATTATCATGTTCTAATAGAATAGCTATTCCATTGATATGATTATTCCCATTTAAATAAGATGTACCAAACAAGAAAAATAAAATGCTAAGTTAGAATGTGTATTTCATTCCAGTCCATTTCGTCTTACCAAACGTGTTATGTTTTGAAAATGTTTGTTTAACACCTGCCTTTTTCTTAGCTGTTAAATTTTGTGAAAAATCATAATTATGTATTATTTGCGCATTTTATGCTTATTTATGTGTTATGTGCATCATGTTTGTGGACAGATATGTTAAATTATAGAAAAGACCTGTCTGATTCGTTAAAGTATAAGAGAACAAAAATTAAATAATGGACTAGGTGGTTAGAGCTTAATTCACCTTAATCGAATGAAATGGGGATTAATTAACTTAGGTTATGGTAAGAAATAATTTAATTGAAGTGATTATAAATTAATTTATTTGAAGCCAAGTGACTTAATATTATATATATATATATATATTTTTTTGTTTGAACTCAAGAGAAGTGAGAGAAATATAATATGAGAGAGTCTTCTAGAGAACAAGAAGAGAAGAGAGGAAGGTAAAGGAGAAGAGGGGAATTACAAGCACTTTCATCCAATTAGCCCATTAAGGTAAGAGTTCTTCCAAATTTCTTGTATGAGAATGAATTTTCATCATAAACTCATGGGATTGAGAGAGAGAGTGAGAAGTTGGGTAGTGTAAGTTGTGTTCGAATCCTAATAGGAGGAATCATTCCATATCCTTGCATGAATGGCATTATTCAAGCTCATTTACTTGGACTTGCATGGATTTAAGTTAAATTTTGTTGAAGCATAGAATTAACATATGCATAGATCTTTGTTTTCTCTTTACTTTTGAAGTTGTTGATGAAATTATGGAACTCAAGCATGAATTTAAATTCTATCCTTGATTTGAACTTGGAAATTATTTATACACTATGTTTGCTAATTTTTGGTCCTTAATTTGTTCGAATTTGAGTGTGATTTTTGGTGGATTGAAGCTCTGAAAACAGGGCAAAAATTCGGTTCTGGAAGACCCAGAACCGCACGTGCGGCTGGGAAGCCCGCACGTGCCAGAGAACACTGGCGCACATGCGGCGGGTAGGCTCGCACATGCAGATAACAAGGGAGATGCTGGGAACATTTTGCATAAAAAGCACTTGGTGGCGCACGTGCGGCGTACGTGCGGAGAGGGTCCCGCATGTGCGGCCAAGAAGCCCCGCACGTGCGGCTGTTCGGCAGTCTCGATTTCACTTTTCTGTGTCATTTACCTTATTCCTGGGCCTCCGTTAGCGTGATTTACATTCGTAATTGATGTCCATTTGCATTGCATGAGCATTTAACGAGAGTAAACGACATTTAGACCAACCAATTCCTAAGTAATGAACCTAAATAGTTGGCTGTATGGCGAATTAAGTATGCTACGTTTATATCTGTCTGTGTAGGTCAAACGCCACGTTCCAGTCACCTACATCATGGAACTAACAGTGAGTAACACTATTGTAAAGATATGTTTACTTTAAAGTATCTTTTCCCTATTTTAAAATTATGCCTTATTCTGATATATTTTCTATAGTTATGAATGATGATTCCATTTCTGTTATACACCGTTTATCGTGGCATCCTTAGCATCTGTTCACGCGATTATGATCTCTGCCAGTTCCAATCCATGGAACTCCTGTTTACCATAGTGATGGCCATCACATCAGACCTTCGGTCTTTGTGATCGCCTGTTCGGTCTTCTAGACTGCCTGTATTTATTGCTTTTGGATGTACCACGTATTATGTTATGCTTTCTATTTGTTATAAGATCCTGCTTTATATGTAATTGTCTTTACTTTATAATCATCATTCAGAACGTCTTTACTCAGCTGTTATTCACTGGGCTCTAGCTCATATTTTAATATATTATGTAGGTGATCCAGTTCAGGAAAGGACATAGTGGCGCCAACCTTGCTTTGGTTTTGTCAAGCTAACCTCTGTGCCTCACCGTGAGGTTCCCATCTATCAAAGTTTTGAGGTGGCCGGTGCTCACCCTTTTGGAACTCACTCAAGTGTCTCGGTCGGTTGTCACCGGCGTTATATTTGTTATTGATGGGAATGACTTTTCTCTTTTGGTCATCTTTTAACAAACTTGTGATATCTTAATGTACATATGTATATATATAGCAATGTCTTTTGTCTCATGTGAGTTTCACAACTCGTTGGACGTTTTACTTTCTTCTATATTAGCTTCCGCTAGCCCGTTCATTTGCTTAGGCCTTTGGTAATCGTGGATTACTGGCCGGTTACGCACTAAACCTATAGGGGCGGGTTTGGATCGTAACAGTTTGGGTCAAGTTTCTTACTGACAATGAATAGGGCTTCACTTACCTCTCTTGAGATTTCTAACAATGATAGGAATCTCTTGTGATTTCAATAATTACAGAAATCTCCCATTTTGCTGACAATATCAAGATTCTCTCAATCAGTTAAGGTAGTGCAAACGACGTTAATTGGATTTGCAAAATGACCATATTACCCTTTAGTCTAAGCACGAAACTACATGAGAGATTCCTATAATTGTCAAAAACCTTAGGGGATGTAAGTGTAATTTACTCCTATCATCTTCTCTATATTTTTACCTCTACCAATTCAAAATTTTTTATTATTAATTATTTCTCAAAATAAGTATGTTTCATAAACAAAATTCAAACTAGCTATATGTATTTTTAAGATATATTTTTATTAAAAACAGGTACTTTCAAAATTTTATAAAAACTTTAATTTCTCCAAATAGGTATTTTTCATAACCCCCCCCCCTCCCCTTTCTCAAAAATTTTTTTAAAAAAAAAATAAAAATAAATACCTATATGTATTTTTAAAATTGTGTGCAAACTCTAATTTCTCAAAATAGGTATTCATAAAAAAAAAAAAAAAATCAAATGGCTATTTGTATTTTTAAATTTTTATTCAAACTCTAATTTCTCAAAATAGGCATTTTTCATAAATAAAAAAAAAATTCAAATAGCTATATGTATTTTTAATATATTTTTATTAAAAAAATGTATCTTTTCAAAATTTTATTCAACCTCTAATATCTCAAAATATGTATTTTTTTATATAAATTTTTTTATTACTCCATGCATAAAATATAAATTGGTGGTGTTTTTAAAAAAATAAAAATTGACATCTTTTATATTTTATTTTGTAATTTTCAAATAAAAGAATGTATTTAATTTAGTATAAGGTTTGATGGTGATAAATTTGTTGGTTCTTAATGTGTGGTTATTATAATATATATATATGCTTGTCATTATAAGAGTTTTGGTTCTATGTAATGGAATGAGCAATGGTTTCTTTTTTACAATAGATTGAATTTCTATTTATTGTTTGAACATATTTATTGATCTAAGTTAGGGTTTAATAACACATGCTAGACATAATACATTAATCTCTATTTTTTAAATTATTATAGATTTATATATATTAATGGACTGAATATGAAAGGTTTAAGATTCTCACATTACAGAGAAAAATATAGAGCATTGAATCCAACTTATAGAGTAAAATATTACCCAATTATAAATATATGCAATATTCAAAGATTGCTCCATGGATCCAAAGAGTTCATTTTATTTAAAAATATAAAAAATAAAGAATTTAATTTGTTTTAATTTTGTTAAAAAAAATCAAACAATAAATACGTTTGTTCAAATAATAAATTTTTCATTGTTTATGTAGTGTGAAATAAATCTTATGTGAAATTATTAAGGTATTATCTATAATAACATTAATTTTAGAGATAAGAGGTTTCTTTTTAAATATTTTATCAATGAAAATTATATTTTTTTGGTTAAATATTTTTATAATATCTCAACAATTTAGAATTTTCTTTTAATATTGTATAGAATTTAATAATTTTGTTCAACATTACTAAAGTAATGTATAGTCTTTATTAATTTTTTTTTGTACAACCTCAGTAGTGGTGAGTGTCACGACTACAACCCCCCCCCAAATAGGATGGTGAAGTGGCTGGTCAGTAGTTCCTGACTATCAAATGCCTAGCTTACAAAATAAGTTTAACTTTTAGAATAATTGGGACAAATTTTTCATATTTAAGTGCGGAAGCCATTACTTGCTTATTGAGTCCATTTAAAACATCCATTCAGAGCAGTGTATAACTATATGAGATGAAAGCATACATTCCTCTTGGATTATTATCTTGCTTCATTACATGATCCGTACAACAAAAGTAAAACACAATACTTATGATAAAAGTTTATACAAAACCATCACAATCATTCAAGACCACTCTTAATCAATCTCTATTCGTAATCAAACTCTTTGTCACCTATATATATAAGGGAGAGGAATGAGCCATTATCTAGTGAATAATATTACAGTAAAGTGAGAAATGAATGAATTTTAATCGAATTTGCAAAGAATAATTTCTTATCACATTTCAAAAAGCATTTGAATATTTCATATGAATAATTTATAATCAAATGCATGATAACATGGTACATCCAATGGAGCAAACGAAACAACCATTATTGGTCATCAAAGGGAGATCTCAATAATAGCCATGACACAAAAATAAACGTCCTCCAATGGTTAGGACTCACTAAAGGATGCCACTACTAGATTCATGAAAATATGAAATATTCATTCATTCGAAATAAAATAAGTGTTTCAAAAAAAAAAAGAAAAAGAAAAAGAAAAAAGAAGCATATCTTTAAGTTTTCAAAACTAATTTTTGAACATAAATTTACAGTAATATTACTCATAAATGGCTCGCGAACAAAGGGTTTCTTGCTCCTGGTGTTTGACATACACAAAGCATAAGCAAGATATTGAAAATACACAAACTAGCAAGCTTCTAAATTCACTTCAAGTGTTTTGACTTAACTTAGTGTTTCTTAAGATTTTTATAGATTATCCAAGATTTTTTTAAGCCTAATTCAAGTCTAAATCAGGTGTCAAACATGTTTCGAATGCATGCTTAGAAGCATCCGAGGTGATTAAGGCTTGAATTATGTTGAAGTGTGACGAAAACATACGTTGAAGGGCCCTAAGTATTCTACAATAATTTCATATGTTTTATATTGAAAATATCATGTTTATAAATTTAATTTTTAAGAAAATAGGAAAAAATGAAAGGAAACTAAGTTATGAGAGGAATTAGTATGAAATGGTTAGGAAGAAAGTGAGCAACCTTTACTAATTTGAACATATTTTTTTGTGTACCTAAAATTTGAATGTGAGACTACCACCATTGGAAATTAGACTTCCGGGAGTTGAATTTAGACTCAAGAATCATCTAAACTTGAGTTTGGATGAGAGATATGTGCTTATTTGAAATTGCAAGGTATGAGTTGAAACAAGATTGGCCACACGTGTGGCCATCTTGGTCGCTCGTGCGGTGGCTTGATTGCTCGAGCGGTGGCCTAGGCTACTTGAGCAGTGGCTCAAGGGAGGCAGATTTTGTTTTGCACGCTCATGCTTCCGGTGGTGGTTGCTCCAGCACCCAACAAGCAAAAAATTCAAGTCAGGTGCGTATTCTTGGTGTTCTAAGTCATTTTTCTTCACGTTAAAAAAAAAAATCATTTTTCTTCATTCTAAAGCCTCAAAACTTGATATTTGATGTACCAAAACATAAATAAATGATGTATGATCCTTGCAAACTCATTTGTATGTATGAATTCAAGATTTAAACCAACCAAAAATAAGGTTCAATCCAAGAACTTTCCAACTTTGCATGTTTTCAACGCCTCCCTTATTTTCTTCATTTCAAAAATTCAAATCATGATGTTTGAGACTTCAAATCATGAATAGATGATGTGTGTTTTGTAGGAAAACATTTATATCTATTGAATTCAAGGTAAAAACAAATCAAAACATAGTTTTCTTTGCAAATCCTTCAAACCCTTTCTAACTTCCAAAATTTCTCATTTTCCCTTCATTTTAATCCTCTCAAATCTTAGCCTAAATGATTTTCTAGCTAGATAGTGAACATACATGAAAGGGGGTTGAATTTCTTACCTCCTAGTGAATTTTCCTTAATTTATAGGTTGAAGACTTGAACTTCTTTTGATTTCTCCTCTTTCTCTCCCTTCTCTCAATCGTTGCTCTCAAGAACAAGACAATATAATTATAGTATGTGGGATTCTTCGGAGTGTGATAGTGAGCGAAATGTACTATTTGAATATATAAGGAGAATCTTGAAATTTTTGACGCATAGTACATAATATCAGCACGAATCAGCATATTTTGTTAAATAAACTAACCAAAGATTAACAATGGGGGAATCTTAATAATAGTTTCAAAAGTAAGGAATATTTTTATAATTATTGAAACCAATTGTCAAAAACATCAAGAGAGGAAAGTATAATTTATCCTAAAAATTCGCATTTTTTAACTTATTTGTTTTTCAGCTTAAAAAAGACTAACGTTTTTTGTAAACTGAATTTCCAATACATTATATTGACAAACTTTTTGTTATCATTTTGAAAACAATTATTAAGATTGTATTTGAATATTAAATTTTTAGAAAGAATAATAAATAATAAAAAAAAAACAAAACCGAAAATAAGAATAAAGTGTATGTTAACTTTTTGTGACAGTTATAAAATAATAATAATAATAAAATAAAATAAAATTTGTTAATAGCGGCAAAATTATTTGTTTCAAATTTTTTTTAAAGACAAATTTTAGTTCTAAAATGATAGCAATTCATCACTAAATATTTATTTTTATTGCTAAAAATATAATAATGACACTTTTAACAACAAAATTATTGTCTCTAAAAAATAATGGGCAAAAAAAATTATTCACGCAAAAAATAATGGGCAAAATCCATTTTACCTTGCTGTGATATGGATTGATAGCACTTTACCACATGTTTTTTAACAATAGTCATATGCCCTTATGTGATTTTGGACTAAAACGCAACTGTTAACACCGTTAACTATAGATATGAAATGACTATAATACCCTCAAACCTTTTTTTTTTCTTCTTATTTTCTTTATCTCTCGTCTCCCATACACATAATTTATAGGGAAACTTACATGTAGCTCAATAAGTAAACTTATTCTCGAATATGTCTTATGATAATTAATACTATTTTTCATTAAAACCTATTAGAAAACGTTACTAATTGTTAATTTTTAATAATAATTTGAAAATTATCACAAAAAATGTCATTAATTATAAGTTTTAGAAACAGTTTAAAAAAATTGTCACAAAAAATTCAATAATTTACAATTTTTAGTGACAGTTTAAAAAATTCATCATTTTAATAACGTTCTTAATTGTAAGTTTTAGCGACAATTTATTAAAATCGTGATAAAAGTCATTAAATGTCAATTTTTAGCGACATATGTAAAAATATCACAAAAAAAATTATTTTTAGTGACGATTTTACTAAGACTTATTTTCAATAGGACTTAAAGAGAATTAAGTCCAATTATTAGGACCTATTGGTAGTTTACCCTAATTTTTTATAGAGTGCCGCTATTAGCACCTACTAAAATTCTTTGGACCCCCCATTTCTGTGGATCCCAACTTTAAATCCTAAATTTTAATAATATTTTTTTGGACACCCCGTTTATTACCAAATCTACTCATATTCATAATATTTTCACAATGAAATGCACACCCACCTAATTTTTCATCCCTCTCCTTCCCTGACTCACTCAATCTTCAGAGTTTGGAGCTTTGGTCCAGTATAGAATTCTTGGACCCCAACCCTCCATCACTCTCGTCGCCATCTCTGCCGTCAACGGAGCATTCCGATGACTCTCATCTTCTCTGAACGCTCTCCGTATCGCCGAATCAGTAACCTTTCTCATCTTCTCATCATCATCTTCTTCGTTGCTTTTTGTATCTTCGTCATCGCTGAGATTAATTGAAGATACTCCAATTTCTATGGGATTTGTACAACCGTTTGCAAGATGAAGAAAAACAAAATCATCGTCTGAATCGCCATCAGAATCATCGTTTGAATCGCCATCAGAATTTTGAATGTAACCCAAAACAATTTGTTCACCACTGTGTAGCCGAAAAAATGTATTTTGTTCAGAATTGTTTTGTCGAATAATAATGATCCTGTCAGCACTGTATGTCCGAACAAAATTTGTTCATCACTGTGTAACTTGAATCCATTCCAATTCACAACTTAAAATAACATGAATTAAATCCATTCAAAATACATAACTTAAATCCATTCCAATTCACTCTTTTCCATTCTAAGTTAGTTTAACAAAGAAAATTACATAACTGACTATCTGCATTAATGTTCGGAACCTATGTATTGAATGAAAGGATTATGTTCAGTACTGTATTACTGAACATAATTCTAACAGTCAGCAAACCAGTACCGAACAGCTCGAACGAAACAAGAACGACTGAGAATGTTAATGCAAGACAGATAAACTTATAAGATGATGAAGTATACGTTATACTTGAAGCAAAACTTTCAAGTTTAATAACGTTGATGATGGTAATGAAGATGACACATTCAAGATTTAAAATGATTATGAAAAATAATAGATTTAGGGTTTATGTTAGTTGGTTATGAAAAGTAATAGGTTTAGGGTTTACAAACATGGAATACGTGTAGTTGGAGTAGGAGGTAGGGGTGAGGGTGGGGGTGGGTGTCCAATATTATAGAGTATTAGTTCTTATTGATAGGTGGGTGTTCCATTTAATAATATCTTTTAATGTAATTTTATTTTAGGGTGTAATTGTAATAAAAAAAAATTATAAAATGGGGGGTCCAAAGAATTTTGACAGGTGTTAATAGCAGCACTCTTTTTATAATGTCTAGTATTAATTCAATTAAAGCACAATTAATTATAAAATTTTAATTGTTTATTTTAATTCTTAAAATTTTATTCTAATTTTAATTCAATTATATTTTAGATCACAATTAATCCTAAATATTTAACTATTTATTATAATTAGTAACTTTTTAATCTAATTTTAATTTAACTATATTTTAGATCACAAGTAGTTGTAAATTCTTAATTATTTATTATAATTTCTAACATGTTAACTAATTTTAATTTAATTGCATTTTAGATAAATTATTAATTATTGTTTTTCGTATTTTATTTAATTATATTTTAAATAAATTCTTCATTATATTTTATATTTTAGATTAATTCTTAATTATATTTTATTAACATTTTAGATTTGGAAAAAATATAGTTAAAATTATTCTTTTGTTGTATTAATGTTATTTCAATTTTTCATAAAACAAAATCTACTCTAAAAAATAGTATGTATAATATAGCTTCCTTTAATTTAGATAAAAAAAATTAATGATAACACTTTAATCTAAAATTATATGAGATTTCTCTCTATTTAAATGATAGAGGGTAAAATACACTAATCCAAACCATATGAGGATAAAATAAATTTACCCCAAAAAACAAAATGCTCGTGCATGATACAAAATAGGGTTAATTACACTAATAGTCCCTATAGTTTGGGACTTGTGTCACTTTGGTCCCTGACTTTTCAATTGTGACACATTTGATCCTGAATTTTGAATCTTGTTCTAAATAAGGACAATTGAAAATATTATTAGATTTTTCAAGGGTAAAATCATCAATTTGATAAAATATAAACTAATTTGACAAAAATAAATGTCAAAAAAATATTTTTAATTTTTTTAAAATTATTTTTATCCACCAATGATAAAATTATGTAAAATTAATAAAAATTACATGATTAATTTTTTAAAATTAATTTTACGTGATCATCATCCAAACACATAATAAAAATTAATTTGGTAAAAAAATAAATAAATGTCTAAAAAATTTATTAATTTTAGATAATTTTATTTTTAGTAGGTAGAAATAATTTTTAAAAATTCAAAAATATTTGTTTGACATTTATTTTTGTCAAATTAGTTTATATTTTATCAAATTGATAATTTTACCCTTGAAAAATCTAATTATATATTCAATTGTCCTTATTTGGAACAAGATTCAAAATTCAGGATTAAATGTATCACAATTGAAAAGTCAGAGACCAAAATGATATAAACTCTAAATTATAGGAGCTATTTGCGTAAATTACCCTACAAAATATAGTTGAGTTCTGACATCCCATCTTGATCAAATGCTACTTCTTTTTTTTTTTAATAATATTTTAGTATATTGAAACTACGAAAATGTTGTCCACCTTTGACTATCGGAATCTTGACTGAGCACTACAAAATGCTCGTGCATGATACAAAATATAGTTGAGTTCTGACATTCCAATCTTGATTAAATACTATTTTTTTAATAATATTTTAGTATATTGAAACTACGAAAATGTTGTCCACCATTGACTATCATAATCTTGATTGAGTACTATTTTTAATCTTGATTAAATACTATTTTTTTTTAATAATATTTTAGTATATTGAAACTCCGAAAATGTTGTCCACCTTTGACTATCATAATCTTGATTGAGTACTATTTTTTTTTTTTTTGAAATAATATTTTAGTATATGACCATTCAAAATTTTTAGAGGTCTTTGGTTAAATATTAAAATGAGATTTTATTTAGTTAAATTTTTGAAAAGTTGGGACATTCAATGATAAAAAAAAATTGAAATTCTCTTGTGGATTTTAGCGAGTGCCTAAGTGGTCTAATGATTTTTTTTTTTTTTTTAATATTTTTTTTTATGGAAAAGTATAAAACTTGATATATTGCACATCCGACAATAATTTGTCTAATAAAATATATCAGAATACAAAATAGATCTTAAAAGAGATAAAGAGAACCTCCACGTAAGACAAAATTGGGAGAATTATTTACCTAAATGGCCTAATGGTTAAATTATCTTTGAAATAAGTTTTTCCATTAACATTTTGGTAGTGTGAATTCGAGTTATGAAAATAACTTTTTGAAAAATAAATTCAAGATTGGGAGTAACTATTTACACAACTGAATGGTCTTGTTACACCCACTTTCTCATTACACTCATACAAAAAATAAAAACAAATTAATTTTAATTTTTTCTCTTTATACTCCTTAATATTCAAACGTTATCTTCATCCTTAAATTCGCATTTTCTCCTTACACGCATCTTTTTTTGCCTTTTTGTCTTCTTTACTCTCTCTCTCTCTCTCTCTCTCTCTCTCATATTTCTTTTTGAATTATTCAAGGTAGTGAGTGGGAACAACTATGATCGAAATGGGGACGAGAGGGTTATAGTGGTTGTTAGGGAAGGGAGTTATAGAAATTTTGAGGAACACGTGGCGAGGTTGTAGATAGAGTGAGAGAGAGGAGGGTTGGGGCCATAGGAGAGAGGAGAAGGCTGCAGAAGAGTGAGGGAGTCGGGGGGAAGTATTGGGGTCAGAATGAAGGGTTGGTAGGCGTCGAATAGGAAAGAGTAAGTGGGAGAACATAGTTAGGAGAATTGTTAGATTTTTTTAATTGGCAATCCCGTTGGACAAAACTTCATTTAGTCGTATTTTTGTTCGCTTTATTTTATCTGTGAGTTATAAGAGTGTAAATGCGAATCCAACCTGAGTTGTGCCTGAGTAGAGGAGTTTATGTTGACATTCTGTATCTTATTTTGAGCACTTCTTGTTTGCTACTTTGCTGACTAAGTACAAAGAAGTAAAAATTGTTTGATCGTTCGAGCAGCCATTTGTGCGCTTAAGCGGTGAAGTAGTTCATCTAGTATCTCTACCTGTGTTCTGAACTTTTGGAAAGAAAGTTGTACCACTCGAGCAGTAGATAGTGGTTGGCCTATATATGAGCACCGCCTTTAGTCATACCGATCGAGTAGTAAAGTGAGTGCTCGAGCGGTCTTTGCAACTTTATTTAGTATAAAGTGTGCCATTTGTTATTTTTAGTGTTTAACCTGTCTAGATTCTCAAAGAGAAGTAAAATACAAATTGTTATATATTGAAGGGTGTTTATATGTGAGTTTCCTTGATATATAGAAGGTGATCGATTGATCAACAAACTACATATTGACAAACATCAAGGGCTGGTTTTGTTCTTTGATTCATAAAAACATAAAGGTATTTATCGGTGGATTCCAAAAAACTTAGGCTTGAAGCTTTGGTGGATTCCGGAGTAGCTCATCGTCGTGGATTCAACATTGGCGTTATGGATTCAATGTTGGTGTAGACACCCCATTTTGATCAGCCCTAAGACTCAAGTGCTTTCTTTTGATTATCCGGCAATGAAAACAAGTAGGTATTTCTTACAACATCCTCAGTAAGAAAGATGAGATTTTTGCTCCATTTCCAACCCAAAGCCTATTTTGGCCAAGTGTTTAAGCCCCGTTCAAAACTCTCTTTCGAAACTTTCTTTCCGCACTTTGTTCCAAATATTTCCGTAGTGTTCCGAGACTCACTTTTAAACTTCAAAATGAAACATTTTCTAAGAAAATTGAGTAAAGAATAGTGTGGAAATAAGAGGGAAGGATGATAATTCTATCAAAAAATCTTGTATCATGCAAACTAGTTAGGCCATGGCAAATTAATTGGCCGGCCAACCAATAAATTGGTCGGTTGGATAATTTTTCCAAAAACAAGGCAGTTTTGACAAATTTCTTGTTAGAAATGTGTTGCACGTGCTATTCTAGATATTTCTTGATACATTCATACACGAGATACACACCTCCTGACGATTCCCTAACTTCCTTTGGTCTCCATTGTCAAACATGCATTTGTTTCTTACCCCAAAAGGAGCATCCAATGCAACCATCCTTGTCACTCCATCATTTTTGCCTTCCACCTTGTTTGCTTCCACTTGCTTGATTGATCCTTGTAGGGTGTGTATCTACTTATCTCTCATTGTTAAGAGAGCTGGCCTTTTTAACAAAGTCCTTGGCCTTTGTTTTCAACCTTGTCCGCCACCACCTTCTCCACTAAGCATTCTTGTATTGCCTATATGAAGGTGATCAGATTGTTAGGAGAGGAGGATTGAAAAACCAAGATAAGAAAATTAGAGAGAAAAGAGAGAAGTTTAAGTTTTGAACCAAAAACTCCCATTTTCAAATATGCACTACCATATACTGATATACCATCCATGAGACACCAAAATCATCCCAAAAACTCTGATATAACCAAGCTTTAGTAGCCTTGATAAAAAAAACAGTGAGTGTTCTTGAAAGAGAGGAAAATAAAGAACTTCCCTACATACTCTGTTAAACATCCAAAAACCTCATTCACATAAGAATTTTGAATTTTCAAACTAAGAACTAAGAAATACACTTCCTAAACTTGAGGATGATCAAAAGGAAGTTTGGAAATCAAATCCATTTTTTGGAAGGTGAATTTTGCACACTTTTCTTTTCTGGCGCTTTCTTTCTTATTTGGAGCTTTTTGTTTTGTTTTAATTTCATTTCATATTGTAAGCTTGTTATACTCTAACTAGGAGTGGTTAGTTAAGCCACCTACTTATTCCCTACTTGTTTCTGTTTTTGGTGTTTGCAAAGTAGAAAATAGAGTTTTAGCCCCGCTTGATTGGCCGAACGGCCAACTTTTTTGCTGTCCAGCTCATATTTTAGCCAGCCGACCAATCTCTCCTGGATAGAACATAGTAGTGTCCCGGCGTTGAGCAGAACAGTCTCCGACAATCTTCAAGACCCCCCCTGAAGCTTTTGTTTTTCCTGTTTTTCTTTTAATTTAAGAGAAATCTGTAAGGATATATCTTGTTGTAATATTTTATTTCTTTTCCTTCTTATTCGGATTTGTAATATTCAAATGTTGTGATAATTCCCCGCCCTTTTTCTTTCTATCACATTCTTTAACTCGTTTTCCCTATCTGTATATATGTAGTATATTTTGTTTATCATCATATCTATGCTTTACAACCATGTTTCATGCATCTTGATTTGGCTAAATTTGCATTTGTGGGTTTAATTTATTATTACGTGATGTTGTGCGCAACTTCATGTTCTTGATATGAATTACATATCATATTTTAGAAGTTGAATCACTAGTTGCATATCATGAATGAATCGCATTACAATCTTGTATATAGGATCATGCTTGTTTTACTAACCTTATTTTGTAATTGTTTGTGGGACGCCGGTAAATATGTATACTTTTATGCTTTAACATCCCATTTCTATGTGTTTTTCTTACTATGTTCAGCATCCTACCATGCGGCTATGTGCTTGTTTGATATATCTCTATAAATACCTGTGGATGGAGTTGTGTTGTTCAATTTGGAACAAAATTGATTTTCGTGCTGCAAACTCAAATTTCAGTCGAGTTGTTTAAAATGCTTTAAAAAATACATGAAATCAAATTGTTCCAAAATAAATGACACAATATATACTTGTTTACTTCACATAGTAATTTTAGCATTTATTAAATAACCAGAATATGAACATATAAAGCAAATAAAATTTATATTACAGTTTAGTAGAGGCCGATTTTTGATTGGGTGAGCGGAGTTGCTCAATTAATGACCTTCCCCTCTCATACCTAAAGTTCCGAGCCAAGCAACTTTGGTTATGACAAACAGTGGCCTTAGAACGAGTCACGGGTTTCCTAATCTCCCAAAAATATTAGGTGGCAACTCTGAAATCTGGTGATGTAGTCCATTTCTGACAAAATTTTTTGCAATAAGATAAATTTCCATACAAGTTGCCAAATCTAGGGTCTCTCATCTACTTTTCACATTGCACTCGTGAGACTAGATCGAAGATACCGAGGGTCTGAACTGTTAACGTGCACAGGTACCTCCCGGGCATGTTACAGTTTCTGGTGATTCTGCTAGGGATATTAAGAAACCTTGACTAAAACTCGATGATATGACTTTTATTTTCAATTATATGTTCATTGCATTTCATGCATTGGAGCGTCTAAGTCTCGTGCTTGTTACCTGTTATCTTGGATGGCTATTCGACTTTGGGTAGATAGATGGCCATGGGCTCTAATATGGTGAGAGCATAAGCCTTGGAATCGAGATCACCACGTACAACTTGATTCGCCAGATTGGGTAGGTATATTGGTGTCTCGCTGAGGCACCATTTTTTACCAAGACTGACCTAGTGCATATAGCAAGTTCTAGCAACTTCCAAAATTAGGGTAGGATGCTACCCTATGTGAGGATGTATGATGCCACTTGTTTAAATAGTGAAACCCTAGATCATATCAAAGTTAGGACAGGATAACCCTACCTTTCATAGGGGTGTTTGTTCTCTTTTTTGCTATGTGCAATGTATGGGATCTGGGGTTCTTAAATCTGATCAGCGGGTTAGGCATATCATTTTGAGGGGTTAAGTTCAGTGTGCATAATGATTAGTTGCGCTGAAATGTTGTCGAAATTCTGATTGGGAGTTCCGTTTTGTTTTTGCTAGGTAGTTGTAGCACTATAGCTTTGGAATGGTCTAATATCCCCCAAGTTTTGTGGACTTGCGCTGGTAGACTTAGTAGAACCATAGATTTGGTTCAAGGACAGCCAATGTTAGCTTCTCTACCGCCAGTTACAAGGAGGAAGGTTAAAACCTCATTGTCAGTACCTCTCCGGCCAGAATTTCTAGAATCTGTGATGGATCCACCTTAAGTAGTAACGGACCCACTTTTAGTAGTGACGAACTCACTTCCAGTAGTGACAGACCCATTTTTAGTAGTGACAGACCAACCTCGAATAGTAACGAACCAATATCCAGTAGATATAGCAAACATGTTTTTAACCCTTCAACAAAGCATGGATACTATTACTAACAAGGTTGTTGCCAGCAGGGAAGCTCTTGCCGGATTGCAACGCCTATCTGGGGCATCCATATCTCATCCACCTCTAATGGTTCATCCGATTTTTGACCCACCTCCACCAGTTGAGGAACTTCTTGAGCCCAACTTGCAACAAGACTTGAGGGTTCTCGCACAACCTTTGAAAGGACATTTTCCTCTTCCACAACTAACAGGAGAACTTTTTTCCATGGACATGAATGAACTTGATCCGGCTATGCTAAAAATATCCAAACTCAAAAAAATGTTCAAAAAATCACAAGGGATCAACTTTGTTCTAGACATCGAAGATGGGCTTAAGGAAACAATTGTGTTGTTGCCAAAATGATTTAAAATGCCACACCTTGATAGGTTTGATGGAGTTGGTGACCTTATGGTTCATATCCGCTTCTTTTTAGACATTCTGAAGCCCATGGGCCTATCTTGGGCTCAAAAGCTTTCCTTGTTCGGAAGAACTCCATAAGGAATGGCTGTCATCTAGTATACCAAGTTGAAGGACTCAGTAAAATAGAGTTGGGAATAATTAGTTGAGGCCTTCATCACCTAGTATTCTTACAATACGTAGATTGAGGCAGCCAATCGGGAACTGGAGACAACTCGACAAGAGCCCGATGAGAGTTTCGTGGCTTTCATCACCAGATGGAGGGTAAAAGCAGTGATGAAGACAAATAGGCCTATAGAGAAAGATCAAGTCCGTATGGTTGTTAGAAATCTACATGGATGGCTACTACTGAAAATTAGAGTTCTTTCGCTCTTCAACTTCAAAGACCTCCATGAAATTGGGGTTCAAATTGAGGATACCATCAAACAAGGTATTGTTACAGTAGGAAATGACCTCGTGAGAAAGTTATTCACTTCCAATGTTACTCCCCGTAGTAGCATAGAAGTCAACACAATCACTGCCACCACTGCCAATCCCTTTGCTAACTCTAGCTCACAACCAACTACTTCAACCCGACTTTGAAACCGAAGGTTTCACCCTCTCCACATGTCTTCAACCAGTGCCATGGAAATTCTAGTGGAAAAGGGGCACCTCAAGTTTCTTGATCCCCAACCCCTTCCTAATCCGTTTCCATATAGCCATGATCCCACCAAGTACTATGCTTTCCACCAATAACACGGTCATGATACTGACTGTTACTTCTAACTTCATAGCTCCATCCCAAAGAACCTAGACTACCATCAACCCATTGCCACCTCATGACCAAGCCCCACAGCCTTCCCTTCTCAACCTTATCCATACACGACCACTTTCCTTCAACCCCAACGTATACATCACACCTTCCTATTTGCATAAGCCCCAGGTGCTTATTTCAAAGAACGCTAACCTATTCATGATAGGTACAACTCGATCCCAACCAAAACCCCAAAACTTTTTGGTGGCAGATGATCAGGAGCCAAAGCGAGATATTGGCAGATATTCTTACGGGCATGCACATCCCTCCTTATGGTTTTCTTGAGCCATGGATTGATCATGCAGCAAAGAAGCACTAGGGAAGTTCTGGGTCTAACATTGGTTGAATCTGTGATAGATCTTGAGACTAGCGCAGGACCAGTAAATTCAGGGGTTATTGTGATCATTTATATGATCGGGGGTAGACCACTTGCTAAATGCACACATTTCGCTCTAGACGTGGTGGATGACGCTCACTGTTTTAGCAATTTGAGAATGTTTTCATTTTACTTTCTGAATTGGGTGTTGAGTCTGAACCTGATTCTGCCAAATTTGTGGAGTTGGAATTAGGATCGAGTCAATCTTGTGAGTCAGAGTCTAGTGATTTTAGAGGTAATAACCTTGACACCACTATATTGTTTATGTCTATCTTTTCATTTCTTTCTGAGTCTGTTTCAATCATTGAGTTAGAAGTTCTGAATAAAAAATGCAATAATTTTTGCATATTTCTCTGTGCCTATAAATCATTGCATTGACCGAAATTTTCAAAACTTTGATGAAAACGAAAAGAAAGGAATTCCTTGGGATTTGTAAAATTTGATCGACTGAGAGGAAGAGAGGTGTGCTAAGCCCTTAATGGATGAGATCATTGCAGTTAATGTGGGTATTGAGAAGGATCCTAGCTCGGTCTAGATTGGTTCTACATTGTCTTTAGAGGAGTACGTGCGATTAGTCATTTTATTAAAGGATTTCAAAAAATATTTTTGTGTGGTCCTACGAAGACATACCTGGAACTGATACTGAGATTGTATAATATAGGATCCCTCTCGACTTGAGGCCTGTCCCCTAGCTTTCAAACCTTGATTTAGAATGTTTAATGGTCAACCAAAGTGTGAGGCTTGCATAGCCGGATTGGAAGCAGCCCTAGAACTAGGGGCAAAAGGTCAGATATGATCGAAGATTCAAACCACATCATTTCTCAAGCGAATGGAGACTGGAAAGAAAGTCAAATCGCAAAATCTGAGAGAAGGAAATTTAGTGCTAAAGAACAATCGAACTCCTATCCACGACTCTAGAGACAAATTTAGACCCAATTGGACGGGTCCTCATATCATCAAATCTATCTAGTTAAGAGTAGTAGCCATTCTCATGGATTTAGATGGCCTAGAGATCTCACAACCAATCAACATGGACAAGCTACAAAGGTATTACTCTTGAGAGGCTCGCTGGGTCGAAAACTCAGAAGGACAACCCAGACAAAAGTTAGAGCAGAAAAACAAACAAAAAAAGAAAAGAAAAGAAAAGAAAATTCAAACATGAAAAAAATGAATAAAAAAAAATAAAAAAATGAAAAAAGTAGAGCTCGTAAGGTCGAAAACTCGGAAAGGCAGCTTTAGTAAAAGTTAGAGCACAAAAAAAAAGTGAAAATACCCGAGTGAGCCTTACCCCATGAACTACGTAAGGCCTCATTCCTATCTTTGGAATACGTAGGTAGCTTCATCCTGAAGTTTGGCCCCAACTCACTTATCTCGTCCATGTTTGATTGGTATATTTTTACTTGATTCGACTGTCTTGTCCATATTCAATTAGGTATCTTTGTTCAGTTCGATTGTCCTATCTCTTCTTTTCAGCTGCAAGACAAATCAAGCTCGGTTTTTCTAATTTGAGTTTGTGCATCTCAAGGGTTGATTCTATGTTGGTCGAGTAGTGGCCATTTGTGAAAACAAATTTTGAGGACTTTTAATCAAGTTGACTGATTTTTCTCCAAAATTATTTTATCTTTTCCAAAACCAGACCATTTCTTGGACCCAAGAAAAAGAAAATTTTCAGTGTTCACAAGTTGACTTACATGATTTCAAAACAAAGAGTGGAATAAGCATGCTAATCTAACTCTCATATTGATCAAAACATTTTTAGCAAAAAAAGAAAAAAGAAAAAATCAAAGCAATGAACTAGGGGCATAATTGAGTCAGGAATTCTTTCTTTTCCTCATACCTTTGAGTCTTTTGTTACATGTTTCAGTCGGCCGACTAACAATTCAGTCGGTCGACCAAGTTTTAAGTTGACTCTGGGTGTGTTTCTTGATTGTTTCAGCCGGCCGCCCAATTATTCAGCCGGTTCATCAGTTCGTTCAGCTAGTCAGTTAATGAATCAGCAGGCCCATCAATTTTTCAGCTGATTGGACAACAAATCAGCTTGCTGATCAATCAATTAGCCGGCCAGCCAATTTCGATATCATTCCCGAATGGGAAACTACAAAATTTGTATAGACTCAATGGTTTGTCTTTTAGAGTCTTGTTTTGAATGTCTTTCATTCCAGCAAGTGTAAATAGGTGTGTTTGGATTGCTTTTGCTTTGCTTTTCTTTCATTGAGTCATTTTTTGATTTCTGGTCAATTGAGGGCTTAATGTCTTATTTAGAATTCATTAAAAATTCAATCACTCTCAGATTTGAGTTCAAGAAAAAATATTTCAAGCTTAAGTGCAAAGCCATTCATGTCATGACGTGCAAACAAAGAAACTTATTTTTTTGAAACTTTAGGGTGAAGCCCCCCGATTACATCATTACAAAAGAAAAAAGAGAAAGAAATTTTGAAAACAAAAAGAAATCATCTGAAGCATTGGTGCTCCGTCCTTAGCAAAAATAGAAAGTAAAAGAAAAAAAAAGTTGAAAATACAAAAAATAGAGAGGATTTTCTCAGGTTTCGACAGCAGCTTAGCCATAAGTGTTAAAGGTAGACTTCACGTGCAGACAACATCATTGCTCAACTACATTACCAATTAATTAGCTGGTCGACCAAGTTATTGTCTGCCCAAGTATGAAAGCTGTAGGAAGAGAGAGGACTTAACGGTTTATTGGTTTAGGTCTTGTTTTGAGTCTTTTCTTTTCCAGCAAGTTTGTTTTGGCATGTTTAAACTGTTTATTCTTTGTTTTTCTGTTATTGAGTTATATTTTGAAGTTTTGACAATTGAAAGCTCGATGACTGTAATAACCCCGACCTCTGATTAATGCTAATCCATGATTAGTTATGCCTAACAGTAATTTAGAAGGAATCCGGAATTAATTTGCATATGTATTGCATTATCTTTGCGCTTCTATCTGTTTGCCATAAAATGATCTGTTCATGTTTAGACTTTGAACTGCGAATTGAAAGCCTTCTCGGCGCCTGATTTCGAAATTGATTAGTGTTTCATACTAGTTAGAATATATGTGATTTTATGGTAGATTTAATTAAAATTTGATTTGGTATGATTAAATTAGATTAAATAATGTTAATTTACACTTGTTTGAGTTATTACAAGTTTGCCACTTGGTGGCTTGATTCTAGACAACCTTTATTTTGCTTTATTACATATTGGATGCATCATTTGCTCATCTTCTTGTGACCAAACCGAGAGAAGGAGAGTGTAGGAGAGAACAACTTGATTTCAACTTGGATTTGGCTTGAAGTTAGGAGAATTGAAGAGAATTTGCATATTTGAGCTTCCATACCTAGAATCGAAGACCTAAGGAAGGGAGTTCATCCTTTTAATTATGAATTTGAGTTGTTCTTGCTAGATTCATGGTGAAATTGGTATTTAAAGTCTAGACTTAGCTCAAGGTGTTGTTTTGAGAGTCAATCCATGCATGCATGCATAAATTTCCTTGTTTTGAGTTTGAATTCTAAGATTCCTTCCACGCATGTGTTAATTTCACTCACATTATGGTCAGTCAACTTGTTTTCCATCAAATTATCAAGTTTGATTATGTTTTGGAGGGTTTGAATTCAAAGAGGTTCTTGCATGTTGAATTAATAGCATATTCATAAAGTTCATGTTGATTTTGCACAAATTGGGTTGCTCTTGGACCATGATTTCTTGAAATGATTTTTAATACATATTGTTTTATGAGTTATTATATGTTTCCTCAAATATTGGTCCAGAAAAATGAGTTTTGAAGGCTTAAAGGTTGAGTTTCATGCTTGGAGGTCAATCTGGATTTTCCAGAAATTTGACCCACGCTCAAGCGGGGACTTTCGCGCTCGAGCGTATGGCCTGAGTACATGCACTTCCGCTCGAGCGGCGAGAGTCACGTTCGAGCGTGAAATGCGTATACCCAGAAGTTTGTGTGTTTTGCAGTCTGCTTGAGCGGGGGAAGCCACGCTCGAGCGAGGGTCTGTGTCACACGCTCGAACGGGGGTCGAGCGCCCGTCGAGCGTGAATTTCATGCATCCAGCACTTTTTCATAAGTTTGCAGTCCGCTCGAGCAGGGAAGTCCACGCTCGAGTGGAGCTTTATTGTTTGCATGTCCGCTCGAGCGGGGAATGCCACGCTCGAGCGTGGACCTTATCTTCAGCAAAATTTGAGAAATGGTTTTCAATGCATTTTTGCATCCTCATTCCATCCTAGGCATTCCTAGGCCATGTTTAAGACCCCATAATGAGGATAAGAGATTAGAAACACACTAAGAGCCAACGAAATAAGTTTTGTACAATTAGAACGTATGTTTCGAGTGTGTATCTGTTATGTGTTGTGTAGGTCACGTGCCACGTACCGTTTGACCAAGTTTACTCTGTCTGTCTGTCTCAAGGCCCACTGTGAGTAATAACTCTGTAAAGTTATGTTTAACTTAAGTATTTTCTGACTGGTATGGTATGATCTATTTTCTGAAATGCTATCTTACGAATTATGAATGAATATCTAATTTTCTGAAAAGTATTTGTGGCACTGGCCCGGGGGTAACAATACTGCGGCCAATCTGCACGTGGCCCTCGCCGGGGGGTAACAATACCATGGCTACTTGCACGCAAGATATGGACCTTTATGGTTGTTGGTACCAACTATGCATGTGGGTCTCTGGACCAAATTGATTTGATAGCTAATGGGTGTACCACGTATGATTTTATGCAAAATCTGAATATGAACATGAGTGTGTATCTAAATCTATTTCTATTTTGAAGTCTGAATATGTTCTGATTTAAATACTGGATCCTAACTTGTGCTGGACATCATTCATAAAACCCCTTTACTCTGTTATTATTCACTGGGCTTCCGCTCACAGTTTATATTATGTATGTAGGTGAGCCGGCGGGCGACCAGGGCCAGAGTTGACGGCCTTCTGTTCTGTTTTTGTCAGCCAACCATTGTGCCTCCCGAGGAGGTTTCGATTGAAGTCTCGTTATATGGCTTTTTTTGTATTCATGCTAGTTTCTTGTAAAGTCAGGTCTTAAGATGTGCACTTCTGTAAATACTTTGTAAATAGTGGTGTCCTTTGACTGGCATGCTTATGTATATATATAAGTTTTGAAATCTTCTATCCCATGTACGTTATCACAGCTCATTGGACCTTGTCTATTTTGTACTATCGCTTCTGCAACCCCTTACTATATGCTTATCTGTTCAGAGGCCTTTGGTAATCCACGGATTACTGGCCGGTTGCGATGCCTAACCTACAGGGGCGGGTTTTGGTCGTGACAATGACCAATCCAGAACTTATTGAAAATCAATCATTCTTAGTTTCAAATTCATAAACAAAATGTTTTACTGCTCGGGTGTCGTGCCATTCACAACACAATGTTTAGAATGAAAATTTCTTTTTTTCAAATTGAGGGTCTAAACTTTTCGATTACAACCTTGAAAACAAAAGAAAAACATTAAAAAAAAAAAAAGAGAAAAACATCTGAAGCTTTAGTGATCGATTCCTAAGCAAAATACAGGAGAAAAGAGAAAAGAAAAAAAACATAAAAAAAGAAAAAATCGATTGCAAGCACGGTTCTTAAATTCTGGCGACTTATGGCTGACATCTTAGCTTCTCCACTCGTATTCATTGCCAGTTGTCTCACTTTATCATCACTTTCGAAAAGCTCTTGAAGACTTTGCCTCAGCATTTGCAAAGTTTTCATAGGAGATTACTCCATGTCGGCCGTCAAATTAGGAGTACGAAGGAACTCCGAATCAGGCCAAGGATTTGGCTTGTTGTTTTAGCTCTTTGTTCTGCTTTTTTAATGTGCTAATATCTTCTTGAGCATCTTTGTACATGCACTGCAGCAGAGAGAGTTGTGCGTTTAATCGATGCACTTTACTTGTCCTATTCTGCATCCGGTGGGACAAATTGACAGGACTTCAGTGTATAGTGATTGGTATCAATGTCAGACTATGCTGCCATTATTTGCTCGACTGACATCACATGGAAGCTGAGAATAGAGGCAGGGGCAGGGGCACTCTGTTGAGGCTTAGAGGAGCCAGTATCGGCATTCTTAATAGGGGAAATGTTAAAGTTTAGGAAAAGGGAAAGAGAACGGCAAGAAAGAGCCATGTCAAGGCTAAAGAGGGTGTATTTTTATAGCTTTTCGTGTCTGCTCTGTCTCCCTCTTGAGCTGTGGTTAAGAAGAGAACGAAGGAGATGAAGATGCCAAGGAAAAGGGATTACCGAGGCAATTGTTAACAATCAGGGTCAGGCAAGATGCTGTCGGTCAGGTGTCGCGATTAATCGTGTGCCAGACACAATGCTCAACAAAGACGAATGAGGGAGAGAGAGACAAAAACAAGATAGTGGAATGTGTATATATATGTATACTGTATGTATATAATGTGTATATTTATGTATCTGTATAAGTATATAGTTTGTCTATGTGTATATGTATAATGTATATGTATCCATATTTTGTATATCGTCCATACATGTATATATATATACTATATGTATATGTATGTATCTGTATAGGTATATAGGTTGTCTGCGTATATATATATATATATATAATATGTATATGTATCTTTGTTTTGTATATCATCTGTACATATATATATGTATGTATATATGTATTTTGTAATATATATACATATAGCTCGTACAAGTATATGTATGGTAGGTATATGGGTTGTATATATGTATTGTGGGTGTACTCGACAAAGTCCATGCATTCCACATTGCTCTGTGAGAGATCATAACTCTACTATATAAGTGGACTAACTCCTTTAGACTAGTATGAGGCCTTTTAAAGCCGTGAGGGGTTAGCTAGCTGAAATGACCTAACTCCAAAGTGGATACTATCGTTTTGGTCGGGGAGGGTTAGCCACTTCATTTGGCGCCGTTTATGGGAACTCCTTACTAAGGCAGCCAGTCCACTGGGGAGTTGTGTGGGTGTACTCGACAAAGTCTACGCATCCGACATTGCTTTGTGAGAAATCACAGCTACACTACATAAGTGGACTAATTTCCTTAGACTAGTATGAGGCCTTTTCAAGTTATGAGGGGTTAGCTAGCTGAAATGGCTTAACTTTAAAGCGGACAATATCGTGCTAGTCAAGAAGGGTTAGCTTCTTTATTTGGCGCCGTCTGTGGGAACTCCCTATTAAGGTAGCCAGTCCACTGGGGAGTTATGTGGGTGTACTCAACAAAGTCCATGTATCCCATATCACTCTATAAGAGATCACGACTCCACTACATAAGTGGACTAACTCCCTTAGACTAGTATGAGGCCTTTTAAAGCCGTGAGGGGTTAGCTAGTTGAAATGACCTAACTCCAAAGCGAACAATATCATGCTAGTTAGGGAGGCTTTAAAAGGGCTCATACTAGTCTAAGGGAGTTAGTCCACTTATGTAGTGGAGCTGTGATCTTTCACAGAGCGATATGAGATGCGTGGACTTTGCCGAGTACACCCACATAACTCCCCAGTAGACTAGCTGCCTTAGCAGGGAGTTCCCACAGACGACGCCAAATGAAGCAGCTAACCCTTCCTGACTAGCATGATGTTGTCTACTTTGATGTTTCGCCATTTCAGCTAGCTAACCCCTTACGGCTTTAAAAGGCCTCATACTAGTCGAAGGGAGTTAGTCCACTTATGTAGTGGAGCTGTGATCTCTCATAGAGCAATGTGGAATGCGTGGACTTTGCTGAGTACACTGTAGACACCCCATTTTTGACCGACCTTAAGACTCAGACGTCACTGATTGAGCGCTTGGTGATGTTGCATATTGTGTCCATTCTGAGGTTGCGGAATCACGGCTGCGAGTCTTGCCTCCGGACTTCCGGACTCTTTTGTGCTTTGCCTCAGTTTGCGAACCGGGTCCCGTTTTCTCCATTTTCTCTTCCCAAAGGGAGGGAGAGGTCTCGTAGATCATCTCTCAGTGGCCGTGGGCTACGTTTCGTGGTCGTAGGCCATGTTTCCCGTTTGGAGCCCGGTTCCCAGTTTTCGAAGCCGTCGGCCGTGTCCCTCGGTTCGGGATCGCTTAACCACCTCCGTTTGCTCCGGTTTTTGGCGTACACCTTGTTTCCTCCCTATTGAGGGACACTGTGGCCCGAGAGACCAACTTCATGGTCGAACGCCACCTCTGGTGCTTAATAGTCAGTTTTCGGGCCCCCGGACCGCGCGTTTTGGCCCCCGAACCTTCGTTTTGCATCGGTTTGGTTTCATTTTTGGCGGAGACCTTATTTTCATTGTTAGAGAGGTTGTAGGAAGGTGGGAGGCCAGCAATTGTTCTGAAAACCAGCTTTATTCCTTCATCGCTCTTTATCGCCTGTTTTCTTCACTAGAAAGCTGACTTTTTCCATTCCCGGGCCACTTTTTTTGACTTTCCACCACACCATTGTGTTGTACACACCTGGGAGGCCACCAATATGGATAGGCCGGCCATTAACTCCCCCTGACCCTTTTGAACCCTTCTAAAAAGCTGGCTTCTCTCTCTCCTGGTTCACTTTTTCCAGTTTTTGACCACACAGCTGTGTGGTACACACATGGGAGGCCACCTTTTTGGAGTGGCCGGCCAGCAAATCTTCTTGACCCTTTTGACCCTGGCTGGCCGGCCGGCCATCTGAACCTCTTGAACCAGGTCGGCCAAGCTTCTCTCTCCTGGTGCATGCCAGCTGTGCCTGCTGTTTTGCACCAAACCCCTGCCCGAGGGTCTGCCCTTTTGGGGGGGAAATTTGAATTGGTTTTCCCCCCTTTTATTTCACTCCTCTCCCTCTATATAACCAGCACCCCACCTCCATTTCTAAGGATTAGAAAAAATCAGCCAAGGCTCACCCCATTCTCCCTCCATTTTCACTATTCCAAGCTCCAAAACCCTAGTTTCTTGCACCATTTCCACTACAACCCATAGCACCACACCACCATCATCCATTCCAGCCCCTTGGAAGTCATTTGCAGAGGTTGAAAGCTCATTTCCATGGACCAAAGGCTGCTGCAAAGTTAGGCTACAAGGGTAAGCTCCTATTCTCCCCTTTTTTGCACTATTTTGTTCTATATCTTAGCCCCTTTTTCTTACATTTTTGGGCTCCGACCCGAACTGGAAACAGTCTTATTTTGAGCTCATCTTCATGTTTAATTAAGGAATTTTTTCTGTTTGAGGCCATCTACTACCCCTTTCCCTTTCTCTCTCTTTTAGGGCTATTTCTTGCATGATATATTAGCCTTGCTTGTGAGCATTTATGGGCTACGATCCAAATTGTAAAGTGCCTTATTTTGAGCCCCTATTCAACTTTGTTGAAGGGCCCTTCACTGTTTGAGGCCAGCTACTGCCTCTTGCTCTCTATCTCTCTTTTGGGGCTATTTTTGCATCATATTTTGGCCTTACTTGTGAGCATATTTGAGTTTTGCCATAAAATGTAAAGTATCTTTTTTTGAGCCCCTCTTCAACTTTGTTGAAGGGCTCTTTGCTGTTTGAGGCCTTTTTCTGCCCCGTGTGTTCAATCTCTCTTTTAGGGTTGTTTTTGCATGGCACATTAGCCTTATTTGTGAGCCTTTTTGGACCTTGACCTAAACTGAAAAAAGTCTTTTTTTGGCATCATCTTTATGTTTGATTAAGGTCCATTTTCTGTTTGGAGTCATCTTCCCCTATGCATGCTTCATCTCTTAATGATTAGGGCTATGCATTAGAATACTTGCATTGGCTATGGTTTGGCCTCTTAGCCACTGAAATCCAGTGGATTTTCAGTGGCTTAGGTGTGTTCTTGAAGGCCAAAATCAGAGGGGGGTGACCCTCTCTCTCCTTGTTTTGCTTAATGGTCTTTTTGGCCTTCCAAAGAGGCCCTATCTTGCATGCTTTGTTGACTGATTCCAAGACCAATTTAATGAGTTTTAGGGCTATCATATTTGATTTTTAGAGTTGAGTTGGCTATGCTAAGTGTCCTTGATGCATGTGCTTAATAACCCCTGTATGCCCTCTAAAAAAACCCATCATTTATGCATGTGTTGGCTGCATTTCAGAGGTTATTTGGGCATGTTTTGGCATGTTTTATTCACTGATTTTTGCTGGTTTGATGAGTTCTCATCTGCTTCATATACATGCCATGTAAACCATGTTTGCTAGTTAAAGTTGCATGCTATTTTAGTCCATCTTGCTAGCATATTTTGGCCATGCTTTGAACTAGAAATGTTCATGTTTTGGGACTGCCTCGGTTCTGTCTTCATGCTTCATGATCAAATAATGCATGCTTTGTATAGCTATAGGTCAATGCATGTGCCTAGTTTTGTGTTTCGGGACCATTCCATGCATCGGGTGCCATGTTTCCATGTTTCGGAATCATTTTGCATCACATTTCAGTGCTGGAACTTGCATGTTTGTATGCCATATTTCATGCCTTGCCATGCCTTGTTAGAGTGGCCTTTGTGCCTTAAGATCGGTCCTCGGTTTGCGTGCATGTGTGCGCGCATCTCGAGTGTCCCATTTTCATCTCATGGCCACTGATGTGAGTGTGGCTAAGGTCCACTCATATTGGTGTAAGTCCATCGTGCATTCCGTATGCCATCTTATAGCATTGCGTATGCTAGGTTGCATGTTAGGATTGTATTCATGCATGCCATCTCATCTGCATTGTGTTTAGGATAGGAGTTAGCCCGAGCACGGGAAACGAGGGAAGTTTCGTACTCCGAGTGACGGAACGTGTCTCAATTTCCAGTCACCGACACTCCGGATTAACCATGATGGAGTCTCGGTCTTGTTGTGTTTACATGTGCATTCATTTCATATTGAGTAGTGCAATTCGACTCCTCGGCCATCATGCATCGAGATGCGTGATTGGTGGCACGAGGATCGAGGTATGCATACATATGCAAAAATACATTGCCATGCCCCTTTCTTGCTCTCTGTTGCAGCAAATCAGAAACCGGCAATCTTTTGGAGTTTCGTGCAACATTCCGGGCTTAATTGTAAACAGAGGCTAATTAGGGCATCGCAATGGATTTCCGCGCAAGGCAACTCAAACATGCATCATCCATCATCCGGAGCAGAGCTGAGGCAGTCCATAGGTTTGCATGCTAATTTACTGCTTTCCTAGATTGATTTGTTAATTAATTAGGGTTTTGTGCTTATTCGGACTGTATTATTTATTTGGGACTGTATTATTTATTCGGACCCCCCGCGCGAGGGCAATGTTGTAATAAGTATGCGTGTGTGTGATGTATGTCTTCCAACCCCACGTCTTTCTCCCTTTTATTTACCAACTTATGATGGTTAGATTAGGGCATGTTTCAATTAGCATACAGTATGATAGCATGTTTACATTCATTCATCTGTTTTGCATGCACCGGGCTCGGCGCATCATATTCACGGCATTGTACTCCAATTCCAAGTTGAATACATGTTAGCTGTAGCATTTCATATGCCATGTTTAGAATAGCCGAGCCTATCTTAGTTGCATTTTTGCATGTGTTGCATTAGGCATTTCTGTATAGTTAGGATCATGCATTGATTTCTAATTAGCTTCTTTCTTTGGCTTGGAGTACTCGGTAAGTTTTATGCTTTAGCATCCTTGCATGCATGTGAGTGACTACCATGATAGCATGGTTACCATGAGACTATGTGCTTATGTGATATAACTGCCTAAATGCCCATGGGTGAAGGTTGGGTTACTTGGATTGGAACAATTCATTCACTGTGAGTTTTAAGCCCACTAGATAGTGGCAAAACTATCTTTTCTAAGCCCACCTGAGGGTGGCAAAATCCGCATTTTAAGCCTACTTGCGAGTAGCAAACCACTTTAAAAAATAAACAGGAAATGTTTTGTTCCAATTCAGGTGACTCAGTCTATACTTGTATGTTGTGTGCATCACATAGTAAATCTAGGCTAACAATCGGAATAAGAACACATAACGTTTTCAAAACAAGATAGCATGGTTAGTAGAGGCCGATCTTTGATCGGGCGAGCGGGGGTGCTCACGAAGTGACCTTCTCCAATCGTACCCAAGTTCCCGAGCCAAGGCAACTTTGGTGATGACGGACACGTGGCCTTAGGCACGAGTCAGGGTTTTCTAAATTTTCCAAAAATAAAATATTTAGGTGGCGACTCTGTATCTGGCAAAGCAGTCCATGTTTGGCACTTCTTTCAAAAATCTGTTTTCTCAAAACGATTTGCCGGATTTGGACTCTTTGGTTCAGATTAAGAACCGTGACAATTTGAGTTTGAACTGTAGTGAGCCCAAAACGAACAAAACGGGACTCATCCTCCCGGGGCGTTCGGGGACGTCTACAGTTTCTGGCGACTCTGCTGGGGATTTAGAGAACTTGACTCGAACTCATGATATCTTGTTTTGACTACACTTATGTGTTTCTTTGCATTGCATTTGCATTGGTGCGTCTTGGACACCGTGTTTGCCATCTGCTATTCCTGAGCGGTTTGCCAGAGGTTGCGTGCCATAAGGCTTACCGGTTACGGGCTCTGCCAGTATGGGAACACAAACCCCAGTTTTACCGGGGCACCCTTTTGACCATTCGACCTAGTGCATATTCGGATCCGTAGTGACCATTCCAAACTAGGACAGGTTGCTTACCCGAAATAGGTTGTTTGAAACCGCTGCGTGCGTAGTGAAACCCTAGCTCCTGACATAATAGGACAGGGAAACCCTACCCCAACATAGGGGTGTTTTGGCTCTCACTTATCTGCTATGTGCTTTTAGAGTGTGTCTCTACAGGGAAATGCATGTATCAGTTTGGGCATCAGGCCTGCGGGCATCACTTAGTGTTCGAGAATCAGTTATCTGCGGGTACCAGATTCAGTTTTCGGGGACAGTGATTCAGGGATAATGATCAGTGTTTGAGGACAGTGTGTATTCAGCTTATCGACCGTGTGTTGTTATGCCCAGCTGTGTGTTGTGTATTTATTTTAAGCTGTTATGCTGTTCGTTTATCTGGTTATTTATTTCCTTATTGCTTTATTTATCTTTTTGCTAGGACAGTTTTAGCACAATTGCTTCCGACCCAGCAGATATTCCCTAAGCACTTTGGACAAGAGGTCGTCGGCTCAATCGATCTGAGGATCTGGTTGACGGACAGCCAGTGTTTCATTCTCTACCCCCGGTTGTCAGACGGAGGCCGAGAAAGCGTAGTGTGTCTGAACAGAGGTTACCAGAACAGTGGTCTACCCTAGCAGTGAACAGTCGGGCTGAGGTTTCAGTTTCTGCCATAGAGATACACATACCAGTCAGTCAGCAAGATCAGCAGAATATGGTCGGGATGGAAGAAATGATGCGATAGCTCCAAGAGAGCATGAAACAAATGCAGGAGGACGCTGTCCGCCAAGCGGAGTTCTCTAAACAGCAGGCCACAATCATGGCCCAGCGGGCCGAGCTCATCACTAGACTGCAATAGCAGAATGGAGCATCTGCCTCACATCTAGTTCCTCCTCCACCAGGGGTCCCGTTACCCGAGCAAACACCAACTGTCCAGAATGTCTTGCCAAACATCCAAAACACCTTGCCAAATGTCCAAAACATCTAGGAGGACACAGACCTTCTAACGGGGCCAGCTTTGCCCCCACTTCCGCCTCAACTGTCCAAGACACATACACCCATCAACCACCCGGACTCTCCCTTCGAGTTCGAAGTAGACCCTATAGCACTAAAATTGAGCAAGCTCGAGAAGCTATTCAAAAAATCCCAGGGGGTAAAGGCTATCCCAGATATCGAGGACGGATATACCGATGTGGCTGTAACGTTGCTGGATAGGTTCAAAATGCCGCAGATCGATCGCTTCGACGGATCTGGGGATCCCATGGTCCACCTCCGGCTATTCTCAGATATACTGCGGCCAATGGGCCTAACTAGACCCCAGAAGCTTTCACTATTCGGCCGGACCCTGTCGGGTGTGGCCGCTATCTGGTATGCGAAGTTGGAGGATGATGTCAAGCGGAGTTGGGATGAAATGGCTGAGGCCTTTGTTGCGCAATACTCTTACAACACCCAAATTGAGATTACAACTCATGATCTCGAAACAACAAGCCAGGAGCCCAAAGAGAGTTTCTCGGATTTCGTGACCCGGTGGAGGGCAAAGGCCTCGATGATGACTTTAAGGCCCACCGATAAGGACCATATCAGGATAATTGTGCGTAATCTCCAGCAAAAAATGATTGTGCTCCCCTTCTCCACCTTTTCAGATCTGCACGAGATGGGAGTACAAATTGAAGATGTAATGAAACAGGGTCTGATTGACCAAGACAGGGAGCAACCCCGGAGAACCTTTAACCGCAATAACAATGCAGGCCCGAGTAGCACTGCAACTGCAAGAACTTCGGAGGTAAACATGGTCGCCACCATCCCCCCTCCCCCTCCAAGGCCCATGGCAGCCACGCCCTTCTCCGGTGCATCCGGAAGCAATATGCAGACCACCAAATACCAACCCAGAGGCCAAAGAACCTTCACCCCATTGTACATGCCCCTGTCCAAGGCTCTAGGGGTCTTAATCAGAAAAGGGCATCTAAAAGCCCTGGAACCGAGGCCGTTACCAAACGCACTACCCCCCACTCACAACCCAGCCAAATACTGCGCATATCACCAGCAACACGGTCATGACACCGACCAATGCTTCAGATTGCGTCACGAGATTCAGGATCTCGTTGACAAACAGGTGATTTTGCCACCAGAAAGACCCAATGTTACAACTAACCCACTCCCTACACACAACCAAGCTCCACCTCCCAAAAGAATCAACTTTATCCAGACTGGGGTCGTGTCTTACGATCCTAGCATCTATATCACTCCGTCCCATCTACCTAAGCCGGAGGTGCTCCTTTCCAACTACACTGACTTTTTGTGCATGCTGGACATCTCTACAACCCAACCTGAGCCAATGGTGGTGGCTAGCGAAGATAGCGCAGCGGAGATTGCAGAGGAGGATGGAATGGTTGAGTCAGGGTTTGAGCAGTCTGGGAATTTTGCTGGGGAAGCCTACGATCCGAGTGAGTACATTCTGTCAGTGGGCCAGCCTGAGCCAAGTATAGAATTGCCAGAGAGAGCAGAACTGTGTGTGATCCGGGAGGATAGATTTGAGCAGGGGACGGATGATTTGACGGCCGTAGAAGAGGGCTTTGCCAACCTGCAGTTTTTCGATGACCAAGAATCAGGGGGCGCGGCAGTCAACTGGTTTGATTATGAGGAATCAGCAGAGGCCACTGGATGGCTGGATGATCAACCGGATGTGATGGAAGAGTTCCAACTAGAATAGGGCCCGGCGGGGGCGAGGGTATCAGTTGTGGCCGGAAGGGCCGAAAGTTAGAGTACATTGCCGGAGAGCGCCGGTACGAAGAATTTCGCTCAGAACAGGAGCATTGTGAATGCAGAGAAAGATGAACAACAAACTGCGCTAACGCAGGTGGAACAAGAAAAGATTTGGGATTCTGAGAGAATCTGGAAAGCCAAAGCCCATGAAGGGATTGAAAGTGCTGTGGGCACAAGGACAGAAGATGCTGCGAGCATATGGGCTAAAAGTACTGCAAGTACAATCATGCTGGAGCCAGACAGGTGTCTTTTGAATGCCAATGGAATGTGGTGGGAAGATGATGATTTATGTCTTGCCCGCACAGATGAAGATTGGGGGAGCAATCAACTAGACGACACCTGGTATCTCGATGAGGTTGATCACATGACAAGAAGCGGGCGGTATTTTAAGCCCCCGCACCTGGACCAGCCGGAGGCGTCGGGGAAGGATAAGGAAGCTGAGAGACAGAAGGAGAAGCAAATCGAAGAAGAAGCTGTGCTGAAGCAGTTAAAAAAGATACAAGCAGACATCTCCATCTGGGGACTGCTTATGGCGTCACGAGTGCACAGGCAGGCTGTCTTATCTGCTATGGACAAGGCTAAACTCTCTATAGATACCACACCAGAGGAGGTTCCCCGACGTTAACCTTTTCGGACAAAGAACTGCCGCCTGAAGGCGCAAATCATAACAAGCCCCTCTACATCTCTGTGGAATGTAGAGACAAGTGGGTGCCAGTGGTTCTTGTCGACACGGGATCCGCCATTAATGTGTGCCCGTCAAGGACGACATATGCAATCGGGTTAAAGCCCGCGGACTTCGTGCCGACTACTCAAGTGATCAGAGCCTATGATAACACCACCAGGGAGGTGATGGGGACTGTCAAAATTCAGACCCAGGTTGGTCTAGGACAACACAACATTGAATTCCATGTCTTGGACGTTCCTGCAACTTTTAATCTGCTCTTGGGGCGGCCGTGGTTGCACCAAGTGAAGGCAGTCTCTTCCACTTTGCATCAGATGTTAAAGTACCCTCATGGGAAGGGGGTGGCCATTGTTTTCGGGAATTCGTCAATCCATCCACTGCCAGAAGTGTCTACACCAGTCTTGGAAATCGAGCACGACACGGAGGATGTGTTCTTATCAGGGTTTACTATGGCTGAGGCTCGGGTTGTGCAGAATATCATGGCTGTTAATGAGGGAGTGTATGTCAGTGCTCAATCTGTATACCTCATGAACAAGCTTCAACACATCCCTGGGATGGGATTGGGAAAGAGTGGCCGGAAGGGCGTCGCAGCATTGGCCGAAGTACCATACAACCCCCATACCTTTGGTTTGGGTCATCAGCCCACCAAAGAAGATTGGATAAGGAAGGGGAAGGAAATGGCTGGGAGAGCCAGAGCAAAGTAGGCTGGAAAGCCTTTTGAGTTGATACATAGGCCCATTCAGGGTACCCTAAACGGACGCTTCGTCCGGGAGGGGGAGGATTTTCCGTTTTGTGGCTTTCCAGAGCCGTGGTTGAACGCGGAGAGGAAGCGCGTACCAGGTTTTGAGATCTTCTTTGATCTGCAGTTATCCGGGGAGGATGTTGCCGAAGAGCAGACGGACCCATTGGCTGAGGCTGAGCAGAGCAAGAAAGTGCAGTCTGAGGACACCAAACTTGAGATGGGGGTAGCACTGGCATGTCTACTTTCAGATCCTCCGATCGACCAGAAGTGCTTGGGGGATAACTTCTCGGTATGCATGATCGGGAATGGAACGGCTGCGGGCCTACCAGCAACTATTTTGGATGCATCTATTGCACCCTTTCTCATTTGGCAATATGAAGAGGGATTTTTGTCCAGTAGCACCGGGTCAGGTAGTGAGCCGGAATCTGATTCCACCGAGTCTTGTGAGTCGGAATCAGGTTCCAGCTCGACTGAGTCTGAGTCTGGTAATCCTGGGGATGATAACCCGGATGCCACAGTCTTGTCCAGGTCGTCTTTTTCTTTCTCTTTTGAGTCTATTGTAACCGAGGAATCGGACGACTTGGATGTGCTTAATGAGAATCAAGTAGCTGTGGTTTCTGAGTATTTTTCTGTGCCCTTGATTTATTACATTAACTCAGACTTTCAAAATTTTGATGAAAACGACGAGGACGAAATTCCTCCGGTTTTGCAACGCTTAATTGAACAAGAGCATGAGAGATTTGTTAAACCGTTAGTTGATGAAATCACTACAGTAAATGTTGGTACTGAGGAAGACCCGCGGCTGGTCCAGATCGGGTCCACGTTGTCTTCGGAGGAACGCGAGCGCTTAGTCGCTTTATTAAAAGATTTCAAAGATGTTTTCGCGTGGTCCTACAAAGACATGCCTGGAATCGATCCTGAGATTGTACAGCATCGGATCCCTCTTGACCCCGAGGCCCGACCCGTTAAACAGAAACTCAGGAGGATCCACCCGGATTGGGCTCTCAAGATTAAGGAAGAGGTCACCAAGCAAATCGACGCAGGTTTCCTGCTGGTATCCGAATACCTGACTTGGTTGGCCAACATCGTTCCGGTGCCAAAGAAGGATGGCAGGATCTGAGTATGCGTGGATTTCAGGGATTTGAACAGAGCCAGTCCGAAGGACGACTTTCCCTTACTGCATATTGATGAGTTAGTGGACTTCACAGCAGGGCATGCTTTGCTTTCATTCATGGATGGCTTCTCCGGCTACAATCAGATAGTAATGGCACCTGAAGACCGGGAAAAGACTGCATTCACCACCCCGTGGGGGACATACTGCTATAGAGTCATGCCGTTTGGGCTGAAGAACGCTGGAGCTACTTATCAACGGGCCGCAACCACAATATTGCATGACATGATCCACAAAGAGGTTGAGGTGTACGTAGACGACATGATTGTCAAGTCCAAAGATAGAGAAGGCCACCACACCGCCTTGCAAAAGTTCTTTCAAAGGATTAGAGAATTCCGGTTGCGGCTGAATCCTCAGAAATGTACGTTCGGTGTTACAGCGGGAAAAATGCTGGGGTTTCTGATTACACAGAGAGGTATCGAAGTCGACCCTTCCAAAATCAAGGCCATCTTTGAAATGCCACCACCAAGGACTGAAAAGGAGGTGCGAGGCTTTCTGGGTAAAGTGCAATTCATAAGACGGTTTATCTCAAAATTAACCTTGACTTGTGAACCACTTTTTGGCCTTCTGAAGAAAGGCAAGAAATTCCAATGGGACGGCCGATGCCAAGTTGCGTTTGAACAGATCAAGGAGTACTTACAGAACCCGCCCGTGTTGTCACCGCCAGAGCCGGGGAGACCGTTGATATTGTACCTTTCAGTGACTGAGACTACAATGGGCTGCATGCTTGCGTAAGAATCAGAGGACAAAGTGGAGAGAGCCATCTACTATCTGAGCAAGAAGATGCTAGAGTATGAGACTCGCTACACACCGTTGGAGAAGGCTTGCTTAGCTTTGGTATGGACTACCAGGAAGCTGCGGCACTACCTGTTAGCTCACTCCGTAATGTTGGTTTCACGACTCGATCCCATCAAATATCTTTTCGAGAAACCAGCACTTACGGGTAAGCTAGCTCGTTGGCTGCTGTTGCTCTCCAAATTTGATTTGAAATATGTGGCACGCAAGTTAGTCAAGGGAAGAGCAGTGGCAGAATTCTTAGCCGATCATCCAGTGGAAGGGGGTGAAGCAGTCGAGTACTTATTCCCAGATGAAGCCATTTTGCACATCGACGATGAAACTTGGACGATGTACTTTGACGGAGCGTCAAACCAGTACGGATATGGGATAGGAGTGTTACTGATAGCACCTGACAAGTCCCGTATCCGTCTAGCTTTCAAACTCCGGTTCAAAGTCTCGAACAACGAAGCAGAATATGAGGCGTGCATTGCCGGTCTAGAAGCAGCCCTGGAACTAGGGGCAAGACGGTTGGACGTCATCGGGGACTCGAACCTTGTTGTGTCTCAAGCGAAAGGAGACTGGAAAGTCAAAGAAGAAAAGATGATGATGTATCACCAGACCTTGGATTTGTTAATTCCTCGGTTTGAGAAGCTAAACTTCGCTCATCTACTAAGAGAGAACAACAGGTTCGCAGATTCTTTAGCAACTCTATCTTCCATGATAGACATCCCGTTCGGAGTCCGGATGCGTCCAGTTATCATTGACCAGAAATTTGCGCCAGCCTACGAGTCGATTGCCGCTATAGACGAGGCTCATGACGAAAGCCCCTGGTATTACGACATTTGGAATTTCTTGGAGAAGGAAGCATACCCGCCAGGGGTAAATGCCAAGGATAAAAGGGCAATCAGAAGAATGGCCGTTCAGTTCATCATCTGTGGGCGTAAGTTGTATAAGAGAGGTCATTTGGGAATGCACAAGCTGTGTGTCGATGCCGAAGAATCGAAGCGCCTGATGGAGGCCATCCATGGAGGGGAATGCGGTGCGCATATGAACGGAGTAATGCTACCACGGAAGATCCTCAGACAGGGTTACTACTGGTCCACCATGGAGGAGGACTGTATTGGTTTTGTTCGGCGATGCCACAAATGTCAAATTCATGCAAATCGCATGAATATTCCGCTGTCGAAGCTGTACAATATGACTTCGCCATGGCCATTTTCAGTCTGGGGAATTGACGTAATCGGGGCTGTCACTCCGAAGGGGTCGAATGGGCATGAGTTCATCCTCGTTGCGATAGATTATTTTACAAAGTGGGTTGAGGCCCAATCCTATGCGGTGTTGAAGGCCATGTCGCAAAGTTTATCAGAAACAACATCATCTGTCGCTACGGGGTCCCAAACGAGATAATTTCAGATAACAGTTCCCACTTCAAGAAGGCAGTGATTGACTTGTTGGAAAAATACAACGTGGCTTTTCATAAGTCATCTACCTGTCGGCCGCAAACCAATGGAGCGGTTGAGGCCGCTAACAAGAATATCAAACACATATTGCAGAAGATGGTGGAAACCTACCGAGACTGGCCAGACAAGCTGCCGTTTGCTTTGTGGGGCTACCGGACTTCAATCAGAACTTCTACTGGGGCGACTTCGTATTCATTGGTTTATGGGATGGAGGCCGTTCTACCTATCGAAATTGAGGTTCCGTCTTTGCGAGTGTTGGCTGAGTGTCAAATAGCCGAGGCAGATTGGCAGCAGAGCAGATTTGAAGAACTCATGCTCTTTGATGAGAGAAGACTGAAAGCACTATACCATGTTCAAGGTTATCAGCGCAGAATTGCCCGGGCTTTTAACAAGAAAGTTAAGTCCAGGAATCTAAAGGAAGGAGATTTGGTGCTCAAGGACAACCGAGCTCCCATTCACGACCCAAGGGGCAAGTTCAAATCCAATTAGACTGGTCCCTACATCATTGAGTCTATCTGGTGAGGTGGAGCTGTGGTTCTGATGGATCTAGATGGCTTAGAGTTCTTACAGTCGATCAACATGGACAAGTTGAAGAAATATTACCCTTGAGAGGCTCGCTAGGCCGAAAACCCGAAAGGGCGACCTAGACAAAACTCAGAGCACAAAAAATTTGAAATTATAAAAACTGAGCTCGCAAGGTTGAAAATCAGCAAAGGGCGGCCTTGGCAAAAGTTAGAGCGTGCAAGGAGAGTGAAAATACCCGAGTGAACCCGAGCCTGAACTACGTAAGGCTTGATTCCCATCTTTGGGATACGTAGGCAACTTCATCCTGAAGTTCAGCCATAAACTTTTCCCCGATCAACTTTGTCCATTTGATCATCTCAGTCATCTTGTCCATCAGCATTCATCGTGATCTCCGGTGCAGTGCTTTTCAGACTAGGGGCAACTTTCCGTTGCTGTGCAGTGCCACGACACAATTCAGACTAGGGGCAACTTTCCAGTTGCTGGGATCCGGAGTTGTGCATCTCAGTGACAGATCCCAGGCGTGTCCAGTTCTGATCCATATCGAAAATGGTTTTGAAAAGTTTTTAATAAAAGTTGACTTTGTTCAAATTAATCTCTTTTTACAACTAAGACCATTTTTGGACCAAAGCGGAAAATTTTCAATACCCACAACCTTCAATTTCATTGATTTCAAAAACAGAGTTCTTCTGCTCTTACATACAAATGGAAGTTGCTTTTTATTACATTCATAAAGAAAACTTGAAAGTACTAGTAAAGCAATAAATCCGGGGCATAGATAAGTCAGGTGTCCCTGCGCCCCCTCTTAGAGCTGGTCGAAGCCTCGGATGCCAAGCTGGGCTCGATCTGTGCCTCCTCATTGAGCCAATCCAAGCACTCGTCAGACAAAGTGCAACTGAAAGTGGGAGAGGGGCCAAGAACTCTCTAGTCCTCCAGGCTGTGGCATGCCGGGCAAGCTGTGCGCCTCAAACCGGGAATGTGGCAGGACACTCCATCCCCTCTGGTGGGCAAGTCTGATCATGACCAAATTGGCGTTGGAACCGGAACGGAAAGTAGAACACACAGTGAGTCAGACCAATCAACTGGATCCCGGTCTGCTGGGACATGCTATAGCTCATTGCCGGGAGATTGAGCCAAGGGCAGCGCCAAGCAATATGATCTGGAGACAAATTGCACATCCAATCAAACCACCACCCCTCATCGGGGGCATCGACTAGGCGTTGTCGAAAGAAGTAGCCGCGAGACGAGCAGGCTGGGCAAGAGTCCACAACCTGCAATTTATCCATCAACCATACCTGGGGAGGGATGAAAAATGAGAGAATAAAGAATAGAGAGATGTACGATGAGAGAAAAGTAAGAAAAGGGGTTTTGTGAGAAAAAACCGAGCCTGAGGGCCGAGTGACGTGAGCAATATATATGTGAGATTGGGTGGGAAATATTACTTGCAGCAGTAGTGGACGCCCTGCAAATCTGGTCGTCTCCCGGCGATAGAAAGCATCTAAGCCCATCAGTGTCTCGGCCAATGTCATAGCGATGCAACTCTTTCCTTCCTTCAAGCCTTGAGCAACTTCAATCAGACGAATACTAGATCCACCAAAGCCTGGGGCAAGCAAAAAGTGAGATAGCATGCACAAGCAAAGGGCGTGTTGCCGAAAACTTTGCCAATGATGGTTGCCGCGGTCACCGGCATCAGAAAAGCGATGAATCAAGCCGAGGATATCCAGTTCCCCGTTGCAGATCAGAGACCGAGCGTCGTGCATGGTGAGCCCACACATCCGCCCTAAAGCTTGGGCGTGGCCAAAGCGAAACTGAGGCAAAATTTCTTCATGGCGCTCAGATTCCATCAAAACTTGAAAATCTTCGAAAGTTGGACATACCTCTTGCCCGCCGAAGCTAAAAACATGCGTCACAGGGTTCCAAAACCTCGCCGCGGCATGGAGGAAGGGAAGGTGCAGCGGAGTACAACTCAGCGTGAATAGTGCATTCAAGCCAAAGCCCCGGAAGTTCAACTTTTTCGAGCCATCTAGAGAAGCGATCCAAGCTGTGAGATTTTCGACGAGAAACGCCTCCATTTTGGTGCAAAACTGAGATGAAATGAATCAACTACGAGGCTGGGACTTTTAAAGAGGATAAGGCATTGTTCGGGCGACACGTGTCAAAAATTTGGTGGTTACTGAGCTAGGTGGCCGGCCGGCCGGCCACCTTTTCTGGTAGGCCGGCCACCCTTCTCCCCTCAAAAGCAAAAAGCTGGCCGGCCAGCTCCCAAAGGTGGCCGGCCATGCTGCAAAAGGTGTCTGTGGTCCTGTTCTACCCTCTAGAAGGAAGTTCCCAGCATTTGCATGCATCGGGAGTGTCAAAGACCTCCATTTCCCTCAGTTTCGGAGGCGTTCCGTCACCCAGACCATCCGAAATGCACTTTGTTTATAGAATTGTTGTTAAGCCTTGCTTATCGAGTTGTTGTTTTGCTTGTCGAGTTGTTGTTTTGCTTATCGAGTTGTTGTTTTGTTGGTTGAGATGTCTTCTTTATCGAGTTGTTAAGTTTTGTCGAGCTGTCGAGTTTCGTGCATTGAGTTGTTACTTTTTTGTGCCTTGCTTATCGAGTCATCAACTTTGTTGTGTTTTGCTTATCGAGTTGTAAACTTGCTAAAGTTTTGTTATTTCTTAGTAAGTTAAGTGGTTTAGTTTGTTGCGTCGGTTCACTACCTGACTTGGCAAATACATAATGCACATTTCCATTCAAATCTCATTTTGGTGCAAAAAGATGCGATGCGATGCTAAGAACATAAAAATACAACACTTTTTCAAAAGCTGTTTCATTCCATCATGCTTCCTTTGTTACAACACTTTTTTACAACAAGGGTACAAGTTTTATAGAAAATAAAATTGCCTAACAATGTACAATGTGCTACAACTACTAGTGAAAAGGTAAATAAAGCAGGAAACAACTGCATCGATGCTCTCAAGAGCAGGAATAAGAGGCCCTCTTCGTCCTCTTCTGCAGAACAGCCTCTGCGCCATCATCACCATCATCATCGTCTGAGTCGGAACCGCCATCCTCGGAACCCTCCTCGGCCTCATCTCTACTACTAGAACCGAGATCAGAGCCACCCTCTCTGTCAGCAGATGTCTCTGACTGGGGATCTGCAACCTCCTCCTCCTCGCTGGACTCCTCCTCTATGATGTACGCCTTGCGTCCGCCTCGTCCGCGAGACGACTCCCCTCTCCCAGCTCCTCGAGCAGGCCTAGATGGCCCAGCTCCTCGGGGAGGCCTGGATGGCCCGGCCTGTGACTGATCATACACTGGAAGCATCTGAAAATAAAGAGCGCAGTTTGAGTACATCAGCTAAAATATGTATACCAGATACAGATGCAAGCAAACTACACAGAGTGGATGTGTGCAGACATAGTACATAAATGTGGTGTGTGTCAGATGTGCTCTACACAGGCAGCCTATCAATGCAGTAAGATGTTCGGGACCAACATGTCATCAGAAGTATGATAAAGACAAGAAAACTAAAGAATACTTGGAAACCCATGATGGACAATTGCGCCTCTCTTCGCAGGACCATGCCCTCGAGTGAGGCTACCAACCCGAGCATCTCGTCCATGTACTCCCTGGGTGGCTGCAGATACGAGCTCAAGTCATCAATGAATAAACAAATGCCAAAGTATCTGTGTGATAAATGGAAAACAGTGGAACATACCGGTGGTGAGTCAGGGTCACTGACATATCGATGACCAGGCACCAGAGGCTCTATCGGGATCGGGTAGGAAGTCCCATATCTCCATCCCGTCAATTCGGTCGGGATCTCTGGCCATCCAGCATGAAAATGAGTCGGAGGAATCGGGGGAACCAATCCATCCCCACCTCTAGATGTGCCAGCCCTGCTGGTGGAGGGGATATCTGCAGTCCGAGCCCGACTCGATGAAGGCATACCAGCAGACCTCCTCGTCGGAGTACGGACTCCCGTCAATGGAGGCATCAAATACGTGTGACGGTAAGTAGCGTAATCCCTCTCCTCGAGATGAAGAAATGCATCAGTACCTAACCTGGCATCGATAACACCCTGGAGAGGGAGCCTATCAGCGGTCCGCATATCGCCTGGGGGTGCTGAGGGAAGGTCCTGAGTAGTGTAGCCCCATACCTGACGCAAAAAGTGATCCCCCAAAAACCAGGCCCTACTAACTGGCCCCTCGAACAGGATCCTATATCGGGAGGCGCCCTATGCTCCGGCAAACTGGAACCGGAGGTCTCTACCTAAAGGCGCCCAAGGCTGCCATGTGATCTGCGGATAACCAATGCATAAGCTGATCAGAAATTGCGAATGTGCAAGATAAATCAAAGATTGGAAACACAAAGAACTAAGAGTTCTGAAATACCTCTGACGTCCGCACTGTATCGAAGTACTGCCGCAGGTAGAGGAAAGACTCCCGAGGTCTCGAATACAAGTGAATATGGAGTCGTGAGGGGCACCTCCACCTCAAGCTCTGGGGCTAGCGTCGGGAAGTACGCGTAAACCCATAGCTGTGGAAAACAGAGCAATAGCCATCAAAATATAGAATGCTGAGTGCAGAATGTAAATACAAAATGTTGAGAGCAAAGTGCAAGATACAGAATGTAAAGTGCGCCGGGTGTGCAATGTACAAATAATGAGAAGCAGAAATGTAAATCAAGAGGACAGAAGGTACCTCCCAGGCCCTCCAATAGCCGCCAACCATGTTCCCCCGTCCGCGGGAGGTCGCGCTCATATAGCAATAGAGAGTGGCCAGGCTGGCGCCACCCCAATCATAGCGGTTGACCTGTGATTGGTCCACTAGAGCACTCAACAGGTAAAGCCCGACAGTGTTCCCCCTATCGGCGAACAGAGTGGTCCCGAAGAGGAACATCAGAAATCCACGAGTGTACTGGGCTACCTCCTCAGGAGTCTCAGGCTCCATCTCTACCCTCCTAAAATGGGAAGAAAACCAGGTATATCGACTCTGCCCGAAGACCTGTCAACTGGCGGGCAGCTCCCAATAAGTAAGTATATCCAGGCTGCCTCCCACTGGCCCATGTCCTCGTCATATGGGATCGCCCAACTTCCCACATCAAGGTAAAGCCGACAGTGTTCCCCCTATCGGCGAACAGAGTGGTCCCGAAGAGGAACATCAGAAATCCACGAGTGTACTGGGCTACCTCCTCAGGAGTCTCAGGCTCCATCTCTACCCTCCTAAAATAGGAAGAAAACCAGGTATATCGGACTCTGCCCGAAGACCTGTCAACTGGCGGGCGAGCTCCCAATAAGTATATCCAGGCTGCCTCCCACTGGCCCATGTCCTCGTCATATGGGATCGCCCAACTTCCCACATCAAGGCCAGTCAATACGGCGAAGTCAAATGGGGTCATAATCATGTCCCCAGTGGCAGAGAAGTGGAAGGAATTGGTGGTGTCCCACCATCTCTCTACCAAAGCACCCATCAGTGTTCTGCTAGCAGAACAACGGGATATCTCGGTGCAAAAAGGCCCAAACCTTGCCACGTCAACCAGATCCCGGACAGCCTCCGGGAGCTCGGCGTACCACTCTCTCGCCGCGATGGAGCCATATCCTCGCGCAGTAGGAGAAGTCACCTGCATTCAGGATGAACACATGTATTCAGTTTCAGAATGAAATGTATAAGCTGCGTGCAAATGAAATGAATAAGCCGCATGCAAATGAAATGTATAAGCTGTGTGCAAAATCAAATCAGATACAAAATCCGGGCTGTATATTCAGATTTCAAAGTGTGGGCTGTGTGTTCATCTCAAAGTTTGGGCTGCGTGTTCAACTCTCAATCAGTGTGGGCTGTGTGTTCATCAAAGTTCGAGCTGTGTGTTCAACATCAAGTATTTGAGATGTGTGTTCAGATTTCAAAGTGTGGGCTGTGTGTTCATCTCAAAGTTTGGGCTGCGTGTTCAACTCTCAATCAGTGTGGGCTGTGTGTTCATCAAAGTTCGAGCTGTGTGTTCAACATCAAGTATTTGAGCTGTGTGTTTAGATTTCAAAGTGTGGGGCTGTGTGTTCATCTCAAAGTTTGGGCTGCGTGTTCAACTCTCAATCAGTGTGGGCTGTGTGTTCATCAAAGTTCGAGCTGTGTGTTCAACATCAAGTATTTGAGCTGTGTGTTCAGATTTCAAAGTGTGGGCTGTGTGTTCATCTCAAAGTTTGGGCTACGTGTTCAACTCTCAATCAGTGTGGGCTGTGTGTTCATCAAAGTTCGAGCTGTGTGTTCAACATCAAGTATTTGAACTTTGTGTTCAGATTTCGAAGTGTGGGCTGTGTGTTCAACTCTCAATCAGCGTGGGCTGTGTGTTCATCAAAGTTCGAGCTGTGTGTTCAACATCAAGTATTTGAGCTATGTGTTCAGATTTCAAAGTGTGGGCTGTGTGTTCAACTCTCAATCAGCGTGGGCTGTGTGTTCATCAAAGTTCGAGCTGTGTGTTCAACATCAAGTATTTGAGCTATGTGTTCAGATTTCAAAGTGTGGGCTGTGTGTTCATCTCAAAGTTTGGGCTGTATGTTCAACTCTCAACAAGTGTGTGCTGTGTGTTCACGATCAATATACGGGCTGTGTGTTCAGAAAATCAGAGTGTTTGAACTGTGTGTTCAAGATGCAAACAGAACGTGGTGTTATAGACTAAACATTCAAAACAAGCTGTGTGCTTGAGTGAGCAGATAAACATAGCGAAAGCACGAAGTGTACAGAAAATGTAGAATATATTGCAGAAAATGTAAAAGTGAAGTAAATACCTCTCGTGCCTGATGAGAGAGGTGAGACTCCGGCTCTCGCAAAAGCAGATCCCCAGACGCTCGATCGTCGAAATCAGTGAAATGATAAAAAACCGCCTGAGGGAATATATGTGTCGGAGGGTCGTACCTCTCGGGGATAAATGGTTGGACTCTCGGGGGTAAAGCCATAATATCTGGGTCACCTCCAGCACCTGGAGAACCTCCGCCATGGGGAAAATGACCCGCCATCACAAGAAATCTGCAAAAGGGAGCAAAAATGAGCAAAATGAGCCAAAATTGGAAAAAGTCAACAAAAGTCAACTCTCGGGAAATGGAAAAGTCAACAAAAGTCAACTCCCGAGAAAATCTTCCAAATATTGAGACAAACTTACCTCAAGTGGTGAAAATGAGAAAAGAAGCACCGAAATCAAAATTTAATCGGTTCAAAGTGTTGAAAACCGAAAGATTTTGCGAAACAACTTGGCGTGGGGCGTTGGAAACGCGTATAGAGCGCAGATCTGAGAGGGAAAATTCTCTAGGAAGGTAGAGGGACTGATTTCGGCCTTGGAGTTATGAGCTTAAAGTGTTTGGTTTTGTATATTTAAAGAAACAAGAGCAAAAAGACCAAACTGCCCAGATTTGGGCTAGGAGGCCGGCCGGCCACCTTTTCTGGCAGGCCGGCCATCCCCTTGCCTCACCCCTGGCCGGCAGCCTCCCCCTTGAACCATACCTGGCCGGTGGTGTTCCCAACATGGTCTCCAAGGTCTCTGCAAATTTTGGTGATGATTGGAGTCCCGGGCACCCGAGAAAGTACAAGGAAAGTGCACTTTTCGTCGCGAAATCCCTTCGCGGGAACTTCAACTCCAACTTTCGATACGTGTCCCATTATTACTCGTCAAAAGCAAGGTGTATCCTTTTTGAATACGTGATGACCTTTTCGGAGGTAAACCGGAGGTCGCGATTGAGCCATCTTCGTCGAAACTTGCATTGCTTTGCTCATTGTTTCGTATCAAAATGTGCATTCAAGTTTACACTTATCCTGCATTGTTGTGCACGATTACTTGCATGCTGATGCATACCACTTGCATTGTTGTGCACGTTTCACGGGTATTGTCATGCCCTCACGCTTAACTTGCGTTGTTACGCGCGTGCTTCTCGCATTGCGATGCACTTTCCCATCGGCACCACGTTTGTCTGCATTCGATATCACATTGAACATATATTGATAATTATGTTATGCTTGTTGAGTTTCCTCCTTTTTCAGGCACGATATTGTATGTACGGTTCATTTGAGGCTGGTGCGACCAGACGTGCCGCACAGGTATTGTATCTTCTCCGTGTGAGATGTGGTGAGAACTCAATGATTCTCCGCATTCTTCAACTGCATGAAATGTAGTATTGCTTTGCATTCTTGCTTAAAACTGTTGCATCTATTATGAATACTTTCTTCATTACAGTTTGTTGCTTCGCATGATCATTGAGTTACATCCGGCTTTGTGCATATCGCTTCGCATTTTGCCCCCTGGCCTGCGGGCGCATCTTTCTGTTCGTCTCGCCTGTTTGTCTAAGTCTTCGGCCTTGTCAAAAATGGGTCGTCTCTGGGCTTTGACATTCACTCCCGTGACTCCTTGACTTCCGAGTTCTGTCAAAGAGGGGTAACTGTAGACACCCCATTTTTGACCGACCTTAAGACTCAGACGTCACCAATTGAGCGCTTGGTGATGTTGCATATTGTGCTCGTTCTGAGGTTGCGGAATCACGGCTGCGAGCCTTGCCTCCGGACTTCCGGACTTTTTGTGCTTTGCCTCAGTTTGTGAACCGGCTCCCGTTTTCTCCGTTTTCTCTTCCCAAAGGGAGGGAGAGGTCTCGTAGATCATCTCTCAGTGGCCGTGGGATACGTTTCGTGGTTGTAGGCCATTTTTCCCGTTTGGAGCCTGGTTCCCGTTTTCGGAGCCGTCGACCGTGTGCCTCGGTTCGGGATCGCTTAACCACCTCCGTTTGCTCCGGTTTTTGGCATACACCTTGTTTCCTCCCTTTTGAGGGACACTGTGGCCGGAGAGACCAACTTCGTGGTCGAACGCCACCTCTGGTGCTTAATAGTCAGTTTTCGGGCCCCCGGACCGTGCGTTTTGGCCTCCGAACCTTCGTTTTGCATCGGTTTGGTTTCATTTTTGGCGGAGACCTTATTTTCATTGTTAGAGAGCAATTGTTCTGAAAACCAGCTTTATTCCTTCATCGCTCTTCATCGCCCGTTTTCTTCACTAGAAAGCTGACTTTTTCCATTCCCGGGCCACTTTTTCTGACTTTCCACCACACCATTGTGTTGTACACACCTGGGAGGCCACCAATATGGATAGGCCGGCCATTAACTCCCCCTGACCTTTTTGAACCCTTCTAAAAAGCTGGCTTTTCTCTCTCCTGGTTCACTTTTTCCAGTTTTTGACCACATAGCTGTGTGGTACACACATGGGAGGCCACCTTTTTGGGGTGGCCGGCCAGCAAATCATCTTGACCCTTTTGACCCTGGCTGGCCGGCCGGCCAGGGGAGGTGGCCGGCCGGCCACTTGAACCTCTTGAACCTGGCCGGCCAAGCTTCTCTCTCCTGGTGCATGCTAGCTGTGCCAGCTGTTTTGCACCAAACCCCTGCCCGAGGGTCTGCCCTTTTGGGGGGGAAATTTGAATTGGTTTTCCCCCCTTTTATTTCACTCCTCTCCCTCTATATAACCAGCACCCCACCTCCATTTCTAAGGTTAGAAAAAATCAGCCAAGGCTCACCCCCTTCTCCCTCCATTTTCACTATTCCAAGCTCCAAAACCCTAGTTTCTTGCACCATTTCCACTACAACCCAGAGCACCACACCACCATCATCCATTCCAGCCCCTTGGAAGTCATTTGCAGAGGTTGAAAGCTCATTTCCATGGACCAAAGGCTGCTGGAAAGTTAGCCTACAAGGGTAAGCTCCTATTCTCCCATTTTTTGCACTATTTTGTTCTATATCTTAGCCCCTTTTGCTTACATTTTTGGGCTCCGATCCGAACTGGAAACAGTCTTATTTTGAGCTCATCTTCATGTTTGATTAAGGAATTTTTTCTGTTTGAGGCCATCTGCTACCCCTTTCCCTTTATCTCTCTTTTAGGGCTATTTCTTGCATGATATATTAGCCTTGCTTGTGAGCATTTCTGGGCTTCGAGAAAAATTTTAAAGTGCCTTATTTTGAGCCCCTCTTCAACTTTGTTGAAGGACTCTTCACTGTTTGAGGCCAGCTACTGCCTCTTGCTCTCTATCTCTCTTTTGGGGCTATTTTTGCATCATATTTTGGCCTTACTTGTGAGCATATTTGAGTTTTTCCATAAACTATAAAGTGTCTTGTTTTGAGCCCCTATTCAACTTTGTTGAAGGGCTCTTTGCTGTTTGAGGCCTTTTTCTGCCCCGTTTGTTCAATCTCTCTTTTAGGGTTGTTTTTGCATGGCACATTAGCCTTATTTGTGAGCCTTTTTGGACCTTGACCTAAACTGAAAAAAGTCTTTTTTTGGCATCATCTTCATGTTTGATTAAGGTCCATTTTCTGTTTGGAGTCATCTTCCCCTATGCATGCTTCATCTCTTCATGATTAGGGCTATGCATTAGAATACTTGCATTGGCTATGGTTTGGCCTCTTAGCCACTGAAATCCAGTGGATTTTCAGTGGCTTAGGTGTGTTCTTGAAGGCCAAAATCAGAGGGGGGTGACCCTCTCTCTCCTTGTTTTGCTTAATGGTCTTTTTGGCCTTCCAAAGAGGCCCTATCTTGCATGCTTTGTTGACTGATTCCAAGACCAATTTAATGAGTTTTAGGGCTATCATATTTGATTTTTAGAGTTGAGTTGGCTATGCTAAGTGTCCTTGATGCATGTGCTTAATAACCCCTGTATGCCCTCTAAAAAAAACCCATCATTTGTGCATGTGTTGGCTGCATTTCAGAGGTTATTTGGGCATGTTTTATTCACTGATTTTTGCTGGTTTGATGAGTTCTCACCTGCTTCATATACATGCCATGTAAACCATGTTTGCTAGTTAAAGTTGCATGCTATTTTAGTCCATCTTGCTAGCATCTTTTGGCCATGGTTTGAACTAGAAATGTTCATGTTTTGGGACTGCCTCGGTTCTGTCTTCATGCTTCATGATCAAATAATGCATGCTTTGTATAGCTATAGGTCAATGCATGTGCCTAGTTTTGTGTTTCGGGACCATTCCATGCATCGGGTGCCATGTTTCCATGTTTCGGAATCATTTTGCATCACATTTCAGTGCTGGAACTTGCATGTTTGTATGCCATATTTCATGCCTTGCCATGCCTTGTTAGAGTGGCCTTTGTGCCTTAAGATCGATCCTCGATTTGCGTGCATGTGTGCGCGCATCTCGAGTGTCCCATTTTCATCTCATGGCCACTGATGTGAGTGTGGCTAAGGTCCACTCATATTGGTGTAAGTCCATCGTGCATTCCGTATGCCATCTTATAGCATTGCGTACGCTAGGTTGCATGTTAGGATTGCATTCATGCATGCCATCTCATCTGCATTGTGTTTAGGATAGGAATTAGCCCGAGCACGGGAAACGAGGGACGTTTCGTACTCCGAGTGACGGAACGTGTCTCAATTCCCAGTCACCGACACTCCGGATTAACCATGATGGAGTCTCGGTCTTGTTGTGTTTACATGTGCATTCATTTCATATTGAGTAGTGCAATTCGACTCCTCGGCCATCATGCATCGAGATGCGTGATTGGTGGCACGAGGATCGAGGTATGCATACATATGCAAAAATACATTGCCATGCCTCTTTCTTGCTCTCTGTTGCAGCAAATCAGAAACCGGCAATCTTTTGGAGTTTCGTGCAACATTCCGGGCTTAATTGTAAACAGAGGCTAATTAGGGCATCGCAATGGATTTTCGCGCAAGGCAACTCAAACATGCATCATCCATCATCCGGAGCAGAGCTGAGGCAGTCCATAGGCTTGCATGCTAATTTACTGCTTTCCTAGATTAATTTGTTAATTAATTAGGGTTTTGTACTTATTCGGACTGTATTATTTATTTGGGACTGTATTATTTATTCGGACCCCCTGCGCGAGGGCAATGTTGTAATAAGTGTGCGTGTGTGTGATGTATGTCTTCCAACCCCACGTCTTTCTCATTTTTATTTACCAACTTATGATGGTTAGATTAGGGCATGTTTCAATTAGCATACAGTACGATAGCATGTTTGCATTCATTCATCTGTTTTGCATGCATCGGGCTCGGCGCATCATATTCACTGCATTGTACTCAAATTCCAAGTTGAATACATGTTAGCTGTAGCATTTCATATGCCATGTTTCGAATAGCCGAGCCTATCTTAGTTGTATTTTTGCATGTGTTGCATTAGGCATTTCTGTATAGTTAGGATCATGCATTGATTTCTAATTAGCTTCTTTCTTTGGCTTGGAGTACTCGGTAAGTTTTATGCTTTAGCATCCTTACATGCGTGTGAGTGACTGCCATGATAGCATGCTTACCATGAGACTATGTGCTTATGTGATATAACTGCTTGAATACCTGTGAGTGAAGGTTGGGTTACTTGGATTGGAACAATTCATTCATTGTGAGTTTTAAGCCCACTAGATAGTGGCAAAACCATCTTTTCTAAGCCCACCTGAGGGTGGCAAAATCCGCATTTTAAGCCTACTTGCGAGTAGCAAACCACTTTAAAAAATAAACAGGAAATGTTTTGTTCCAATTCAGGCGACTCAGTCGATACTTGTATGTTGTGTGCATCACATAGTAAATCTAGGCTAACAATCGGAATAAGAACACATAACGTTTTCAAAACAAGATAGCATGGTTAGTAGAGGCCGATCTTTGATCGGGCGAGCGGGGGGTGCTCACGAAGTGACCTTCCCCAATCGTACCCAAGTTCCCGAGCGGAGGCAATTTTGGTGATGACGGACACGTGGCCTTAGGCACGAGTCAGGGTTTTCTAAATTTTCCAAAAATAAAATATTTAGGTGGCGACTCTGTATCTGGCAAAGCAGTCCATGTTTGGCACTTCTTTCAAAAATTTGTTTTCTCAAAACGATTTGCCGGATTTGGACTCTTTGGTTTAGATTAAGAACCGTGACAATTTGAGTCCGAACTGTAGTGAGCCCAAAACGAACAAAACGGGACTCATCCTCCCGGGGCGTTCGGGAACGTCTACATACACCCACATAACTCCCTAGTGAACTAGCTGCCTTAAGGGGAGTTCCCATAGATGGCACCAAATGAAATGGCTAACCCTCCCCGACTAGCACAATATTGTCCGCTTTGGAGTTAGACCATTTCAGCTAGCTAACCCCTCACGGCTTTAAAAGGCCTTATACTAGTCTAAGGGAGTTAGTCCACTTTTGTAGTAGAGCTGTGATCTCTCATAGAGCGATGTGGGATGCGATGCCTTTGCCGAGTACACCCACATGTATATATATATAGTATATGTATATAGGTTTGTATATGTATAAATACGCTATTGGTGTATATTTGTATAAGTGTAATCCATTTTCTGTATATATTTTGTATTGTCCATTTTATAGGATTTGAGATAAGTATATAAACATGCATCATGTAATTTACTCACATATACATAAAAGAAAGGGACAATATATATCATCATAAGTTTTAAGTCTTCCTTCTACAAAAAAGAAAAGAAAATAAAGAAAAAGGAAAAAAGGAAAATACATCAAAAAGTAAGGGAAAAAAAAAAGAAAGAGAAAAAAGGAAAAATACCTCATAAAAAAAAAAAAAAAACAGCGTGAAGCCCTCTTCTGTGATGAGGAAGCCTCTACATCACTAGAGGTCTCGCTACTCTCGGGAAGCCTCGGTATCAGCACCAGCATCTCTGCTACTGTCACTCTCCTTACTTCTCTCTTTGGAGTCCTCCTTGAGTGCTCCTTAGAAGCCTCTAGCTCTGGCTCGGGGACCTTAAGAGATGCTCTCATCCCTCTCCTGCTATGGTTATCTCTGCCTCAACATCCTTTCCCTCAGGTTGCAACTTGTCCTCATTTTTCCCTCATGGTTGAAGGGGGTGCTATACAGAAATGATAGAGATCATAATATCATAGTACGTGGCATGAAATAAGTAGTATACCGGAAGTGAATGGAACAAAAAGAATTGTACGAAGGAGCAAGTAAAGAAAGGGGTAACTCAATTCCAACGGAGACCAAAGCTGCCTTCCTTCTCCGCACCATGACCATCAATGTGTCGATGAGCTCCAGACATTGATCCATATAGCCCCATCTCAGGGTACTGCAGATAAAAAAAGTGGTCAGTACTAGTATTGAAATAATGAGAAATACATGAAAAATAGTAAGGGAAAGGGTATACCGATCAAGTCTCTGGAGCAAGGATGAACGATCATCATCTGAGAGGCTCCAAGGTTAGCTCATCTAGAATGTCATCTGGGCGTTGAAATGTAACCGCCATGGGAAGCACCGGATGTCTGAGAGGAAGGACATCATCGCTAGCAGGAGGTGCGGGACCTCTAGCGGCAAGAGCAGCACCAATGGGAGCATCACCAACGTCTGGGGCATCAACGACTCTAACAGCACAAGCCATGCCCTTAGTTAGAGAAGGCATGATGTGAGACAGTAGGAATGTGGTATAGTCCCCGAGGACGTAGAAGGCATCGACATGTTGCCCAAACATCATGTGATTGATGAGGGCTCCATCACTGATATCATTAGTAGTCTTCATGAGTGGAAGAGGAGGAAACAGAATACGTGGATCGGCATGGCCCAAGGTTTGGTGGGTGAATCACTCCCCCAAGTACCAAACTCTGCAAAAGAGGGCCTCTAATAATATCCTCATCTGGGAAGTCTCCCAGGTGGCAACATATCTCTCCTTAGTCACATTAGGCATGGCTGCCAATGGTGCCACTCAATCTGCAAATGAAAAATGAACAGATTAGTGGCTTGATTCAAAATACAATGAAGGGGAAATAAAGAATTTTGAGAATAATTACCATGTCAGCGGTCATCGTGTTGAAGAAGCAACGAAAGACAGTGAAGTTGCGAATATACTAATTGCGAGAGCCAAGCCTCCTGTCATAGTATAGAGAGTGGGGTACTGCCAGAGCTATCTCTAATCTTGAGATTAGGGCGATGAAGTAAAAGTAAGTGTAAAGCCATATTTGCATGGAAAAGTGCGTCAGAAAATCAACAGGCAGTGAAATACAACTAAATAGAAAGAGAGTGCAGAATGTACCTCTCATGCCCTCCAGTAACCTCCCAACAGCTCTGCCTTTCGATGGAACACGGAGCCCATGTAGCCATAAGGGTGGCGAGGCTATCTCCACCCCAGTTGAACTCCTTCACCCGTTGGAGCTCCACCATGTCGCTAAAAAGATAGAGTCTTACGGTATTCTTCCTATTCACAAATAGGGTAGTATCGAGGACATAAAGAAGAAACCCATGGACATACTGGGCAACCTCCTCTGGAGACACTAGCTCTAACTTGTGGAAGTGCTGCCAGAGCCAGTTGTAGCGAATCATCACATGGCGAGTGAGGGGTGGGACAACCCCAAGAATGAACATCTAAGCAGTGGGCCATTAGCTCAAGTCGAGGTCGAATGGGATCGGATCACCCCCACTGAAAGACCAGTGATCATGGAGAAGTCATAAGGGGTCATCGTTATCTCCCTGGTAGATGGGAAGTAGAAGGAGTTGGAGGTGTCCCACCACATCTCCACCAAGGCGTCGAAGATTGATTGGTTTGTCTATAGTGATATGATGCCTAAGCAGAATGGGCCAAATTTGGCTCCGTTTACCAGGATAGGGACCTTGGTGAGGAGGTCTCTGTACCACAGACAAGGGTCGTTGACGCTCCCATACCCCTTCATCAGTTGACCGATGACTTGTAATAAGTAAGTTGTTAGCATACAAGAGATTGGAGCTATCGAATGAGTTCAAAGCATGGTACGCTAAACAAAAAAAGGGAAAGAGAGAAATGAATACTGTAGAGGAATCATGGAAGAGGTGCCTCGAGTGCTCCCGAAGCAACATGTCCTCTACAACCTATTGAGAGAACTTACTGAATCGTAGCATCTCCTGGAACTATCATGTGTGTGCGGGGTCTGTAGGCTGTAGGGTCAAGTGGCCTCATCCTTAGAGGGAGCGACTTTGGCCTTGTCTCAATGTCCTCGGCCATAAGTTCCTTGTTATAGCCCTCTATATCCGCGGTAGGTGCAGGGTTGTCAACCTCAGGTGTTGGTGAGGGTACGTCATCCTCTGTGACAATGATGGGGGGGCATGTCAGCTTGTGGAGCATCATCACTAGCCGTAACAATTTGTGGAATCAAAAGAAGAGTATGAGAAATCCAACCCAAGTTGTGGGCAATCAAAAAACCAAAAAAAATAAAAAAAATAAAAAGGGGGAAATGTGGAAAAGTGTTGAAATATTTTAACAATGTTGACATATTGGAAGAAAAATACAAAATCAATAGCAAAGAGAAAAAAATCCCAATTGGTTTAATTTCAACCATGTTAAACTAGGGGAAATGTCTATATAAAAAAATTAAAAAAATAAAATAAAAAGAAAACAACTAGTCCGGCAATGTGAATTCAAAATTTGTGTTAAGCCATGGAATTTTCATTCAATACACAAATCAAGTTGAAATTCATGTTCCAAGTTTCATTGGGTCAAGGGGGCATATGATGAACTTGTGAGTAATCTATGTCAAATTCTAAGGAAAACTGTCCAAATTCATGAGTAACAGACCAAGCAATCAATATGGTATGAAATCAGAGGTTAAACAGTGAGTAATTTCCCGAAACTCAACAGAAATTCAAGCACAATTCAAGGCAAATTGAAGCAATTTGAAACAACTATTGTTCAAATCCATGGTCAATTGAGCAAAAAAATTGATAAAGTATTGAGAAATCCCCAAAATTAGTCCAAGATTGTGGTGTGGGTGTTCAAACCATGAGTATACAATTGGAAATTGAAGAAATAAGTCCAAGATTGTGGTATGGGTATCCAAACCGTGAGTTACAATTGGAAATTGAAGAAAGTTGACCCAATTCGTGTAAACATCAAGCAAGTTTTGAGAAATCTACTCAAACCCATGTAGAAATATACAAAAATTAGAAGAGGGATAAGAAAAATTACCTCATTTGAAATCCAATCGGTCCAAGTTGAAGAGGGCTAAGTTTTCCTCAGATTAGGGTTGGTGTGGGTTTAGGGGAAGCCAAAATTGGAAGAAATTCTAGAGAGAGATAGAGTTACGAAAGTGAGAGAGAGGTTCAAGCTTAGAAGTATGTAAAAAATGAGCTCTAGAACCTTTTTAAAGCAATCGGGTCGTCACAACTTGTATTCTTCCTCGTACTGAACAAATTGGCAAGCCAACACTTTTTTTTGGCCGACGGCTAAGTTTTCTACTATCTGGAAAATTGTTTTGGTTGGGTGGACCACTTGTTAGCCGGGTGGCTTATCTTTTGTCCGGGTGAATCACATTTTGGCCGGATAGGTCACTTTTTGGCTGTGGGTATCATGTTTTGGCTGGCGAGCTCGTAATTTGGCTGGATTGTTCTGATTTTGTATGGGAATTTCAAAATTGTCCAGGTCCCTTATATTTTGTACGGTTGACTTCATGAGATGAGGTCAAGTGTGCTTGTTTTTATCAAGTGACGATCAAACGGCACGTTCAAATCATCTCCATTCTCAGAAACTCAAAAGTAGCATTTAGAATGTATGCCTTGGTGATTTTGACATTGATTCAGCTTACTCGATTAAAAACTTTTCCTCTCCGTATGAAATACGGTTAGGTACACCTGTTGGTTACACCACCTTGCCTCTACTTGCGTGAAATACGTTAGGATTTTAGATTACCCGGTTAAAACCTTCCCTTTCTCCGTGTGAAATATGATTAGGTATGCTTGTTGGTTATGCCACTATTTCCTCATCTCGCATAAGACACGTTTGGATCTCAAGTTGGATCATAAGTTCACACTGCCTGCTCTTACGTGAGACATGTACTATTATCGACTGTGTGGAAGCATGTAAGTCCAACTTTCAACCAGCTGTGTGGAAGCGTGTAAGTCTAACTTTCAACTGGTTGTGCGGTAGCATGTAAGTCCAACTATCATCCGCTGTGCGGAAGAGCATAAGTCCAACTATCATCGGCTGTACAGAAGCACATAAGTCCAACTTTCAACTGACTATGCAGAAGCGTGTAAGTCCAACTTTTAATTGGCCGTGCAATAACATATAAGTTCAACTATCAACGGCTGTGTAGAAGCACATAAGTTCAACTTTCAACCGGCTATGCGAAAGCGCATAAGTCTAACTTTTAATTAGCTATCTGGTAGCTCGTAAGTCCAACTATCATCGGCTGTGCGGAAACACATAAGTCCAACTATCATTGGCTGTGTGGAAGTGTATAAGTCCAACTTTCAACCGGCAGTGTACAAGCATGTAAGTCCAACTTTCAATCGGTTGTGCGGTAGCGTGTAAGTCCAACTATCATCGGTTGTGCGAAAGCGCATAAGTCCAACTTTCAACCAGCTATGCGGAAGCGCATAAGTCTAGCTTTCAACCAATTGTGCAGTAGCGCATAAGTCCAACTTTCAACTGGCAGTGCGGTAACGCGTAAGTCCAACTTTTATCGACTGTGAGGTAGCTCATAAGTCTAAATTTGAATCAGCTGTACGGAAGCGCGAAAGTCCAACTTTGAACTGGATGTGCAGAAGCGCGTAAGTTGAGCTTTCAATTGGCTGTACGGAAGCAAGTAAGTCCAACTTTCAATTGCATTTTGAGCATATTATTTGTATAAGTTTTGCCTCGCATGTTGCCATCTTTACAACTTTATCATCATTGCATTGCATTGCATCAATCATGAATTTTTTAAACAAAAATTGGCTTCGTGAAGCGTGTAAGTTCAACTTTTAATTGCATTTTGTCCCCGAACTACGCTGGTTTGGTTTCTTGAAAAGGGATACGTAGGTAACCTTTAGGTTCAACCAATTGTGTTTGCATCTTGTTTGTTTGCCCAGGTCTTATGACCTTGTCAAAAGGGTCGTCTTCAGGCTTTGACATTCACTCATGTAAAGAGATGACTTCGAGTTCTGTCAAAGAGGGGAAACTATAGACACCCCATTTTGACCAGCTATAAGATTCGGTCGTTTTCTTTTGATTACCCAATGATGAAAACAATAAGGTATTTCTCACAATAGCCTTAGTATGAAAGATGAGATTTTTGCTCCATTTCCAACCCTAAGCCTGTTTTGGCCAAGTGTTCAAGCCCCGTTCAAAACTCTCTTTCGGAACTTTCTTTCTGCACTTCGTTTTGAATATTTTCGTAGTGTTCCAAACCTCACTTTTAAACTTCAAAATGAAACATTTTCTTAGGAAATTGATTAAAGAATAGTGTGGAAATAGGAGGAAATGATGATAATTTTATCGAAAAATGCTGTTTCGTACAAACTAGTTAGGCCATGGCAAACTTTTTGGCCGGCCGGCCAATTAAGCCAACTTTTTGGCCAGCCAGCCAATTAAATTACAGGCCAACCATATTAATAGCCAAGGTTTTTTGGCCGACTAGCTAATTTTCCTAGAAACAGGGCAGTTTTGGCAAAATTCTTATTAGAAGTGTGTGGAACATGCTATTACAAATATTTCTTGATACATGCATACACAAGATACACACCTCTTGACCTTTCACTATCTTCCTTTGGTCTCCATTGTCAAAAGGGTATTTGTCTCTTACCCCAAAATAAGCAGCCAATGCAACCATCCTTGTCACTCCATCATCCTTGCCTATTGCCTTGTCCCCTCCCACCTACTTGATTGAACCTTGCAGGGTGTATATCTACTCATCTCTCATTGTCAAGAGAGCTGGCCTCTTCAACAAAGTCCTTGGCCTTTGTCATTTTTTGGCCTCTATTTTCAACCTTGCCCCCTACTACCTTCTCCACTAAGCATTCTTGTATTGCCTACATGAAGGTGATCAGATTATTAGGAGCTAAGGATTGGAAAACCAAGAAAAGAAAATTAGAGAGAAAAGAGAGAAGTTTAAGTTTTGAACCAAATCCATTTTCAAATACACACTGCCATACACTGATACACCATCCTTGAGACACCGAAACCATCCCAAAAACTCTGATATAGCCAAGCTTTAGTAGACTTGATCAAAAAAGATTTAGTGTCTTTGAAAGAGAGGAAAAGAGAGAACTCCCCCACACACTCTGTTAAACATCCAAAAACCTTATTCACCCAAGAATTTCGAATTTTCAAACTAAGAACTAAGAAATACACTTCCTAAACTTGAGGGTGATCAAAAGAAAGTTTGGAAATCAAATCCTTTCTTTGGAAGGTAGATTTTGCATACTTTTTCTGGTAGTTTATTTCTTATTTTGAGCTTTTTGCTTTAATTTCATTTCATATTGTAATTTTGTTATATTCTAACTGGGAGTGATTAGTTAAGCCACCAACGTGTTCACTATTTGTTTTTGTCTTTGGTGTTTGAAAAGTATAAAATAGAGTTTTGGCCTGGCCTGATTGGCCGATCGGCCAATTAATTGGCCAGCTAGCCAACTTTTTGGCCGTCCAGCTCATATTTTAGCCAGCCAACCAACCTCTCATGGACAGAACATAGCAGCGTCTTGGCATTGAGTAGAACAGTCTCCAACGATCTTCAAGATCCCCCTGAAGCTTCTGCTTTTCTTGTTTTTCTTTTAATTTAAGAGAAATCTATAAAGATATATCTTGTTGTAATTTTTTATTTCTTTTTCCCCTTATTCGAATTTGTAATATTCAAATGTTGTGATAATTCCCTGCCCCTCTTCTTTCTATCACATTCTTTTACTCGCTTTCCCTATCTGTACATATGTAGTATATATATATTTTTATCATCATATCTATGCTTTACAACCATGTTTCATGCATCTTGATTCGGCTAAATTTGTATTTGTAGGTTTAATCGATTATTACGTGATTTTGTGCGCAACTGCATGTTCTTGATATGAATCACGTGTCATCTTTTAGAAGATGAATCACTAGTTGCATATCGTGAATGAATCACATTAGAATCTTGTATATAGGATCATGCATGTTTTACTAACCTTATTTTGTAATTGTTTGTGGGACGCCGATAAATATGTAAGCTTTTATGATTTAGTATCCCGTTTGTGTGTGTTTTTCTTATTATATTTAGTATCCTACCATGCGGTTATGTACTTATTTGATGTATCTCCATGAATGCCTGTGGATGGAGGTTGTGTTGTTCAATTTGGAACAAAATTGATTTTCGTGTCGCAAACTTAAATTTCCATCGAATTGTTTAAAATGCTTTAAAAAATACATAAAATCAAATTGTTTCAAAATAAATGACACGATTTATACTTACTTCACATAGAAATTTTAGCATTTTTTAAATAACCAGAATATGAACATATAAAGTAAATAAAATTCATATTATGGTTTAGTAGAGGGCGATCTTTGATCGAGTGAGCGAGGGTGCTCAATTAATGACATTTCCCTCTTATACCTAAAGTTCCGAGCCAAGCAACTTTGGTTATGACGAACAGTGGCTTTAGCACAAGTCATGGGTCTCCTAATCTCTAAAAAATATAAGGTGGCGACTCTGAAATCTGGTGATGTAATCCATTTTTGGCAAAAACTTTTGCAATAAATTTTTTTTTCATAAAAGTTGTCAAATCTAGACTCTTATCTACATTTTACATTGCACTCATGAGACTAAATTGAAGATACCGAGAGTCCGAACTGTTAATGCGCGCGGATACCCCCGGTATGTTACAGCTGGGCAAAGCAATTCTGAGTTGAAGACAGTGGTGGAAGAGACATCAGTTTCGGTTCAATTCAAGCGTGAAAACACTATGTAATTGAGAGTTTTCTTGTGTAGTTCTTTTTTGTGTTCTTAGTGGATTGTTTTGTGATTTTGGCTTGTGATTTTTTATCACAATTCGAAGAGTCCAATTATGATTTTATTTATTTATTTTAAATATTAAATCATTGTGCCGATTTATTATTAATTGTTTGATTAGAATTGCTATTAATTATTTAAAGTTGAATCATAATAAAAAATCAATACCTTCGGAGTTCTTAGAATTTTCAAGAATGAAGATAGAGGGTTACATATGATGCTTGGAAAGGGGTGAGAGGCCAGGGTAGGTAACTGAGAAAGGGAGAGGGGCTATGGTGGGTGGGTGGTAGAGTAAGGAGAGATGATTCAAGGATGGTGAGCAGAGAATATGGGAAAAGGGTGGATGGTGGCGGTGGCGTCGAGTGCGGGAAGTAGGTAGAGTAGTGGAATTGACATCAACAATGGTGTAAAGGATATGTGGACAAAGAAAATTTTTTGAAATTTAGGGTTTTAGTCCTTTTTCGTAATTATATGTACAAATAAAAATGTACTTCTGGGATGCAATTTTTCTTAATTATTGTACTCGACACAAATGCCGGGTTAGAAGTGACCGAGTGGTTCGATATAATAAAAAAAAAGAAAGAAAATTTAACGAAAATCTTTCTATTGGATTCTATTAGATTCTTGTTTGGTGAAAAAGATAATCTACTTTATTTTTGCTTTATAAACTCCTTAAAGAGGAAGCGCATAATTGAGCAAAAACAAAATAAAAATATATATATATATATATATATTTTTAAACGATATTATCAGAATAACATGTAGCTCAATAATATCATTAGAGTAACATGTAACTCAAGCTTTTTGTAATGTAACTCAATAATGTTACAATAGTCACATTTTTATACTATGGGAGTGTTTGGTTAGAGGCTATTTAGCTAAAATAACAAATAAAAATAAAATATGCTAAAATAACAAATAAAATAAAATATTATATTCAATTCATAATCATTTTTTCCCCTCACAACCATCAAATCAACTATAAAAAAAAAAAAAAAAAAAAAAATTAACTATCATCTCAAACACAACTTTTCAACTAGACTAAAATAGCAAGATAAAACATTACATTCAATTCATAATCATTTTTATTTTCTCACAACCATCAAATCAACTGTAAAAAATAAAATAAAATAAAGGCCTTGTTTTGTCATAATCTTAAAAAGTCAAAAAGTCAAAAAGTCACTATTCTATTTAAGTCACATCACATCTCTACCATATCACTTTAAATTCAACTCATACCCAACTCATATTTCATAAAAAGTTAAAAGTGCACTTATTTAGATCATCTCAAACCACTCCTAACTATCATCTTAAACACGACTTTTCTAACTAGACTAAAATAGCAAAAAAAATTAAATAACTAACTAAAATAATCTATTCCTTGATTGACAAATATTTGATTGACACCGCCCATAAAACTAATGTAGTCGGGCCAATTTTTCCACGTTTAACTAATTTGTTTTGGGAGCTGCTGTCTCCTTTCTCTTGTCTCGTCTCTTGTTTTGCTTGTGGGTGGGAATCCCTCCAATTTTTTCTTGGATGGAATAATTTTGCTTTGATGCCCTTTGCAATCTTCTTTTGTTGATGCTATCCTCTAAATTTTGTTTGCACCCTATTTTTCATCAATAAAATTTGTTTCTTTGCTAAACAAAATTAAAAAATAAATTCCAATTTACTTTTTTATTTTTAATAAAAGAGAGACTATAATAATTTTATTTTTCTCTTTTCTAAGGTTATGTTTTGAAATTTAGGTATCATAAATTCTTTCTACAAATTATTTTTTCTGGGTGATCAATTGATCATTCTGGATCTAATGCACATTCCCACCATGGTTACCAGAATTTTGATATGAATCTTACATTCCTATGATCTTATGATCTATTTAGGAACACTCGTTTTGGATTATGTAAAAATCTCTTATTGTTAGGATCTTTCGATTTTGGTAATTTAGATATTATAGAATCGTAGAATCTCAATTTGAATCTCATCCAATTCGTAAGCCTTGTTTTGTATTGTATGACCTATTTTATTGTAAATTTGTTGTTTAAATACCAATTTATGTAATTCAAATGAATAAATAGATTATAAAAAAAAAAGTAGTATTGAATCAAATAGACTAAGAAAAATAAATTAGGAAATAAACATTTAAATATTACAGTAATTTAAGAAAACCAACTAGTCGTAAAAATAAATTTAACTTTAGTGGGGTCTGAGGAGAGCAAGATGATTGCAAATTTACCCCAATTGTTGGAGAGACTGTTTTCGTGATTCGAACCCGCTCCATTAGAGATGCTAACAATAAACTTTATCATTCGGTTAAGTCGCTATTTTGAGTTATCAATCTGTTTTCATCTGTAACTTTGTCAAATATTTTTCTTCACTTTTTATGTATCATTGTAGATTGTAAAATATTCTGTTATAAAATTCTTCTTCTTCATATTCTCTTTTGATGAAATGCAAAATTTTTACCATCAATTTTTCTATTGGATGATATTATATTTATATTTTATATGGAGTACCATATTTTTTATAATATTTTCATTTCTTTTTAGTAGAATATATATATATATATATATTTTGTATACTTTTTAAAAAATATTTATTTAAATTAAATTATTACGTAATTTATCTTTTTTCGGTAAGATCTTACAATTCTCTGTCTGATTTCACGATCTAATCTTATAAATGCCTCCAACAATTTAACGTAAGATTCCGATAATGCAGTTGTGCCATTGACTGTACCTTTTTAGAAGGAAAAAAATAAACCCATATTTATAAAAAGCAGGAATCCAAATATGGATTAATATTTTCTGTATCATCTTGAATTAGAAAAAAGGAACTTATGTGTAAGTTTTAATAGATGAATTTATTGTCTAATAAGTCCTATGATAATTAATGATATTTTTCATCACACACTATTAATAAATGTCACTAATTGTTAATTTTCAGCGATAATTTAAAAATTTTGTCACAAAAATATCACTAATTATAAATTTTACAGATAGTTTTAAAAAATCATCACAAAAAAACTTCACTATTTTTCAACTTTTAGCAACAATTTGAAAAATTCGTCACAAGAAGACGTCATGTTAGGTTTTTGTAATTGACAATCTCGTTTGACAAAACTCTTTTCAATTGTAATTTTATTCGCTCTTAGTGAAACTATGAGTGTTTAGATGTGAATATAATCTGAGTTGTGTCTATACAGAGGAGTTTGCGATCTTAATCCTTCATGTTTGCCACTTTGCTGACTAAGTACGGGGATTTGTGTGTTTGGGCGAAGAAAATGATCATGTAGTACTTTTGCAGAGCGTCTGAATTTCTAGGAAGAAAGTTTTACTGCTCAAGTGATCAGCTTATATGTTTCGCACTGCCTTTAGTCACATCGTTCGAGCAGTGAAATGTGCGCTCGAGCGGTCTGTGTGATCTTATTTTCTATAAGGTGTGCCATTCGTTGTTTCTAAGGTTTGCGTTGTCCAGATTTGCAGAAAGGAACAAGATACAAAATGTTTTATATTAGAGGGTGTTTTTATGAGTGTTTCCATAATGATTTAAGAGTGATCAATAGATCTGTAAATTTCATATCAATATCATCAAAGGTTTGTTTGTTTTCCTTTATTCACAAAAAGAAAGTTGTTCTTCAGTGGATTCCGGGGAAACTTGAGTTTAAAGTTTTGGTAGATTACGAAGTGGCTCATCGTCGTGGATTCGACATCAGCGTTGCGAATTCAATGTTGGACAAGACAATTCCGAGGTGAAGAGGTGTTGGAAGAGGCACATTGGGGTCGGTTCAATTCGGGCGTGAATTTGCTAGCTAATTGAGAGTACACTTGTATAATTCTTTTTTATATTTTTAGTGGATTGTTTTGTGGTTTTGGTTTGTGATTTTTTTTATCACAATTGGAGACACTTCAATTGTGATTTTTTTACGTTAAATCGTTATGTCGAGTTTTCTTTGATTGTTTGATTGAGATTATCATTCATTATTTAAAATTGAAACATAATCACAAATCAATATCTTGAATTTTTAGATTGATTAATTGTAAATTTTAGTAACAATTTATAAAAATTATGAGAAAACGTCACTAATATGTAAAAAATTGTTGCAAAAATTATTTTTGGCAAGAATTTTATTAGAATTAACTTTTAATATCATTTAATAAGAATTAAAAAGACCTATTGATAATTTAGGGGTTGTTTGGAGTGTCCTAAATAAGTGTACTTTTTGTCTTTTTGGACTAAAAAGTTGAGGAAAAAAATATAGATATTTGGGTTAACTTTTAGACTTTTTATGGAAAAATGTGTATTAAAAAATTGTATAAATTAGTATGTAGAGGAAAATTATGATTGGGAGTTTTGCAGCCGTAATTTTTGAATTTTGGTGAATAGTGATAACTTTTTAACTTTTTCAGTAATTTTTTAGATTTTTAACTTTTTTAAGAGTTGCCAAACTTGACCTTACTTTTAAAAGATAATGGTTACTTTTTTTCTGGCAATTTTTTTCTTTTTATAATAATATATTGCCACCTTGATATTGAAGAAGCTACTATCCTACACAAACAAAATTAGATAGGTGGAAGGGTCACTGCATAACTTTTTTCTGGCAATTTTTTTCTTTTTATAATAATATAGTGGCACATTAAATATTGATAAAGCTACTATCCTGTACAAACAAAATTAGATAGGTGGAAGGGTCACTGGTAATGGAGATGGAGACGGAGATGGACCGTGCATGTTGCCCACTAAGCCCTCTTTCTTGACTAGTAAGGTTCATGCTGAAGTGAAGTCCTCGTTTCACATGCCCTACCATTCCTCTCTCTCTCTCTCTCTCTCTCTCTCTCTCTCTACATATATATATATATATATATATCTGTGTGTGTGTGTGTTTACCCTTCGTTTAATATATTTTATACATACAATGGTGTATTGCCAAACTAGCAGCAGTGTTTTGAAACTTATAATCTCAGACAGGCAGATGAACATTTCGACAAGCCAATCATTTTGTCCTTTACTATTTTGGGTCAAAACCACTCAATTCTCTTATTGAAATATTATCTATTGATTTCATTTTGTTATGGTTTTGATAACGTTCATTTTTATAAGTTTTTTTGAATAAATTATAGTAATTTTTTTTGAATTTTAATTTATTTGCGTTTTACCTCTTTAAATTTCAAAACTTAACATGTAATCATCTTAAAGTATTATTTTATTACAATTAACTCATTAATTATGATTTATACAAAATTAGATATATAAAACACATGACGTATTTATTAAATTTTTATAACATAATGTCTTTATCTAGTTATCATGTTTACACTTTGACACTAAGATAAGGGAGACAAATTGCAAATGAAATCACTAGATATAAGATTATTATTGTCTTAAAAAAAATCAATAATAGGTGTTATTGTCCAAAAAAATCAGTAAATGTGTCATGTGTTTAACGGGTGCCTCTATTTACACATTACCTTTTATCTCAAGAGACACCTTTAGTAAATTGACAAATAAGAAATTTGCTCAATACACACCACAATCTTCCATCTTTACCCTTACTCACACACCTCACCCACAATCTTCCATCTTTACCCATATTTACTCACCCACCCCACCCACAATCTTCAATTTTCCATATTCTACACCTCCACTTCAAAAACACACACAATGTGCTCCTCCATTCTCTGTTTCATTGTCATCCTAGAGGTTTGAAAACTAGTCTAAACCGGTCTCCATTCGTGCTGAAGACGACTTCAATCCATTCTCCTCTAGTTCACAACCCCCTCCATTATTTGTTTCATCAAAGACGCTGATGATGATCGTTGTTATCATCACATTTGGAAATAATTCCACATTGGAGATATAATAGGTGAGAATTCTCACAAGACACTTAAATCCAACATTACTGCATTCCATGCATGCACAGTTCTAGAAAAACCAAAAAAAAAAATGATATAATTCTTCAAAAATACAGAGTCAAGCTAAATTCAAAAGTTCGACGGTTGAAAACCAAACAAATGCTATAAGTTTGGAACTTATTAACAAAATATGTGGACTATGTTCGGCACTAGAAATTCGAACAATTAGAACTTGTTTGGTTGTAGATAGTCGAATATGAATAGCTTGTTTGAATCTGGGTATCCGAACGAATACAAACAATTTACCATTCAGCAAGTACACGAAAAAAAAATAAATGAAAAACTAATCTTTTTCTTGCTCCATTGTTCCAAACTAATATTGTCAGATGCATCCATCATTCAGTCCAATCAAAATCTTCAATAATACGTATATTTTTGGTTGTTTCTTTAAGGATTTTTGGTTTTTGTTTCAAGATTTTTGAATTCTTGAGAGAGAAGATACGTAAGTAACATTTCAGAAGAGATGTGTGTATTGTATTTATTATTGTCATTTATGGTAATTTTACGTAAGGTGTGTATCATAATCTTTTATCCTTTGTTATTATTTTACATTAGATTAATATTGTAATAAAAAATAAATTAATTAATAATGTACCTTGAGATAAAAAATAATGTATAAATAGAGAGACCCATGTTTAACATATTACTTGATTCTGTTTAAATTCTAGGACAAAATCCTAAGAAGTGTACCAAGATAATAGTTGTATGTGATTAATGATTGCGTTTTGAATTTCGGGGACAAAATGAGTGAGATTTTATAATAATTTATCTTTATATATATATATATATTTACAAAAAACAAATTTAAAAACTAGAAATAAAAACTTATTTGGTGTTCCCTTTTGTTTTATAAAACATGTGAATATTTGCAAAATATACTTAATAGGAAAAATTAAACAAATAAAATAACTAAACTATTATTTACTTATTTTAAGTAGGACATTCAAGTAAGAAGTTCACTTATTGGGCCAATTTAATTTTTTTTTAGGCTAAAAGAACATTATGTATTCAAAAGGATACTTTTCTATATATCCAAAAAATTACATATTTGTCTATTTATTTAAATGTCACATATCTGTTTAAATGTCACTTGTCTATATACATGTATCATCTATTTGTCCACTTTATTGGTAGCAGCTGGTGGTGGCTTTTTCAACTATTTTTTCGGCAATTTCACCACGTGTGCCCTTATTTTTTTTAGCAAAAAAGAGTTTTATTGATAAAATCGAAAACATCAATACAGAAAGACTAATGCAAAAGCATAGACTTTTGACCAAATAACATATGGCTTCATAAATGTAAACTTATCATCAAAAATTAAACATTTGACCAAATAATGACCTTATAAATGTGAAGTTTTCACCGATTATCGTTTTAAAAATATTTTTTTATTCATCACTGTTTTGCTCGCCCCCTCTAGTAACCCCTACGTGTTCCCTAAATAAGCTTTTCAAAGTATGTGTACTCAATGACATAAAGAAGAATCAAAGGCTCTGGCCCCTCAATTTTTTATTTTTTATGTTTAAAACAAAGCCCCACTACATGCGGATTTGTTTAATTAATATTTTTTGTAAATAAAATATAATTAACTATAGATAATACTTAAAATACATTTAATTTCTTTTGATCGAAACATATTGCGGCATCAATTATTTGTTTAGTGACAATCCCCAGTTTGGTGCTTCTTAATAGTTGAGTAAATGAGGATCAAAACCATGCAATTTTCTCATCAGACAGAAAACGGTGGGCGTAGTAGACTTTGTAATAATATAATAAATTATTATTAGGATAAATTATAAATACAAACTTTAATTTTGATTTAAAGTATAGATTGTTCCCTATGGTTCTATAAATTACAAATACTTGTTTGTTAGAATTTTTTATTTAACAAAATTAGCGCGCGCACACACACACAAAAAAAAAAAAAAAAAAAAATTCTAACTATTCTTTTATATGACAATAAAATTATCATAATTATTAATTAAAATATATTTCTAATATCATTAAAAATTTTAATTAATATAATGATTCATTAATAAAAGAAGTTATTTGTTATATGATTTTAAATTTAAATGAACATGACATAATTTTCAAAATTATAGAAACAATTTATATTGTAAATAAATCTAAAGGATACGTTTTTATTATTAATTAGTGGTTGGACACGTGTGTTACATGTGGCACATAATTTTTCATCAACTGTTAGTACTGTAATTATGCATGTATCTTAAATTTGTATATGATATATATACAAAGTATGAAAATTTGTATTAGTAAATTGATTTGTATCCAAAATACAACTAAGCAATAAATGAATGTATATTCGGCTGAAGAATTTAAATGATAAATGAAATTTTTTTATAAATATAAATATTAATTTATAGTTAGATTGTTGAGAACAAAATCTTACTTAAACAAACATGTCTTTTAAACATATAGTATTACACAAATATTTTTCTATCAACTTCCCACTTCAATTTTTCATAATCCGTACCTGTAATACAATTGAAGATATGAAATTAATTGCATAATTACACAATTTTGTTTAATAGTTCATCTTATAATACAAATTCATTGAACTCACTATTTCATATTATTTGCATACTATTGGTGTAAGAATACATTAATATCAATATGTAATATATTTTTATATATCAAGAGTTGTTGAGTCTCGTTTCCCTTATTAAGAATATCTTGCATGATGAAAAATATAATTTTAGTCATTAGTATATAATTGTTATACAATTGTTATGAAAAAAAATAATATAAAATGTACAATTATTGTCGTAATGTAGGTATTTTGTAAAATTTTTGTTTGTTATTGAGAGCATTTGTTGTGGGCACTTGTTTGTATGACATGTATGTATATATGTATTAAATATAAGTTGATAAGAGAACAATACACAATTTGTAATTTTTTTTCTAACAAATATAACTATATTGCTAAAGTAATACATGTTAAAAAATTAAAGTATCTACTTGTAATATAACATTACAGATTGACAATGTATAAATACAGTATATATATAAATTTATATTTACATTTTATATATATTTATATATATAGACATTGATATATATATATATATAAGATATCATAAAAGTAATATGTGAAATCTTTTACAATAATATAATATAGGTAATAATGAGAACTTAATTATTCATAATTAAATAGCTGGTCATAATGTAAATATTTATGTTGTATTTGGTTGGGGGATTCCGGAAGGAATTTGGAAAGGAAAAGAGAAAATGTATTGAAATTAGGTGAAATATAGGTATGTTTTATTCACATTTCACCTATCTTTGCAATTTTCCTTTCTAAAACCATCTTTAAATCCCCTAACTAAACACAACATTAGTGTTATAGTTTCTGTGTGTATGTATCATTTTTTAATTAAATTATTAAATCAACTTCGCTACGTAGCTCGAATTATCAACGGCTCGAATGACCCGAAATCCCAAAACAACGTCGTTTTGGGATTTTTTTTATATTTTTTATCTTAGCGGTAAGATTTATTTTCTTACCGGTAAGATAATTTTTCCGTACCAGGTCTGAGTCATTCTCTTACCGGTAAGAATGCCAAAACGATGTCGTTTTGGCATTTGGGACATTCGAGCTCTCACGCATTTTCCTTATTAAATTCACATAAAAATTGAAAAGAATTTGTGTAAAATTAGATATTATTGAAGAAAGATTTAAAACAAGAGAAATTTATAGTGTTTGGTTTGGTTTATTTTTCCAAACTTTTGTTTTGAATTTTTTGGTTTTTCATATATATATATTTTGTCTTTGATTATGTTTTTTTAATAACTCTTTTATTTTCTTTTTAGATTCACTTAATTTAATACTTTTTTTATTTTTTAATTTTACTTTTAAATTTATAGTCACTTAATCTAAATATATTTAGAAATTAATTTACTATGTATTAATTTTGAAAAAAAATTAATAATAATAATAAATCAATACATATTTGAATTTAAATTCTTTACCAACATTTTACTTTTTAATTCTATTTAAATTATTAGATATTAGATTTTCATATAAAAGTACAATTGAAATATAAAATATGAAGAAATTTCAGTATCTTTAATTATCAAAACTGAGAAAATATGAAAAATTTAAAAATAGATTTAAAAAATAAAATCAACGAAAGTGATTCTTATTTAGAATTTTGATATCATACATTAGTTATTAAAGTGCCATGAAAAATATTACAGTTCATAAAATATAATTTAAACAAAAAATAAAGTGTATGAAAATAACCTGGTAATTTTTGAGATGCAGTACAAATTTATATTTTAAAACGTATGCGTTTTTCTCTGTTTAGATTCGAACAGATGTATACAATTTTAAGACTCAACCAAAATTATTTACAGTGATTTGATTCATGATACATAATTATAAATATTATATATATCAGTACAGAAGTAGACACAGGAAATAAGAAAGAGTAATTTTTTTTTTCTTCAAATCATTATCAATGCAAAAAATAGGGATTTTAAATAAAAAAAAGAAGTGAGATGGTTTATTTTTATTTATATAGAACTTTTGGAAGCAGATACATCATTTTTTAGTATTCAACTCTAAAAATAAGGAGATAATTTATGTAGAACTCTTCATAGATTTTAGAAAATATAATAGATTTGAGAGGGTAAAATTAAAATTTTAAAAAAATAAAAAAATATGACAAATTATTCATACATTTATAATAGAATCAAGATTAAGAGCTCTAATTTTGAAGCTCTAAAGAGAACACTAGTGATGTGGTGAAGAGTGTAAACCGCATGTGATATAATATGTGTGCCTATATTTTTATTTATTTATTTATTTTCTTTTATCACATTATTAGAACTCTCTATTATTATTATTTATAATAATGGTAGATTAAAAGTTAGAAGGAAATAAGAAAAAGGATGTGCAACCCACAGTAAGACATAAATATTTATTATTTATTAAATATTTGTTATAGTGAAATTGATCACTTGAAGTCAACAAGAAGGTTCCAAAATGCAAATCATTGTTCAACCAAATTTTCGCTGCAGCACGTTGAGACAACTGTTTATAAATTATTATTATTATGACTTCCGCGTTTTTTTTATAACCATTTCAATATTTATTTATTATAAAAGCAGAAAAATACACAAATAACTTCAAAATTTAACTTTATAACAAATTAAACCCTAAAACTTTATTTTATTTTACATTTTAAGTTGATATCAATTTCAACCATTGGTCCAACTCCATCAACCAAACTCATTGAGAAAGGAGAATATTGTCCTTTTAACACATGTTCTTAGAGCTAATTTTGTCAATTCACTCATTGTGGCACCCATTTTTCTACTAGCACCACTATTTAGCACCTCATTCTTCTTCATCCCCTTCCGAGTGTCATCCCTAACACTCATGCCCTTTCCTAGCATGCACCATTTTTCCCTCCATCTCTTTCCTAGCTCTCACCTCCATTCCTATTTTTCTTAACTAGCACCATTCGTTCTCTTTCCCAACTCCAATTTTATTTCTCTTTTCGTTGACTAGCGCCTTCTCCACTTTTCTTTTTTGTTCCTGGTGCCACCCCCGCCCTCTTTTCCATTCTCAGTGTCACCCCACACCCTCTATATACTTTTGAACAAATTTAACCTATATTATTCTTTTCCTTCAACATTATCAAAAAGTGTGAGAATTGAAAATTACAGAGGAGATATGCAATCTACAGTGGAAGAAACAACAAAGAAGATCTACAATCTACGAGGGAGAAAGTGATTTGACATGGAAGAGATCTTCAATCGTTATACTTGGTGGTAGGGGGAGGCACTAGAATGGAGAGCATAGAGAGTGCCATAGCACTTTAATAGAGGAAGGGAAGTGGAGAACAGAGGATTTGAAGCAACGGTGGTAGAAGTAGTATGATGACCGAGTATGCCTCTAGTTTCGCTCTCCCTTGTTTAACCTTGAATTTACTTTGATGGAGTGTCGGGTTATTTTGGAGCCTTGTTGAGTGTTTGGGGTTTGTGTTGTCTGGAGGGTTTATCTCAATGTAATTTCTATTCGTGTTTTTATTCGATGTTGAAGTTTCTTTTTTCCGAGACGTGCAGGGTCAGGTCCGGAGTGCCTGGGAGTGAAGAGGAAATTTTTTGAACTGCTGGGCCAGGGCCGCACATGCAGGACCCTAGGCCGCACGTGCGGGGGGTGAGGCTGCACGTGCGGTGAAGGTTGAGCAGCAGGAGTTTGCACATTGTCAAAAAGTTTGTATGAAGTGAGGTGCGGAAGGGGGGCACCGCACGTACGGGGAAGGCACACCGCACGTACAGGGAAGGGCGCCACACGTGCGGCCAATTGGGTAGCCCAAAACTCTGTTTTTCTTCCTCTTTTTGGCCGAACTTAAAACACATTTGGGGCTATTCTATCTCACTCTAAACTCTATTTTTCTCCTCATTCTCTCTAGAAAACCTCTTCAAACACCAAAAACTCTTTGATTCTTGCAATCCTTGGGTTTAGATCATTATCTCTCTCTCAATCTTGAAGATCTAGGGCAAGAGCTTCACTTGGTGTGGTAAAAATCAAGTTCTCTCTCTTCCTTGAAGTTAGGGTTTCATCTCCTTTCCTACATCAAACTTTGAGGTAGGGTTTCCTTTGAGTTATATATATATATATATTTATGTAAGTTTTTGGTTGATTTTGTGAGCTTCTCTTTGTATTTCGAAAATGGGCTTTTGGCTCAAGAAATTGTTGATTTTGTTTGAAAGAAAACTCATCCTAAACCTATTTAAAAGAAGATTTTTGGGAAATGTTGAGCCATAAGGGTTGAGATTGGGGTATGTAGTGGGATTTCAATGTGAAGATGAGGAAGTGTTGAGATTTTGTGAAAACCTAAAAAATTTGGGAGTTTTCTTAAATAAAATAGAGGGTGGACTCATATGATAATATACATATGTATTTATATAAATATGCATTTATTGATGTGTTGTGTGTGCCATGATAGACAAAGAGAATGAAAAATGTGTAATGGTATGCAAATGAAAAAATATATAAATACATGGATTGAAGAAATTCTTGGCATGTGAAAGATTTTGGGTCATGAAAGTGACATCTAGTTATTGCTATAGCTTGAAATGGATAAAATGTTGAACCAGTACAAAGTGTGGTTTTGTTGTTGCACATGGGCATTTGACGGTAAACTTTTGGCTATTGATGAAATGACATGGAAAGGAAAAAAAGGAAATTACGAACCCCTAAGGGGAGGTTAATTGTAACTATAATCAATGTAAAGAAGTATGAAATAGCATGGTTAAATTTTCACATTGGCATTATGAACATCTTGCATAGCATGAAAATTGTTTTAAAAAAATTGAAACCTTCATTAAGAATGATACGTGGTGATTGAACTTATGGAAATATTATGGGGTAAATACGTTGGTAAATTCGGTTAGGAGGTGTAGATGAATTTGATAAGTTGGCCTGAGTGTCCGGGGTGAAAGACCGAAAACACGTGCGGAGGAGGTACCACTTCTCTTTTGGTTAGTAATCGGTAAAGTGGGGTTATTGGTAGTGCTTGTTGAGCCTACTTGCAAACACCAACCTAGGGATTACCTGAGTCGTATTTACGGCCCCTTATGACTTAAAATTGGAAGTTTTGAAATTGATGAGATTGCAAAATATTATTGAAAACATGGTGATTATCAAAGAAAGCATGGCATGTGATTATTTTGAAAAGGCATTGCATGGCAATTGCACTTGCATTTAGTATTGGATACCTTGCATAAATGTATACACTTTGTTGAGGTTTCTCTACTAGGCTTTATGTTCATTCCTATGGGATTTGATGCAGGTAAAGATGTGGTGATCCCGCCAAACTGAGGGCGTGGATATGTTTTTGGTGAAGAGTAGATTGCTTTTTTATTTGTGTTGACTTTTTGTAAAGCCAAGGGCTAATCTGTATGGGTCCAAGAGACCACTTTGTGTAACCAGGCTATTGCCTTAGAACTTGTAAGCCCTTGAGGGCCTTACTCTTTTGATTTAGATGATTTTACATGCTATAGATTCATCTACTAGTTTGTCAATGAATGTACAATCGCATGTGAGATTATTTTTGTATAACATTTGGAACTATGTAAAGGAACATGGTGAATATATCTTTCCAGCATCCCTTGAGTCATGGTTATTACCTTATAATGAATGTGACATGATGTATTATACATGTTGGGTTTATTTCAGGGCATTACAAGTAGTACTAGGACGGCAGAATGGAAACAATGATAGAATGAGGTATAGGAATGAGGTTGTTGTAAGAAAGGGAAAAGAAGGAATGTGAAAGATGAATGTAAGGAATGGGAAGAAGGAAGATGAGAGGGGCAAATATGATAGGAAAATGTAACCTCAAAAAGGATACCCAAAAAATTTAAAACCCCAATTTGATTTATCATGTGATGCAACCTCACATAGTAAACCAAATATGATATGGAAACGTAATTGTTGTTGTATTATTGCATTGATATAGGTCGTGGAGCTCTTGAAATACTTTTCTCTACCTATAAAATGATCTATCGTTGAGCATTTAATTAACATCATTTTAAGCATACACAAGAGCGTAACGTTACAGAAACACATTTTATATAAAAATTTCATACATAATGGCATAGTTATTTGTGATTATTTCATTTTTAGTCAAAACACCGACTATTGTAAATAATTACAAGCATGCTATTGCCACATCATTTTGGATGCACTTTATTATAAAAATTATATTTGTAAATCACTTTCCCACACAAAAAAATTGATTAAGAAATTTTGAAGTTATTAGCTATCCATATTCATGACTCTCGAAATTTGTATATAATTAAGACAATAACAATACAGTAACTAAAAGGTCTAGATATCTATGTATGATACATATTTATTTTACTTATAAACTCTACAATAAACCAATTCAACTTTCATAACTATTTTACATGAAAAAAAAAATTCTAAGTAAAAGGTTTTATTGCATATATATTCTCTTCTTTTTTTTGATAACTGAGTGTTCAAGTCAATTTGTGAATACTCCGACTAATCTCAAAATTCTGGCATTAACAATCAAGTAAACCTCCAATAACTCTTTAGGAAAACTCAAACTAAAAAACTCGAGAGCTTGTATTACATCTTCATCCTCTTAATCTCAACTTACTTCAAAGGAAGGTAAGGTAAAAGGTGGGTAGGTATATCCTGCGGAGTATCTCACATTCCAGAAGTAGAAAGAATCTCAACTCCACAATTGGAAAAAAAAAAAAAAAAAAAAAAAAAAAACCAACGAAATGAATTTTGTGATCCCTTTTCATCCTCCGTGTCTTGTCACCAACTTGTCTTTTGCTGCTATATTGTTTTTGGGAATATAATGAACAGCAATGCTATGGAGCTCTAAAGAAAGAGCACTAACATAGCATTAATTTGTCCTTTTCTTCACTGATTTTTGTCTTTTAGTTCATTGTTTTTTTTTTTTTTTTTTTTTACATGAGTGACAGCTCATTAGAGCTGTCCTTTGACAGCTCTAATTAGAGCTCCGGGGCAATTCTCTATAATGAATTTGTTTGGTTTGGATTTTTAGGGTTTATTTTTCAAAAAATAAAAACTGAATTTTTTTAATATTCTAAATATTTTTTTTTTAATTTTTAGATATATCTAACATAAATATACTTAAAAAGTATATTATTTGTGAATTTTTTTTTAGAAAATTTACTAAATATCAAAATATTAAAAAAAAAATACGAGAATTCAATACATTTTTTGTATTCTTATGTATTTATTAATTTTTTAAAATATTTTTTTACAAATATTTTATTTTTAGGTACATTTAAGTAGGGGTATTCGCGGTTTGGTTGCGGCTTAGAAACCTCCAATCCGCCATCCGTTCGCCGAATTAGCAGATTGAGAAAAAATCAATCTGCATCCATTTGCCGGATTGCCTTGAGCGAATTGGCGGATAGATACGAAAAACTTTTACAAATTTTGAACATAATACTATAACTTGTCAACATTTTTTTTTGGGATAACAATCCAACTCAATATAACTAAAAGATTATCAAGTAAATTATCAAATATCAATAATAAATACATATAAGAAAACCATGCATTATCAAAACTATTTTATTATTTTTTTTAATTCAAAAACTATTTAATTTGATTATTTAAAAAAAATGACAAAATTAAGCCTTATATTTTCCACACAAAAATAGCAAATATCAACACTTTTCATTTGATAAAATGATTTCCAAATTGAAAATAAATTGAAAACACAACAGAATATCTAAACTATTTTTCAATTGAAAACACAAACAGAATATCTGAACAAGTTAAAAATACAAAGTCTTACAAATTATTAGAGGTGTCGTGGTTTGGCGGTTCGGTTGTGGCCAAAGGAATTTCAAATTTGTCATCCGTCCAAAACTAGGCGGATTGGAAAAAAATCAATTCGCAACCATCCGCTCATCATGACGCATTCGTCTAAAATATGGCGGATTGGTTTGGTTCAGTCGGTTTGGGCGGATTGGAATATTCGGTTCTCACTCCTACATTTAAGTAAGGTGCATCAAAAAAAATAAAAAAATTACTTCAAATTTTAAAAATATTCACTATAAATTTAAAAAAAACACGAAAAATAATATAAAAAAATTCAAAAAATTAAATTCAGAAAATTGAAACTAATCAAACTGAATATTTTAGTAATTTTTTAACATTTTACAAAAAGATTTAGAGAAAAATAAAGAGGTGATGTAATAAAAAAAAAAATAAAAAAAATAATAATAAGTATGTTATTTTAATAACTTCCCAAACAATCCTTAAGAATAAAAGATTCCTCTAACTATCTCTCTCTTTCTCTCATAATGCAGTTTCACTAAAGTTCCACCTATGACATGGTTTGGAACATCATACAGTGGAAAACATGATAAACTTCATGAAGTGAACATCTGCTGTATAGAACTATGTCAACTTACTAGTTCCCTCACCTTTCAGTTTTGTTGATTCACAAAGAGTGAGCTGTAGCGGATCAAAATTTTTGTAGACTTCATATCAAACATTAAGGCCAAGTTTGGCATTCTCAAAAAAATCCAAAAAGTCAAAAAGTCACTATCCTATTTAAGTCATATCATCTTATTTAAGTCACATCACCTCTCTAACACATCACTTCAAACCCAACCCAAATCCAACCCATATTTCATAAAAAGTCAAAAAGTACACTTATTTAGTCTTCCCAAACTTGGCCTGAAATGATATTTTATTTAAGTCTTTTAAAAATTTGGGACTTTCGATAATATATATATTTTTATTTTTTATGAAAGAGATAAGAAGGGCGAAAAAAAAAAGTGAAAGACAACATAAGTGAGATCTGAGAGGGAGAGAAAAAGCACGCACTAAATGAAACTCTTTTTGCTGTTAAAAAGCTAGAGCAAGCTCAGCATGCAAATATTGGCAAATCAAAGTAACCCTAAAAATTTTCAAAAGAAGACATGGAAATTACGCTCTAACATTCAAATGCTGACAAGAACAGAAAGCTACATATCTACTTTATTTTATCTCTTTCTCAATTTCTAAAAGGAAAAAGGTTCCTCTTCGATTCAATCTTTTGGATGGGCGGTGATATATAAATAGAAAACTTGTATTAAAAAAAAAAAACAATTATACATAATAAAGTGATAGAAGTGTGTCTATTCATTTCAAATCAAAAGGCCTATTAAAGTGATTTACAATTTAAAAAATGACGTTGTCACATTATTTTTGGGAGACTTTTTGTGACAATCCTATTTTGTATTAAGCTTTTAATTCATTAATTATATTTGTGTTTATATGCTTAATATGATTCTGAATACTAATTATGTGTGTTATGTGATTTTTGGATGCCTATATGTTGATTGTAAAAAAAAAAATCTATTACAATCTCTGCTATAATCTGGAATTGAGGGTCATAGAGGTAACAGAAATCGAAATTGATTAATTTAGTTTGATCAGCATAATTTTTAGAGCCTATTATAAAATTTGATTCAGACTGATTTAATTAAATTTAAATCAATTAAATAAGCCTTGGATTAATTAACATGAAGCTTTAATTACTTAGCTTAAGCTTAGGTTAGCTAATTAATCTAATTGAGCCTATATATATGTTAAGTTGAAGGTCTAAACTCATCCTTAAACTCAAAAAATTTTGAATTTAGACTTTAGAGAGAGAGAGTCTCAAGTATAGAGAGAGAAAGAGCTTAATCTTGAAAGAATTACTAGGAGACTTGAAGATTTAAGGAGAAGAGTTCAAGAATTGCTTAATACAAGTGTTAATCAAGGCCTCTAGGTAAGTTTTGACCCTTGATTTCTAAGATTAAGTCATTAATTATGAGAATTCAAGAGGAAATTGTGATTAAAGATGGTGAAATTAGAATTAATTCTTGCTTGCATGCATAATTTTGTTGTATTCCATCATTTTGAGTATGAGTTTTGTCATCCATGTTTAAATTAAGGATCATACCTTACATGCATTCATGAATTTTGAAGTTTTGAAGATCAATTCCATGTTTTGAGAGTTTTTGGAAGGGAATTGAAGTTGAATTGATGCATGTATAGAAGTTTTGATCTCAATTTTGGCAATTCATAACACTTTTGAGCTCATGGTTTCAAGTTGAGCTCATACAATGTATTTCCATGTAATTTTAAGAGTTTGGTTCAAACATGCACGTTTATGCACTTTGGAATTGAGTTTTGAGAAAAGAGTTTGAAAATCTTGCATAAATGAGGGTTTTAAGCTCAATTTTGCCAATTTGATGAGATTTTAAAGCAAATCGGTTTTAAGGGGTGATGTATATATGTTTTTTAAAGTAATTTTGTGTTTTTGAATGAGCCAAGCATCACCCAAGGCTTTGAATTTATGTTTGGAAGCCAAACTTTCTGTTTTGAAACCCAGAAATTTCATAGATGGCTCGAGCGACCAAGTAGTGGTTCGAGCCAACATTGCGAGCTCCAAGTACTTTTTCACTCTACAAAAGTTGGCTCGACTAACCAAATGGTGCCTCGAGCAAACGCAGTTTATGTCTTCAAATTGCTTTATCGACCAAAAGTTGGCTTTAGCCATCATCTTATTTTCAGCATGTTTTCAAAAGCTGTTTTGAGTTCATATGTTCTTTATTCCTATCTCTTTCCGGTGAAGTCATCTTCAGGACCATCTTGCCTTTCCCATCAACAGCTGAGGTCGCAGAATTCCCCATAAATAAATTCTCACCGTTTAAAACTGGTTCGAAAGTTGTGAACATCTTCTTCTCAATATAGATATGGCGAGTGGCCCTAGTGTTTACCCACCATTCCTTCGGGTTGGACCCCACCATTTTCACCTTAGAGACGACAGTAGACAGATACATGTCACTTACATCTTGAGATAGATCCTTCATTTCAACCATGTGGGCTTGGCTTTTGCTCTGTGGAGGATTCTTCTTGTAAGGCTTTTTCTTTTTGCGACAATCAACCGCCCGATAGCCGTTGCTTCCACAGTTGAAGCACTTTCCATTGAACCTAAAAGTGGGTTCTTGCGGCTTGTAGGCCGATCTCTTAGAGACACCATCTCTAGCCCCCAGCTTCGCGCTTTTGCCTGTTGGTGGTTTCTTCTTGACCCTCGAGGACAGGCCATGCTCAACTATATTTGCTTTCACAACAGAGGTACTCCATCCTTTCTTCCTGTTGTTTTTCTTAATGCGGAGCCTGACAACGAGCTTTTCCACAATCATCTCCTTTCGTTTGTGCTTCAAATAATTGTTGAAGTCTTTCTATGTGAGGCCCCTAACCTTTGTAAAACCTATTAAGTCCTTGACTTTTGAATTGTTTCAATAAACACTCTCAAATCCTTATTTGTTTCCAATTCTAGTTATAAAGTCGAACATATGTGCCAACTGAAAACTTGAAAACCCTGATTGAACTTAGAGCTCGAGGATCATTTTCAAAACCCTAATAATAATTAAATTAATTTTCTAAGTATATTTCCATAAAAGAAACCTTAGGTTTCCGGTTCTCTGTACAATTTGCCGTTTAATTCAAAACAAAGAAACTTTAACCGAATTAAATTTTCAGACCTTAAATAAATTAAATACTACGATTAATTAAATGTTCAAATCCATAAATTAAGATTTGACCCCAAACTAGTACCATTACATATACACATATATATACTTGCACCTTTCTTAAATAAATGATATTGTAAACAAAATATCTTCAAATTGTACACAAAAAATAAAAACAAATTCCCTCAAATCCACCTAACATGGGTTGGCCACCCTTTAGAATAGATATATATATATATCGTACTTATAACTGTAAACATCTCATTTTTGACCATCCTCAAAACTTGGACGTCATCGTTAGAACACTCGATGATTTCGCATGCTTGTGTTCATTCTGAGCATCCGAAGTTCTTGGTAGAGTGCCTTGCCTTCGAGCCTCTCAACTTGTCTGTTTTGTGCTTGGTTGTGGACCAAGAGCTTGCTGCTTCGAATCTGGAAGAGAGGGTGGCTTGTCGGCCATCCCCAATGTCCATCGGCCATGGCTTGTGCCTGCCGACCATCAGTGGCCGGTCGGCCACACTGATGGCCAGTCGGCTACATTGATGGCCGTTCGGCCACTGATGATGGCCGACAGCCATTTTTGTCATTTTTCAGATATTTATTTGCCTGCTGTGCCAGCTATTGATCATTGATGCTTATCTCCATACACGTGTATGGAGGGATGAAGACAAGCCTTTAGCTTGATTTTCTATATAAGGGGGGGTCTCTCCCCCATTTTGAGAGGTTACACAATTTGGAGCAAATTTTTCCCCCCTCTCTCTCTCTCTCTCTCTCTCTCTCTCTCTCTCTTTTCTTGTTTTATGCTTGAAAGTGAGAATTCTCTACACTTTTGCACTAAGACCCTTAACCAAACATCTTCATCTTGGAGCTGAGGTTCTTTGAGGCTTGGTTTGAGCTCCTAAGGCTGGTTTTAGCTCAGAATTGTGGCTGTTTAGTGCTGTGCTTCAAAGGTATAAGGCTTACCTCATTTAAGCTTTGTTTTAGTTGCTTGCTTGGCTATCTTTTTACACTGTTTTGACCTGGTTTTTTCAGCCATAAAAAACTCTATTTTTAAGGTTTCAAAATGGTGATTTAAGTCTTGGTGAGTTAGGGGGTTGTCTCATCTTTTTGCTCTTTGGCTTGTGAAGCCTTTTGTGCCATTTCTTACCACCTTTAAATCAAACTTTTTGGGCCTTTAAACCATTGAAATTCAGAGTTATTTCAGTGGTAAAAAGTATGTTTTGAAGTCCAAAAATGGAGGGTTTAGCCTCCCCTCCTTGTGCCTCTCTTGCATGCCTAGTTAGCTTCACATATTAGCTTGATTTTGTAGCTTGTGTTAGCTTAGTTCAAGCATGTCTTAGGCTCTATTTTTACATGTTTCAACTCTGTTTTGGGTTGGTTGCAGCATTTGTTGCTTGCTTTTTGTACTTGTAGTGCAATTGTGCTTACTAGTCTAGCATGCTTAATGGTTTAACCTATTTTTGTAGCTTGCGTTAGCTTAACTTCAGCTTGTTTTAGCTACTATTTTGGCCTACTTTAACTCTATTTTGGGTTGGTTAAGTCTTTTGAGGCTTGTGTTGCATGGCTATAGTGTAATGGTCTTCACTAGCTCATTATTTTGAGGCCTTTAGCATGAAGTGTTTGAGTGGCTTGCATATTATAGCATCATTTTACACATGATTTTAGTGTATATAGCTCTGTCACACTCTCACTTATTTTACTCTTTCATTACTTTTGAGAGTTGTGTTTTGAGTCTTGTTTGCAAGCTAACATGTGACATGTTTTTCTAGCCTTTTATGCTTCAATCTCAGGATGTTTTAGCTACTATTTTGGCATGTTTTAACTCTATCCAGAGCTGGTTTGGTTAGTTGAGCTTTGTGTTGCATGCTTATAGTGTTATGATCTTCACTAGTTTGATGCTTTTGGCTCTTAACATGTTGTGCATGTGTTGCTTGCAAGATTTAGTGTCATTTTGCATGCCATATTAGCACTGAAATGTCTGTAACCTCCCTCTATTCTTCACTTTTTGCTTTGTTTTGAAAGTGGCCTTGAGCCCCTTGTTGGCTTGAGTGTGGAATTGAAGCTCTCATGCCTAATGGTTTTAATCCTCCTTTGAGGGTTTCTCCTAACCAACAGCATGAGGTCTCTTTCATGCTCAAGGCACTTGTGGCTTAGGACCTCTTTCCAATTAGAGGACTTTCACTTTGGACTTAATCGGTTAAAGGATTAATCGGTAATATAAAATGTGTAAACAAAACATGACAAGTAAAACTTGAGCAAGATAAGCATGTTGTGTTGCATTGCATGTGTTTGAATCGGACGTTAATCCAAACATAAGAAAAATGTGACGTTTCATACTCAAAGTGATGAAACGTGCCACTTTTCTTGTTCACCATCACTGTCACCGTCACCCTTGATCATGCATGATAAGGTGATGGTTTTTCGAGTCTTATTTGCGCATTCATCAGCTTGTGCAAGCTTGGATCTCTAGCCATCATGTATTGAAAATTCTTGATTGGTGGCTTGAGAGCCAAGTGTTACACTCCTTTGAGCTTGAGAAATGATAAGGAGGGTGGCAGTACACAAATCCCTTGAAAAATGCATTGTTTTGCCTCTATTCCTCTCTGTTGCAGCAAAAATAGAAGTCGGAAAAAGGGGTGGTTGACCGGCCACCTGAAGTAACCGACCAGCCACTTAAACTAGCCGACTGGCTAGTTAAGGTGGCCGACAGCCACTTTTTGTGGCCGACCGGCCACCAGTCAATTTTTGTGCAAATGTGTTCCTATGTTGGAGTAGAGGCAATCTGGAAGTTGGTACGATGTTCAGCGATCACAGCAAGTGCAAACAGAGGCAACCGATGACAAGGTGATGGATTTTTCGGGAGGAAGCCAACCGAGCATGCATGTCTCCCTCGCCTTCGAGGCCATTTTCTTGCTTTATTTAAATTGCTCTAGCTAGTTAGCGCAGCTAATTGTTCAATTCAAGTATTGTAATTAATAAGTTTAATTTGGTTTGTAATAGTTTAGCTAGCTTAGAATAGTTAGTTAATTTATTTCAATTGTTGTAATTAATTAGCTAGAATAGTTAATTAGTTTCATTTTGTAATAATTAGCTTCGCTTAGTGTAGCTTAGCTTATTCATTCAGACCCTCCTTCAAGAGGGCGTAATGTTGTAACAAGTGTGTGTGTGTATGCATGTCTTCCAACCCCCACTTCTTTCTCTCTTTTATTTATCTGCTTTCGATGGTTAGATTAGGGCACATTTTGATTAGCATACCTTATGCTCGCATGTTTGCATCATTCATTTGTCTTGTATGTACCAAGACTCGGCGTATCATTCAAACTGCATCGTATTTCAATACACTTCTTTGAATACGTATTTAAAAGCATGTTATCAAATTGTTGCATTCATATGCCATCTTAGATAGCCGAGCCTATTAATTACATTGTTGCATGTATTGTATTAGGCATCTTACATAGTTAGGATCATGCATATTTCTAACTAGCTTTTGTTTTGGCTTGGAGTACACTGTAAGTTTTACGCTTTAGCATGCTTGTATGAGTGTGAGTGTTGCCATGATAGCATGCTTGCCATAAGGCTATTTGCTTAAATGATTAACTACATGAATGCCTGTGGATGAAAGCTTTGTTGTTTGAATTGGAACAATTCAACGAATGTATGTTTTAAGCCCATTTTGCGAAGTGGCAAATCATGTTTTTAAGCTCATCACGTTTGATGGCAAATTCGCGTTTTAGCCCATTTGAGGGTGGCAATTTCAAACCATTTTCGAAAACAAACATGAGTTGTTTTCTTTCAATTCTTGCGATTTAGTCTATACTTGCTTGTGCGCATCACATAGTAATGTTAGATTAATAATCGGAACAAGAACACATGAGGTTTATAAAACAACATATCATGTTTAGTAGAGGCCAATCCTTTGATCGGGCGAGCGGGGGTGCTCATTTCAGGACCTTCCCCTCTCGTACCAAAGTTCCCGAGCCGAGGCAACTTTGGTGATGACGGACACGTGGCCTTTGGCACGAGTCAGGGTTTCCTAAATTTTCTAAAAACAAAATATTTAGGTGGCAACTCTGTAATCTGGCAAAACAGTCCAGTTTTGGCATTATTTGATTCAAAATCAATTTTCCAAAACAATTTGCCGGATTGGACTCCTTGGTGTTTATTAGTCTCACATTGTACTTTGTGAGATTAGATTCAGAACCGTGACAGGAGGCGCAAAAAAGTCGAGCTACAGTAACCAATTCGACTATGATTAATCAAAACCTTAACTAGATCATATTTAAAGGTGTAATTAAGGCTCTAATCATCATACATCTCATTCCATCCTAACTAAATCCAAGCTTATTCAATTGAATTGGAACTAAGGACATTTTGAACTTTTCACCATTCTTTTTTTTTTTTTTTTTTTCTATAAATACACCAATTCTGTCTACACTTTTGAGCACATATACACATCACACTACACATTTTAGCTGAGGGAGAGAAAAGGAGAAGAAGAGAGCTTTGGTGGTAAAGGAAAGGAAAAAGAGAAGAAATTGTGCAAACACTTCACTAGGCAATCAAGTAAGCCACATCACCATCTCTTCTTCTATTTCCTTTTTCAAATAAATGTTATTAGAGATTTAAAATCATATTTTCAAATGTGTTGTAATGGTGTTCATGTGTTCAAAGTTGATGAATTGGGTTTTGATCCTTCTTCTATTCATATTTCCTCTCAATAGATGCAAAACTACATTTTTCTTCTCGTATCTCACATTATTTCCAAAGGCATAGCCATCACTCTAAAAATATGAGTTATTAATACATTATTTAGTATGTTTTTATCACAAAGTAAGTGAAAATTTTTTCTTAGTTGGCCTCTTTTCTCACAAATCTTCTTATTTTGAGTATTATACATGAAAAGCCTATTTTACAGCCAACTTTCAAAAATTCTAGAAACATGTAGAAAAATCATCGGGACCTTGGTTTTATTTCAAAAATTATTTAACGAGTTAACTTTCAAGGAAAATTGGTTTCATTGAAAAAGAGTGAGTGGTTTGAAAGAAAATCTGATTTTTGTAACAGTCGACAAATCTGGATATTGCTGGAGTGTTTCTTAAATAACTAAAAATCTAGAAAATCTGTTCTATTTATGAAAATGTTCTAAAAACTAGATGACATTATCTGCGAACCATAGGAAGGCCAGGCTTGAGAAAAATCTAAAATGGTCTTTTTGATTTAATCTTTAAATGGTACTGAATTTGGAAGTTTAGTTTTGCATTGGTGTTTTATATTCTTGTCTTCATGAATATGCTTATTAGTATATGATCATGTCTTGGTATGATATTGCATGTGTTATGGTTATATTCCTTATCTTCTTTATTTGATGATGCTCATGTTTATGCGAATATTACTATCTTGTTAAGTTGTTCTAACTTTGATTTAAGACATCTAACTTAACAGTAACCTTAATTGGGGTGGTATTAGGTTTTCGATCACTTGAATAATGAAGAGATGATAATGTGTTATGTATGGATTGACAGATGTGCTCCCTAATTAAAGGTTAAGTCTTGCGCAAGTAGTTATCACATGAACCTTAGAATGGAACGGACGTATTCGGAATTTTTGCGATGGCTTGAATTGGTGAGATAAGGTTGGGTCCAGATGGGACATTCAGGAAGATAAAACTTTTTTGAAAGGATAATGTTGGATTCAGGAAGATAAAACCTTTTTCTTTTCGCCGTCCCTTTTGAGGTCCACCAATAGGGTTGCTCGGTATGTAACCGTTGCAGGCATCTATGGTAAGGTCTGTAAAGCACCAAAAGGAGAAGTTCTGAATAGTCCGGTGTCCAATTCTTGCAGTTGGAATGATGAAATCTCTTTGGGGGATTTCTAAATTACTAACATCTAACCTTGTAATCCTTTATTATTGAATGATTATCATGCTTCATTACTTGCTTGATATAATTGTGATGGTGTATTGGATTGGGAAAAACTGGACGGGGTGTGTGTGCGTTTACTGGGCATTCAAAACTCATAGTGTTTCATGGCAGGTATTGAAGACTATTAGACCAGTCAAATGCAAAGCTAAAGTATTTGAAGATGTATGGCTACCCTATGAAAGTTAGGAACTAGTTTTGTAAGCATGTTTCAAGATTGTAAGTGATTAATCGCTTGTTGTATTTAATACATGATTTTGTAATAATTATATATAACATTTGTAACCTATCCTTATACTCTCTCAACTTATGGTTAGTCCTTGTGTTTATACTTTGTCAAGATCTGTCAAAAAGGTAGCTTTGCTATCTAAGGTGATTGGACTTAGAAGGGAGACTATATTGACTCCTTCGACCTTCCTAAGATCTTGCTTGGTTATTAACCAAAAGACTCATTAGTGACGTTTCCTATTCTTGTAACCTTAGATAAACCTTGTATTTATTTGTTAATATATTCTCTAATACTCTCGATTTTTGGGGCGTTACATTCTAGCCGTTAGGCAACTTCTCAATCAAAGCAGTTGCTTGGAATGATTCACTCAACAACATTCCCTCTGCATAAATCTCGTACAGAATTACTTGAAAATTTGGGACTTCACTAATGACGGTTTTAGAGTTCACCAATTTGAAGTTCAGAAATCGGCCAATGACAAATTTTTTTGCCCCAATATCCTTGGTTTTATACTTCTTGTCTAAAGCATCCCCCAACTCCTTTGCTGACTTCTTGGCATAAAACACATTGAACAGTGTATCTGCCAAGCCATTTAGAACATAGTTCCGGCAAAGAAAGTCCGACTGCTTCCAAGCATTTAGAGCCGTGAGTTTTTACTTGTCTTGCTCATTCTCTTTCACGGTTGGTGGTTTCTCACTCAAAAACTTCACAAGGCTAAAAGTAGTTAGGTAGAAAAGTACCTTTTGCTATCACCTCTTGAAATTCACTCCAGTGAACTTCTCTGGGCGCTCATGATAGTTGAACAATCCCTCTAGAATAGCAAGAGTAGCAACAAGATTGACCATAGAGGTCAGCAGTCCCCCTAGAATAGCAAGAGTAGCAACAAGATTGACCACAGAGGTCACATCAACAAGATTGACCACGGAGGTCATAGTAGGGATTAACAAGCCAGTTGACCCGGGGTTCTGATTCCCACCAACATTAGCAGCAGAAGCATTATCAGTCACAGTTGCCATTTCTAAAACAAAATTTCACTATTCTATGACTCCAGAAACTAAACTTAAACTAGAAAATCTCAAATTCTGAAATTTAATTTAAAACTAGTCTCACCATTTACCCTAGAATCGAACATGATCGGGAAAGTTTCTAGGAAGATTGGAGGGGTCACACCAGTCCCACTAAAAACTTAGTTAATCATAGACAAGACTTTCAAGAGCATCTTAACTCCTAGTCCATAGGAAACAGATTTAGAATTAAGTTTTTTAGGGGATAAACTAGGTTAAAACAAACAAAGTTCCAAAACTTACAAGCAATTAACAATTGCTAACAACAATTTACAAGCAAATAAAATGCTTCCAACATTACAAGCCAACAAACTTACTTTAATAAAAATTGGAAAATTAACCATTATTAGAACACATGCAAAAAGTTGCTTCAAATATAAACCTCCCAGATGATACTATGGCTGTTTTTGCCTTAATCTTGAATTGCAAAGTGAAGGCCTTGCCAAACAGTTACCTTGGGTTACCTCTAGGGGCTAATCCAAAAAAGAAAGCTACATGGAAACCTATCTTGGATAAAATTAGATATAGACTGGCTGGGTGGAAGAGGAAATTGTTGTCTTTTGCCGGGAGATTAACACTTGTCAAAGTTGTCCTATCTTCACTACTAGTGTATTATCTGTCACTTTTTAGAATGCCTGAAGGGGTTGCTAAAGAAGTTGAGAGGCTCCAAGCTACATTTCTGTGGGGTGGTTTAGAACTTAAAAGGAAAATCCATATGGTTAGATGGGGGGATCTATGCAAAAGTGTGAAACAATGAGGGTTAGGCATTAGAAATGTGAGGGAGGTTAATATCTGCTTATTACTAAAATGGTGATGAAGGTTTGGGTGTGAGAGTAAAGCTTTGTGGAAGAGGGTTATATGCAGCAGGTATAAGCTGAAGGTTGCAAGCTAGCTGTCATCCTCTATTCCTGGCAGTAACTAGTCAGCTGTTTAGAAAGGCATCACAGCCTTTGTTGAGCAGGGAAACAATCTTCAAGAAGTCTTTGTGAACAATTTTCAGTTGGAAGTTGGGGATGGTAGAATGATTAACTTCTGGTCTGATAGATGGTGTCAATAACTCTGTTTGAAAGATGAGTTCCCAAGTCTATATAGATTGTCTTTATAGAAAAGTGATACTCTGAGGGATATCTATGATAGGAAAGATGTTGTAGGAGTATGGAATCTATCATTCAGAAGAGTGTTGTATCTGTGGGAGGAGGTGGAGCTACAAAATCTACTGAATCAATTAGCAGTAGGACTTGCAGTGAGATCTGATCAGGTGGATAGGCCTGTCCGGATAATATCAACTTCAGGTCAGTTCTCTGTACCAACATTGTATAGGTTTGCTGCTTTTAATCTTAGCCCAAATCTTCCAATTAGTAAGTTGGTGTGGCTGAACTTTGTCTCTTTTAAAGTACAAGTATTTGGGTGGTTAGCTTGGAAAAAGAGAATCAAGACAGTTGAGTTCTTACAAAGAGTTAGTGTCCTAAATGGGAATGAGGCTGGATTATGTATGTTTTGTAAGGCAGAAATTGAATCAGTGAACCATGTTTTAATATGCTGTCCCTTTGTGTGGAGTGTATGGGCGGGTATATTGAATTGGTAGGGGACTCAAGGGGCCTTACCAGGTTCAGTGGATTAGTTGCTGTTATGGTGGGCATGAGGAAGGATGAAGAGGCTGGAAAGGAAGATTTGGAGTGCTATCCCATCGGCTGTGCTGTGGTCAATATGGAAACTTAGAAATGAATGTGTTTTTAAGGCAGTTAACCCAAATTTAGTTGAGTTGTGTGAGTTGATCAAGACTAGGATTGCTCTATGGTTGAATCCATACCTGAAAGAGTTTCATTTTACAACTAATGATTTCATTTGCAATTTAAGGTAGATCAGGTTGTGCTTTGGAGGAGCTTTGTTGTATTGAGTTGGGTGGAGTTTTTGCTGGGTTAAGTCAGGAAAGCTCTGTTTTTGCTAGTTTGCTCCATGTGCTGGTGAAGTGCAGTTCAATATGGCTTTTTCACTTTTGTAGGTGATGGTATTTGCACTACCCTCAGTGTTGATGTTAGAAGGTGCCTGGCTTAGGAGTACCAGCAGCAGGTTCCACTAGTACATTAGCAGCTGGTATTTCTCTGGATCTCAAGTTTTAATTGATCTGTAATAACTAGCTGGCATAGTTAGTTTATTCGGTTTGTAATAATTAGTTAATTTGTTTTGTAATAGCTAGTTAATTAGCTTACTTAGTTAGTTTATTCGGATCCTCCTGCGCGAGGACACAGTTGTAATAATGTGTATGTCTTCCAACCCCACGTTTTTCTCATTTTTATGATTTGAAGGCAACATAGCAAATGGAGTCTGGTGAAGTTATGGAGTTTTGTGGCTACTTAGTCTTGAGGCCTCATAGAGGGTGTTTTGGTTGAACTATCTGTTAGTATGCTTCAGTACTATCTTGGTGATTTTGGTGACTAATAAGAGGGTGTGATGGTTTAGTGCTACTAGTTTGCTCAGCATTGTGGTTCTTGTTCTGTTTTTTTGTTTTGTTCATAAGGGACTGCAACTAGTGGTTGTTTTGTTGGATGGCTTTGTTGCTTTTGTTGATTTTGCTTTTATTGATGTACTTTTCATACTTTGTATATTTCTCATCAATAAAGATTTCTTTTGCCGATCAAAAAAAATATAAGAATAATAACCAATCTAAATAAGGATTCTTTTTAGTCTAAAAAATTCATTTCCACGCTTAGGTATTTCTGTTCAACAAAAATATTAGTAATCCAAACTTTTGGTTTTACAGTCCCAAATTCTGTTCATTTGGTTTTGTATTTTTTTTTCCATTCCTTTTCGCATAGGTATTCCTGTAAAGAAAATTAGCAAAAAAAACACAACAAAACACAAAACAAATAATCTAAAGAAACTGTAAAAGCAATAACTTATTTTAAAACTTCTAGCAAACTATTTAATAGCAGAATTAAGTAAAGAATTAAAATGCTAGACAAGTTACACACACAAAATAATAATAATAATAAAAATAAAAATTATAACTCCAAAAATTAAATTAAAATATAATAAGTAAGATTTATATGAAATCACTACAAAACAATAAACATGTAAATAATTCTAAAAAACAAAAACATGCAAACAATCCTAAAATTTTAGAAAATAATAAATATGTGAATTAAACTAAAATGTAGAAAATATTGATTATACTAAAAAACTAGAAAATAATTATCATGTCAATTTTAACTAAAAAATTAAGACACTTATGAATATGCAAATTATATTACAAAATTATAAAATAAAAAAAGCATGCAAATCATAGTAGGAAACTAAAGAATCACACACTAGAACTTAACATCATAAAAATTTGCATATATTTATTTACTGAATTTCTAAACATGAAACCTCATGTAGTTGAATAAGAGTTTTGTTCCGGTTTGGTTTAATATTATTAACAATAACAAAGTCATAGGACAGTGCAATATCATATATTAGAAACTAACAACAATCAACAACTGGCATGCATATTGAACAAACTTGCACATAAAACAGTGAGCAGTAGACTATTTCGTTATAAATAAATTCAAATTATTAATTCTTATACATGTTAAGCTACATCAGCTCAGGCCAAAAAAGCCAGATCAGCTCAAGCCACAAGAGACAGATCAGCTCAAGTCAACAAAGATAGAGTCACACCAGTTGCACCAGTTGCAGCAGTTCAAGCCTCAGCTACAGGTCAAGAGGTTATACAAGCCATCTGATGCTAACACTCAAGAGCTGAGCACGTGTATGAAATTGAGACAGTTACAATGCACTTGTGGTGGTTAGAATAAATCTGTTAGGAAGTTATATAAACCCAACTATAGTTAGTTAGTTAGTATATTGAGTTAGGTAGTTATAGTTTCTGTATAAAAGGTGATACAGTTGTATTTGCTAGATTCATTGAATGAGAATATGATATTTTCTAAATCCTTTTATGGTATCAGAGCCTTGTGAGCTCCTCCGAGCATTGTATCTTCAACGAGATACAGTAATGGTAGCAAATTTGCAAGAAGCTACTGTAACAAATTTGCAAGAAGCTGATGTACCAATGGCAGATTCAATCTCTGTTACAGGTTCTTTAAATATCTCTATGTTACCTTCGAATCTCACTCTTCTTATTTCTAATCTGAACTCCTTTGTTCCAATCAAACTTGATTCTACAAACTATATCATTTGGAAGAGTCAGTTTCAGAATATCCTGAGAGCTACAAAGCTTATAGGCTTTGTTGATGGTTCTGTACTCTGTCCTTCATCTACAATCAATGATGCACATGGTAATTCTGTTTCGAATCCAGCATTTACTCATTGGATCACCATTGATACACACTTGTTGAGTTGTATTACTGACACTTTCACCATCCATCTTCACTTCTGTTTTGCACTGTGGTACAAGTTCAGAGGTATGGAATACACTAGTTGCTCGATTTACATTTCTCTCTCGTTCTCATATCCATCAGCTAAAGAACAAGCTCAATCATATGACAAAGAAAAATCTCACTATGGAAGACTACCTAAATCAAATCAAGACTGTTTTTGATCAGTTGAGTTTGGCTGGTTCACCGATTGAAGATGAAGATTTAGTTTTAATCACCTTAAATGATTTACCTGATGAATATAATGCTTTCAAGACAACTATTCGAGCAAGATTTGATCCTATTTCTATTGCTGCTTTATCTGCTCTACTGTGTTTAGAATCTATTCATATTGAAACCTCTCTCAAGCACCCTCATGCATCTAATCTTCCTTTTGCTTATGCTGCTACTCGAGAAAATTATAGAGGTTTCAAAGGATGTCAGAGAGGAGGATATCGAGGTTATGGCTCATATAGAGGTCGAAATAATGGCAATAGATTTTCACAAAACAAAGGTGGAGGCAGAACATCTCCTCAGTTTAAAGGAGGCAGAACATCTCCTTAGTTTCAATCTCAGTTTCAGTCTCCACATCAATATCAATCTCCACATCAGTCCGCTGTTGGCTCTTTGTTCTGTCAAATTTGTGGAAAGCCTAATTATTCAGCTTTGGAGTGTTGGTATAGACTCGATACAACACTTCAAGCATCTAAGACTCATCCCAGGGCTTATGTTGCCTTCTCATCCACCAATGTTGTTCCTACTTCTCCTACTCATGCATCAGAAAGTTCTACTTGGTTCTTAGATTCTGCTGCTTCAAATCATTTTACGAATGATCTCAACAATCTGAATACTTACCAACCTTATCTTGGTCCTGATCAAGTCACTGTGGGAGATTGTTCCACCATGCCTATTCATCATACTGGTAATGGCATTCTTCCTACTCCCACTATACCTTTCACACTTAACAAATTGTTCCATGTTCCATAAATTTCTTCCAATCTTCTGTCAATTCACCAATTAATTGCTGACAACAAGTGCACCATTACTTTTGATGTTAACTCCTTTGTTATACAAGACAAGCTTACCAAGAAGGTTCTGTATAAAGGAGGCTTTTCTCATGGTCTTTTCCATCTACCAGCTATAACCTCTTCATTGTCTTTTCAACTAGTTTGTCTTCATTATTCCACTGCTGCTCCTGCTCATCATGATTCTCTTTGGCATTCTAGACTAGGACATCCTTCATCCAAGAAGTTGAATTTTTTTTTTCTTAGCATCATTTACCTACTATGGCTACTAGTGTTGCCTCAAATAAATTGTGCACGCATTGTTATGTGTCTAAGAGTCATAGGTTGCCATTTAGTCTTTCAAATTCATCTGTAAATCAACCTTTAGCTCTTATCCATTCTGATGTATGGGGACCATTTGCTGCTTCTGTTTTAAACTATAAATACTATGTCCTTTTCATTGATGACTTTAGCAAATTTACATGGTTATTTCCTTTGTCTTACAAGAGTGAAGTTTTCTCCAAGTTTGTTGATTTTAAGACCTTTGTGGAAACATAGTTTCACACCAAACTTAAAATTCTGAGAAGTGATAATGGGGGAGAATATTTGGCTTCTAAATTTTAGAATTTTCTTACCACTAAAGGTATTGAACATCAACTCACTTGTCCATATACTCCTACTCAAAATGGAGTGGCTGAGAGGAAGTATAGACACTTGATTGAAACTACTATCACTCTCATGCATCAGCCTTCTCTTCCCATCAAATTTTGGTTTGATGCTCTTGTTGCTTCTGTGTTTCTGATTAACAGGCATCCTACTTCTAAGCTGAACAATTTAACTCCTTTTGAAGTACTGTTTAAACATGCTCCTGATTTTAATTTTTTAAAAGTCTTTGGCTGTAAATGCTATCCTTGGCTTCGACCCTATATTACACATAAACTTCAGCCAAGATCCATTCCTTGTGTGTTTCTTGGTTATCAACCTTCCACAAAGGGTTATAGTTGTCTTGATTTGTCTAGTGGTAAAATGTATATTTCCAGACATGTTCTTTTTGATGAAACTACTTTTCCATTTCAAGATCCTTTTCTCAGTGCTTCTATTCCTGCTTCTACTTTACCTCAGTTACGTACTTTCTTTTGGCCTCCAGATAATCCTACCTCCCACTCTCTGTCCTTAGCTCCTTTCTCTATTACTGTTTCTCCTGTCTCTTCTAGTACAGTTTCTGCAGCTGGTTCTGTTCCTATTTTTGTCACACCTGCATTTGTAGGTCCTACAGATCCTAGTTCTGTTTTTCCAGCAAAAGCAACTCCTTCAGCTGCAGTCTTACCACTCTCTAGTTCTGCTGCACCAATAGCACCTACTGCCGCATCTATTCCTATTTTCTCTATTTCTATAGAGTTGCCTCTCAGTCTACCTTCTCAGAATCATCATTCAATGCTTACCAAATCTAAGACCAAAGCTGTGTCCACTTGTTTCTTAGCTTCTACTGATGCCTCCACTGAGGTTATTGAACCATCTACTTACAAAAAGGCAGCTCAATCTTCTAAATGGCAAGTTGCAATGTTGGATGAATTTCAAGCCTTACAAAAACAGGCCACTTGGTCTCTTGTGCCATTACCTCCTGGTAAATCTGCTATTGGTAAGAAAAATTCAGATGGTACCATTGCAAGATATAAGGCTCGTTTGGTTGCTAAGGGTTTTCTTCAAATAGATGGGATTGATTTTCATGAGACATTTAGTCCTGTGGCCAAACAACCAACTATTCAGGTTCTTTTAACCTTGGGACTTCATTTCCAATGGCCTATCAAGCAACTTGATATATCAAATGCCTTTCTCCATGGTGTTCTTGAGAAAGAAGTCTATATGCACCAGCCTCAAGGCTTCATTGATGTCTCTTCTCCTCATTTTGTTTGTAAACTGCACAAATCTCTTTATGGTCTGAAACAAGCCCCAAGGGCTTGGTATTCCACTTTTTCTACTTTCCTTCAATCTCAAGGCTTTTTATCTAGTCACTGTGATTCCTCTCTTTTTGTTAAGAAAACGGCTTCTTCTATTCTCATTTTACTTATCTATGTTGATGATATACTTTTAATCGGCAGTGATTCTTCTGAAATTGATCAGCTTGTTCACCAAATGCATTCTACTTTTACCATGAAAGAGCTTGGGTCTATCAATTATTTTCTTGGTATTTCAGTCACTTCATCCTCTCATGGCTACTTTCTCTCTCAACACAAATATGCCACTGAGATTCTTGCCAAAGCTGGCATGACTGACTGTAAATCATATTCTTCACCTATGGCCCTTAAACAAACTGATTCTTCAACTGATATTCCATTTTCTAATCCTACTCTTTACCGAAGCATTGTGGTGCTCTTCAATACTTAACTATAACTCGCCCTGATCTTTCATTTGCTATGAACTATGCTTGCCAATTTATGCATCTTCCTCTTGTTAGTCATTTTGCTCATGTTAAACGTCTTCTCAGATATGTTAAAGTTACTCTCAATCTTGGGCTACATTTTAGTCCTGGTCCTCTTATTCTTCAGGCTTACTCAGATTCTGATTAGCTTGGCAACTCTTATGACTGAAGATTTACAACTGGCTATTGTGTTTTCCTTGGATCGAATTTGATCTCTTGGTCTGCTAAAAAGCAACCAACTGTAGCCCGTTCTTCTACTGAGGCAGAATATCGTGCTTTGGCTCAAACAACAGCAAAGCTTAGTTGGCTTCCTATGCTCTTATCTGATCTTCACATTACAGTCCCTTTTCCTACTCTTTGGTGTGATAATATATCTGCTATCTCTCTTTCATCTAATCTTGTTTTCCATGTCCGTACAAAGCATATAGAGGTTGATTATCATTATGTTCGAGAGAGAGTCATTGCTAAGTAGCTCAACATTCTTCATATTTTTACTTCTGATCAACTAGTTGATATTTTCACTAAACCCCTTTCTCCTCAGAAGTTTCAGTACCTACAGTCCAAGCTTATGGTTCTCCAAGCTCCCCTAAGCTTGAGGGGGCATGTTAAGTTACATCAGCTTAGGCCAAAAGAGCCAGATCAGCTCAAGCCACAAAAGACAGATCAGCTCAAGTCAACAAAGACAGAGTCACACCAGTTGCACCAGTTCAAGCCTTAGCTACAGGTCAAGAGGTTATACAAGCCATCTGATGCTAACACTCAAGAGTTGAGCACGTGTATGAAACTGAGACAGTTACAATCCACTTGTGGTGGTTAGAATAAATATATTAGGAAGTTATATAAACCCAACTAAAGTTAGTTAGTTAGTATATTGAGTTAGGTAGTTATAGTTTCTGTATAAAAGGAGATACAGTTGTATTTGCTAGATTCATTGAATGAGAATATGATATTTTCTAAATCCTTTTAATACACACAGTAGTAGTGAACTATCCTAGGGAAGAAACTGGAAGTACTACGGTACTACTCGAAGCAAAAGACAAATATAGTGTAATACATTAATCTATTACATATTACATATGGATTTATCTAATTTCATGAGAAATATAGAATTTATTTTAAGATTGGTATACAAATTGTATATTTAAATAAAAATAAATAAATTCATATTTAATAATTTAAATTACAAAATAAGAAATCATGAAACTAAATTATACTAAAGATTACAACAGGATGAACAAAAATATATGAAAATAAAATATTGAAATAAGACAAGGAAGCAAATCGAAACCTGTGTAATACCATAATCTTCTTAAAATAGATTTGCCACCTCATTGTTGGTGCTGGAGGTATGTTGGCATTTGTCTCTTAGGATACGATGGTTAGAACCTATTAACGTAGAAGCACCTTCTGTTTAGCTTCGGTGAACTAACAATGAAAGTATTCTCTCACACAGAAAGAATATATTATGGCAGACTGACTATCACTTGAGAGCAAAGAATTTTTATATTCTAACCAAAGAGGATGGTCTCTTTTTATACATAATAGGGGAGAGAGGAGGAGCCTTCCTGTAACAATTGCATAATTCAATTTCTGCAAAACTACCCAACTAATGCAGCAAAACTGATGGGAAATAAGTGCTTATATCTGCAGCCACCAAACAGACCTAATCCAAAAAAGATTTGGTTAATGGGCCACTAGTCCGGCCTAGGCCAAATCTAATCTGTTCCCTTAAGCCTCAAGCCCCATGATCTAGGACCGGTCCGGGCAGGTGGCGTGCACGCGCGTGTTGCAATTTTTGCATAACCAACTTGGACCATAGTTTTGCCCAAGTCTATCCTTGAGGCATCCATAACTTCCTTCCTTCGGAAAATTTGGATGTACCAAATGGCTCATGCCCTTATCAAATTCTTGGGATTTAAATACTCGCTAATGCTTTTCTCTACCATCAATGTGGGATAAGTGGTTTACACACCATTCCCAATATCTCATTCATGGTGGCACTTTATGAGACAATTTCTCATTTAATTCTCAATGGTTTTGTCATTCTTTTTGCGACGTAAAAATCTTATTACAAATAATCTAAATCCATTTGATCTCATTTCAACTGGTGATTGAGATTTATTTTAATCTCACATTAAAGTTACCATAAATTTTTTTTTTTTTTTTTTTTCCGAACAATTTATTGGTGTACTCCTCATTTGTACTTATTTTTATATATCATATTTCCCACACACGCAAGCAAAAAATAAATAACATAATTTCCACAAGCCCCAATTTGAAGATTGTCCAAAGTTGTAAGCAATTACAATCCGGACACGCAATATACAATCAAAGGAATGTGTTCATGATTTGTTGAATGATTTTTTTTCTTTTTCTTTTTTTTCAAGTAATGGGTGCCTGCTTTTAGCTTTTTGATCCATTGAAACCTCATTCTCTCTCCGGCAATAGTCAATTTTGTTTTTATTAGCAAGATAAAAATCTTGGAGAAAATCATGGGCTTCAGATAGAGTGGTTAGGTTCATGTCCAATAACTAACGTTGGGAAGGAGTTGAGAACAACTTCAACTTGATAGTTACAGCAATGGTGGTAGACATTGCTTTCACGAAAGGAACTAATGTAAACTAAACCATGATTTGTAAGCACAAGTCATCTTGACTTCAAATTTGCCATTTTGTGTAACATGCAATCTTTTTGGTGAAAAGAAGTGATTTCATTTTCTAACTTTCTAAGAACAAATAATGGGCAGTCCCATAACTTCTTATTTTTTAATGTTTTCCAAGTCCAACCAAAATGAGAGCTTAATTATATGATTTCTATACACCAAATTAAGCCAAAAAGACAGTCTAGTCTACATATCTTGACTAACTTCCCAAACATTATGACTCTAATGTCTTGAGCTTTGATTTTACAAAGATGCTATTTTTTACAATCTTGGAGAAAATACCCTATAAACAATTCATGCATTGGTCTAACCTTATCATTGAAGTATGACTTAATATACTTAGACCATAGAGTCAAATTAATAAATTTTATATTATTTTGGTAATTTGTGGCCAAGTTAGTAGAGTCAACTTTTATTTTGTTAAACTTTTTAGCTAACCCAATTTTCAGATTTTGGTATTAAGTTCAAAGATTTGACTTGCTTATTATATTGGTTAAATTCCTCTTTTTGGTATTTGCAATTGCCCATGTGAGGAAATCTTAGTGTAAGTTCAAACTACACTTGGGATTTGAGGAGGGTATCTTGAAACTAAAAGGTTTAGTGGCAGATATATGTATTCCTTTTCATGTATGTAAGTAGCTTAAGACTTGAATTCAAGAATCTAGTTTTTCATTGAAATGCAACTATCACAATCTAGTCAAAGAGAAAGTCTTCCTTCTCCTTTGTACTTTTGGATAGCTGTATAGTATAGTAATAAATGGCCATGATGTAGCATCAAAGTTTATCCCACTAGACTTTATTGTTGTATTGTGTGAATGTAATTCAATGTTGAACAAAGTCACACCACAACTACTTGGCATGGTTTATAACCACTTTTTTTGTTATTGGAATCCCTCTACTTTTCACCTTCAATTGTGTGGTCCAATTCGTATTTTTATTATTTGCTCAAAGAGATAAGGGTAAGGACTGGAATTTCACTTGATGACCGGCCGTTCAAGACCAATCAGGTCAATGCCAGATGGCATTGGATAGCAAAATTGGTATCTTAATTTACACTACATAAAAAAGTAGCAAACAAATCTTAACTTAAAGTCACACTTGGCCTAATCATTTTGGCATGTTTTCAATGTTTTGTTACCATCCTTTTAATACATAAAATGACAATTACAGCACTTCCACCTAATTGTTCAAAGTCTTGTGATATACAACAATTGCTTGAAATGTCCTTTTCCATTTGGAATATATTATTTTTTTTTCAGCTAGACAAAACTGAATGGTTAAGATCAGTTTTTGACCAAACTAAATCCAATGACAAAACAACTTTCTCATTAACATATTACAACCATAGGATTCACATTATACAAAAGCTAGTTTTACAAATGTATGATAGTGATTTTTACTTTACCTAGTGAAAGTCTAAGGATGGAGACACAATTTTGTAGTAAATATCACAACTAGTTCTTTAACTTGACCAAGAAAACTAGAATTTTAGTTTCAAAAGTTGAGTCGTCTTAATCATCTGATGTTTAATTTGAGAATACGATTCTAAATTTTTACAATTTCAATATTGTGAACAAATGGAAATAAAATGTAATTCCTGATTACCTACAGACTTTTATTGATATGTTGTTAACATATTTTGATTCATGATATTTAAACATAACTTAATATATATATTCTGGATAGTGGGGAGGACGAAAATCTAATTTGTGACGTATACAGATTCTGATCACTAGACTAAGTCAGTGTTGGTCCATATCATACATTTTGATATGTCGTTAGTTGTTAACCCTCCATTAAAAAAGTGACACATGTCCACATCACTACCTAATATTGTGCCAAGTGTAACATGGCCCTTCTTTACACAAGCATGAAGTTGACATTAATTTACTACTTTCTTAGGGTAGGGTTGACTGAAGGAGACAGACAATGTGTGATATTTAATGTGTGATGGTTGTAGAAGATATTTGGAAGCCAACAGAATCAGTTGATCCATCTATTGAATAAATGTATATAAAGTTGGAGCAGAGCATCCTTAATTATCAAACTTTTTGACTCATTTCGTGTAGTGGTTTTCCGGCGCCCCACGCCACAGCGGACCACGTACCGCGTGGCAAAATGGATGCGACTACACAAAAGCCTGATCTTTGATTGGGCCACGTCTTTCTAATTTCACCAATTTATGAATTCTTTTTTTTATTTTTTATATTTTTTTCCTTTTGATTTTCGTATAATATTAGGAGGGGGGGAGAAAAATCTTACTACAAGGAAAGACTTAACCTTGTAGTCAGGAATGGAACTAGGAAAAAATTATGGGAGTCATAGCTCTTCTATTTTTGTAAACATTATTTTTTGTCATAGAACTTTAAATATATATACATATAATTTTATATATAAAATGACTCCCGGTATAAAAAATATATATGTCATTCTTCTTGCATTTTGAATTCTTTTTCTATTTTATATAATATAAAAAAAAAACTTATTCATCCTATTAGAAATTGCTTCTGTGGTATTTAGTTTTTTTTTTTTTTTTTGTGTATATAATTTGTATATCATATATACATACATATGTGTTTTGTGTATATGGTGAAAAAAAATTATTTTTCTTTTGGCCCCTTCAGTAATAAAATTCTGATTCCGTCCTTGCTTGTAGTGACATATAGAGATTATGACCATGGATAGAGATTTTAACGTGTTTTTTATTTTTTATTTTTTATTTGGGTTATCAAAAATATAAATTAATACAAAAATATTGTTATAGCAAATTGTAAAAAAAAATATAAATAAATAATAAAAATATCAAATATTTTAAGAAATAAGTTGCTGCTGTAAATAACAGAACTATGATTAGAGGCCATGGCTCATTGTTTTGAGAAAAAAATTCTATTATTATACATTAGTTACAGAACTTAATTAACATACTTTTGAATAGTGGCCCCTACTAAATTGTTTTCTTATAAAACAAATTTTAATACAATAGTAATATCACATTATTATTGACACATAGTACCATCATCTAATATCAAATTACTATTATATCATAATAAATCCCATTATATGCTTGTGACAATTACTAAATTATTATTTTAGTAGTTACATTTGAATAGTAATGTTCATTAACTCATATACTGTTTTACCATTGATCGGTGATATCACGATGTGAAATTATCATTATACTTTCTTTTTTTGTCTGCTTTCACATCTCTACTAGTTGGAGTGGCTCCTAACCTCTATCATTATGCTTTGTCATCTATGAATATTGTCAAAATTAACCTTCGCAATAAATGGATAATAATTTTCTCAGAAACTCTTTGTTTATGTATACATTGAAAAGAAAATTAGTGAGAAATTTAAGAATGGTTTGAGATATTCTAAATAAGTGTACTTTTTGATTTTTTATAAAGAAAAAAAAATGTATAGAAAAGTAGAGAAAGTGGTTAGAAAAGTAAAGAGGAGATGTTAAAAAATGCTGATAGATATTGATTGATGTGACCTCAATAAGCGTATGTATGTAAAAAAAGTGCACTTTCTTAATTCTTCCCAAACATTTTCTTAGTACACAGGTAAATTATAGAAGACTTTATACTTTCACAGCACATTTTTCTCCCGAGCAATGCTCCAGACCCCAGCACCCCCACACACATTTGTGAGAGAGAGAGGAAAAAAAAAATATATATATATATAATGCGTGACTATAAATCAATTGGAGGTTGTAACGGCCAAAAATTGTGGGGGTCTCAAGTATTTTTCTTTTTCTCCCTCAGACTATTTACTTTAGTTATTGAAGCTGAAAATTGGATTGTGGCATTTTTGTCACCCAAAAGGAAGGGTAAATATTTATTTTTATTTTTTGCCTAGGAATAATATAGTAAACTACTTGAGAACAAAAATTTTAGAAGCTTTTTTTGGTCGGTAATTCATATATATTTAGTGGCGCTTTGAGTTGTTTTAAAATATACTTTTGTAATCGCTTTTTAATTTTCTATAAAAATACATACGAAAAATAGAAAATAAAGTTGACCATTTTTTATGGTGAATTTGTGACTTTTGACTGAAATGTGCACTTCTCCCAAAAATAGGCCTTAGATTTAAAAGTAGTCAAGTGGGCGTTGTCGCACAAATCAAGTTCTAAAAAGTGGGGATTTGTGGATGTTCACTAAATGTTGGGCCTTCGACTAAAAAACATTTGTTGGGTCAGGTCCAATTTAGAAATTAGAAATTTCTAACCAACGGTTCATCCCTGCGTAAAATTAATATTCTTAACAAATTTTAAACCACTGCATAAATGTATTAGTATGGGGTGTTTGGGAATATGATTTTTGGCTAAAATAGTTAATAAAGAAAAAAATAGGCTAAAATAGTATAAGACAAAATGTCACATCCAAACTATAATCATTTCATTTTTCTCTCTTACAATTATCAAATCAACTTTTAAAAAAAAATAACTCAGTGTGTTTGGTTTCAATTTTCTGTATTCAGTTTTCTAAAAATTGAGTTTTTTTTGTTTTTTGTTTTTGTTTTTAGTGAATATTTTTAAAATTTTAAATAATTTTTTTACTTTTTTAGATGCATCTCACTTAGATGTATCAAAATAGTAAAATATTTGTGAAAAAATATTCTAAAAAATTAATAAATAGACAAAAATATAAAAAAATGTACTGAATTTCGGGATATAACCAGGAATTAGTCATTGTTTCATTTAAGAACAACTTGGACAATGACTACCCACTTTGGCAATCCTTTACAAAGACCCTCCCAAAAATAATGGAGGATCTAATGGCGAGGATTGAAAAGTACGCTAGGGTAGAGGAGGACAAGAAGTTGAAGAAAGGGAGCACATCAAAGCAGGAAAAACGAAACAGCTCACCAAAGCGAAGCTAAGGTGGAGTTAGCAACGAGACCGTGGAGTCGAGGTTGAAGGCTATCCAAGCTGTCAGCATAGTCTTCAAGATCTCGATCTACAGGATATTGGAGACGATCAGAAACCGGCCTTATTACAGGCCACCACAGAGAGTCCTGGCGGAGTCCATAGGAAGATTCCACAACAAATCTTGTGCATACCATGACAAGCTTAACATAGACAGGTCGGCAAAATCAATGATTTAGAGAGCCAGAAGACCCACCATGGGTCATGTGGAGGTAGTAGAAGAAAAGGTAGAGAAGTTGCTGGAAGAGCAGACAATCCGATAAATCCATTACCTGATTTGGTTGTCCAGCACTGTGGTGATCAAGAAGAAAAATGGAAAGTGGAGGGTCTGTGTGGGCTTCATGAACCTGAACAAGGCCTGTCCGAAGGACTGCTTCCCACTGCCAATGATAGACTAGCTGGTTGACACCACCTCACAGCATGGCAGAACGAGCTTTCTTGATGCATACCAAGGTTATCATCAGATAGCGATGTTGTTGGCTTTTTGGCTTTTCGAAGGATAGTTTTGTAAATGCGAGCGTGCCAGCAAGGATCAATCAGTCCTTACAGAAATTATAATTGACAACCAATTTATCAGACGATTGTGTTTTAGTTCTTTCAGCCTCAATGAAGAGGACTTTTACTGGTGGCTTGACTTAGGAGAAATTAAGAAAAAATAACAAGTAATATGAAGAACAATCGCAGTATTTCATTAAAAATGAACACTTACAATAGTCCAAACTCAGCCTCGAAGAGGTTTACAGCAACAGTCTACTTGAATCTACTTGAAACTACTCCTAGGAATCGAAGTGCAGTGCAGGTATTTAAAGGACAAGTATTTAAAGTGCAGGTATTTAAAGTGCAGGAAATGTAAAAACTGGGAAAGAAAATATAAAGTAAATGACTGGTTTGTATGATCTGAGTCTGGGGGTTTTTCTGGGGACTTCCTTGCTATTTATACTTGCCAAGGATGACCTTCGAACTGCACTTCAAACCGTCGAACTGCTCCTCCATGATTGCTGATCATGCTGCCTTAGAAGTAGTTCCACTACGCCATTACTTGCAGTTAAACTTCCCTCTTATATTTGAATTTGAATATGAGTAACCGTTGAGGCCACGTCATCTTTCGTTTCTTTGTTGATCTGGTGTTACTCGGATCACGTGAGAACCAATTGTCATCGCCACGTGTACGATCAGGATTGAAGACGTGAATCATCTTCCCATAATACCCTTACTCTGCCGCGTGTCGAATTGTTACTGGCTTTTACAAAATATATAGCCAACATTACCCCCCACACTAATATACCCAATACTTGGTGATATTAGTGGAACGAAAAAACTTCTCCCGCGTTTTTGGAATGTGCATGGAATCCACTTTCAGGAAACATAACCGTCACCTATTAGGTGATCATTAGCATTAACTCTCAATTTCAATATCTTTAGCATCCGAACGGATTATGGCTCAATCAACTTCTCACTCTACTGATCAAGCATACGAAGAGCCATTGAGTAATGCTGTTTCCCCTCGAAAGAATCTTCACGCATTCATTAGCCATCTTTATCCGCCCTTCCATATTCAGGTCGTGGAGGCTTTTGCGAATTATCAATCTTTGGACTATGAGCACATTGCCATTAACCCTTCGATTCACAACTCCGTAAATACAAGAAGTTCTTCCTCTAGCATCCCTTTGTACTTTGAACAAACTACCTTCAAATCTTTGCTTCGACAAGATACAAATATGGATTTGGGAAGTTCTTCTTCACACACCTCTGCATGGGATGAAGCTATAACTTCTTCATCGTCTGGGGCTTCTGGTTGGACAAACCGGTCGACCTCTGAGACCTATGATGTAAGGGAGCGCATCAACCATCATTTTGTTGAGTTTACTGACCCCTTGGAGTTTCCTTCCTTCGCTCGAAGTTCAGTGGTCTACCCTTACGTGCCCATTGACCTTCGACGTAGTTTAGAAGAGAATCTGCTTGTGGCATCCATGCCTACAAAGATAATGCATCCTACCCAGCGCCCAGAAGAAGCACAAGGATACAGTCCTTCATCTTAGCCCAAGAAGGCGAAGATTTGTTCTTCTGATTGGCTTGATTACATTAATGCCTTTGTTCCTTCCACTCCCATGCCATCTCTTACAATAGAGGCATCACACCTTCTTCTTCATCTTCTGAATTTGAAGCCTCTACTCCTTCTTCTCCTCCCGCTCTTTCTGGATAGAGAAACTAAGGCTTGCTCTTCCAATGGACACAGTCTTTTCACCTTACAACCCTCCATTATCCCCTTCTCCAGCTGAGCGGAAACAAGCTCAACTTCTGCTAGCGGCTTTCTCTCACTTGCCTTTCAATGTTCTTGAGGATGATACCCTCTCAAGAACTTTCAATGGGCTTGTGATATTTTGACCAGGGGCCATATCCTTAACCCCATTGCCCAAGCAGAACTTCACCTATTTCTGGACCAACTTCCAGTGCTTCTCCACTGGCATCGAAATTCCCTGGTTGCTACGCAATCTTTGGATCAACTCTCATCCTACGAATTCATGCCCAATACGAAGCAGAGAACTTTCCTCGAAGAGTTCGATGACTTCAGAAATAAAGAGTCTGCGTATTGGGACGATTTGGTTATAGATGAGTTGGAACAAACACTGAGGGAGGAAGCTTTCGAAATAAAGGCTGAGGAGCTCTATTATGAAGTAAGAGCACACCAGCTTATGCAGCCAACATTGGAGGAGACAGAAGAAATAATAAGAAAAGAACAAAAATTCATTGATCATTGTTGGATGAAATTCCATGACCTTGTTATTTATTCTATTCCTTATTTTTATGAGCTCGAATTCGTACCCAGATAGGGTTACCTGATGTAATTGTTTTGGCTTTAATACAAACAAAGTTTCTTTTATATTCGACATTGTCTGATTTTGTTCCTTTGTCTTTAAAAGCCAACTCATAGCTTCGAATTGAACAATCTCATTCTTCGAATCTGGATTTAATTGTCCTAATGAAACGCTAAAGGAGCCAACATGTCAATTTATGGAATACAGTTGACAATTCTGGCTGTTACTACTTGGAATCAATGCTCTGAACTTTAACAGCATTACTCCTCAAAACTAACTTTAACCAATACATGGTCATGGCTAATATAACCAATCAATTTTAAATTGACTATTTTGCTTCGAAGAGTAATCCACATTGTTTTGGTTCAAAAGGCAATCCCTTTTTTTATAATAAAACCAGCGATTGGTTTCAATGTGACAAATAGTGCTTCTTATCCCTAAAAGGATCCGAGGATTTGCTTCGAAGGTCATTACTTTGATACACAGGTCCTAAAACCCTTTGAAGTAGACCAATATTTGAACAGTTCAGTGCATTTGAGCATGTAGTATACTTCGAAGCCGGCTTTCGTATTTCGAAGCCGTTTGTTTGAATTTTGGTGCCAAAATTTGGCTTCGAAGCCAAACATCTTGCTTCGAAGCTGGCATCAGCGTCCGGAATGTGCTCTTCCCTCCAGAAATTATCAATATTGGAAAGAACTCCTCGTATTCGTACATTTTTAATACTTAACGACTTATGAGATGTATTTCCGGACACAAAGGCTTTTGAAACCCTTCTGCTCACTTACGCATACGAACCCTCATCTGTCTCTCACTTTTTCTACTCCCTTCTGTACTTTTCGAAAAAGCATACTATCAATGGCCTCTTCCTCATCAAGAATCCCATCCATAGAGCGAGTGAGCTCATCTGTGGCCTGGAAAAGGCTTATTGATGCTGAATGTGAGAAGTACAAGGCCGGGCAAAAAAGCGCTATCGATGGGCGTATCTTTGTCCCTCGTCACCATGTGCAGCAAGAGTACGTGCTTGGGCCCATATTCAAGGAGGTCCTTACTGAACTTCCTGCCCTGTACCCTCGTCTGGAGGATCAACGTCTTCTCTATGAAGGTAGTCTTGACTGGAAGGGCTGGAGAATCAATCGCCCTCACCGATGTTGGCCCACGATGAGACCAGAGTGGCAAGAATGGTACGACCGAGTTGTCCCTGCTAGGACACTGGACCTACAAGAGCTCTGTCTTCTCGATGCTCTTCGACTATTTAGGGTAACTATCTCAGAAGACCCTTTTCTAGTTCCTGCTGCTTTATGTTTTTGGAATCCCATTTTCAATTTCTTTCAGTTTAAATGTGGGATGATGGCCCCCACTGTCCTTGACATTTGCCATCTTCTAGGAGTATCCCCCATTGGTGCTCCTATTACACCAGATTTTCCTGATTTAACAGTCCCTTTCTCCCTCCCCTCTCTTAACTCATCTTATAGCGATTTTGTCAAAGCTGAGAATAAAAAAGAGGGTTTGGTAACTGATAGGGAATTCTTCTCCTTTTTGTTATATTGGCTGTGCAAATTTCTCTTCTGCACTTCTTCTCAAAGAATCATGCCGGAATTTGCCCCTCTCGCTAAAGCCTTTATCTTGCAAAAACGGGTAGCCTTGGCTCTGTATGTCTTAGGCCATGTATATAGAGTCTGTTCTCTCTTTTGTGAAAAACCCTTAGATGCTAACCAAGGGGGGCCATTCTGGATCCTTCAGCTTTGGCTTTTCGCGTACTTTACCGATTTGCAATCCAAATGCCTCAAATTTGCTGGGTCACATTCTTTTACCCATGGCATAAGATTAGCCAATGCCTCACTTTACCCCTCCACTTTTGCCTTTTATTTCTCTTTCTTTCATCAGCTACCAGCCGCTCCTCCTCTTCATTATTTCCGTCCCTTCGAAGCCAGTATTGGCCCGACTTGGTTGAATAATTTCCTAAGTGACAAGCTCTGTATCTCGCCTGCTCACAAGGAGATATGGGCTTCTTTCCTGCTTCCCAGAGAACTATTCATTGGGACCACCAATCCTAGAGCTTATAAATGCATAGCTGAGCCTTATTGTCCTGCCCAATTTGCTAGACAATTTGGCCTCACACAAGGAGTTCCAATTCCGCTCTGCAGCAACACTAATCTGAGCCTTACCAAGAGGGATTTGAAGGTTCGGAAGTCAAGGCTGGAAGAGGCAACCTTCAAGTTTATGGACGACTTGGCTAATTTTGAGTTCATCCGCTTCTCTCCTCAAGGTACTGTCTTGAAGAGATACCAAGATTGGTGGGTGAGCAACATGGAAGTCTATCTGGCCATCTCACTTCATAACTCACTAAAGATGTTGGATGTGCCTAAGCCCAAGGGAGTTGAGATTGCCATTTCTTCCACTGTTTCAGTTGCAGTTCCTGCTATAACTCGATCCACTTCTGCTGCTTCAATTCCTGCTAGAATCACCCGAGGTATATACCTTTGTCTTCCTTTTCCTTTGGTCTTCTATACAACACTGGTTGTCTTATCTTTAATTCTTCTTCTATGAAGGTGGTCAATAGCAAAAGAAGAGGAAACTGCTTGATCCTGAAAAGAAAACAACTGCAGCACAAGAAGAAGAAGAAAAGGAAGAAGACCAAGAACACGAGCCACCCTTGATGAGGAGGAAAAGAGTAGCAGATTTGGTCCAAGAGGAGACAGCTACTAAGGAATCAGAAGAGGAGCTTATTTTTGGGGCATCTGAGCCTCAAGCTGAAGGGGTTGAGAGGACAATTGAGGAGCAGACAAAGCCAATTCAAAGAAAAAAGAGAAGAAAAATTACTGTCTCTCTTTCTGACTTTGATGTCTCTCCTTCTGATTTTGATGAAGATTCTGATTCCGAGACAATTGCCCAAGCAATAAGAAAGATGAGGAAAGTAACCGCTTCAACTGCTACCTTGGTTAAAGACCCCATTCATGAAGCAGCTGCCAAGGTAGTGGAGCAAGAACATTCCAAAGCAATAGTTGTCTTCGAGAGGATCGAGAAGAGACGGCAACGACAAATTTTAAGAGAGGAAGCTGCTGCTGATATATTGCACAGGGAAATGGCAAGAAGGCAACAAACTGCCGAACACTATTTCCTCCATAGCTTTCCCATTAGTGCTAGTGCTTCTGAGACAAGTAATTTCCTTCTTCCACTTTTTCCTTGTCAACTTTCGATGCTGGATTGTGACATTGTTTTACATTTCTTCTTTTTGCAGCAACACCTACTGCATTCATCTTTCCAGCGAGGCCTCCCTCAATTTCAATTGAAGTTGACCAGGTGCAGTGTGTGAAAACTATCCAAATCATGCTCCCTCTCTCTAAGCCAACATTTGATATACCTTCTCTGAACCCAAGCATTCCTGCTTCACTTTTCCTTGGCTTAGAACCATATCTTCCTTTCTTATCTTTTGATCTACCTCAGTCTACTTCTTCGATCCTTGCTCTTCCTCCTTCCCTCACAGAAAGTCCAACTGCTACTCCATCTCTAAAGGCCACAGAGGGTGCTGGTAATTCTCCAATTCATGGTTTATCACCTATGCCTACTTCCAGCCCCTCTTCACTTGATTCGTTGGTGGCTAAGACCATAGAGGCTGCCAAAGAGGCTCCCTCCATTTCTCCTATCCCCATGCAGCCCTCTGTGTCTTCCACCACAACACTCTCTATGCCTCCCATGTCCAGGGATGAGGTAGACATCTTCGAAGGAAGATTGGCTAGTCTCTTCGACATATCCTCCTCCTCTCCAACCCTTACTGCTGATGCTGAGCCATTAGTCTTGGCTGATTCCTTGCTGGAAATCTTTGAGAGTCCTTCTTCTCCCGGCAGCAAGCCTCCTGCACCTTTAATAGATCTAGACACATGTTTGGAACTGCTAACTTCCTTTTCGAAGATTCCCTTTGAGGCTCTACAAAGGCCTATCATTAGAAATGGGTTTCTTCAGTGTTGCAACATTGCTGAGCAGTCCGGTATGAATGTCTCAAGTCATCTATCCCAGGCTGCAGCTACTATTGATTTCTATCTTAACATCTGTCATGCTGCTAAGACTGCGGATGAGAAGCTGGTTAGAGATCAGAGTTTTGTTTCTCAAGTGCATACTAAAGTAGCAGATCTCAAGGAACAACACTCTTCTGTCTCCCAGTTTCGAATCCAACTGCTGGAGAAAAAAGCTCAACTTGAAGAGGAGTTGACTGCAGTAAACCAAGCCTTGGTTCGAACTGATACCAAATTGCAAATTACCAACCAGGAGCTGGCTGACCGAAAAGAAGACATGGCTACAGCTATTCAACTGTTTCCAGCACTTAGCCATAGGAAGTCCACTGTACAAAAACAATTAAGACACTGTAATGATTTTTGGGCCAATCTGTGGCACAATGTATTTAATTCTTTATAAAAGAACAAATTTTGTCTATCATTTGAGTAGTCTTAAGTTTTCGTATTTGATGTTCATGTTATTCCTTGTGTTTCCCAAATGGTTGGAAAATAAGGTTTTAAATATCTGCCATTAATCTTTTTGGGATGTACATAACCATTCAAATTTCTTAAATGATACGCCCCAAAAAGCAGAACTCTATGAATTTGATAAGGTCCTTCCCAGTTAGGTGACCATTTGCCAAACTTATGGCTTTTAATCCCTATTGGGAGTATTGTTTTCCATACCAAATCACCTTCATCAAAGCCAATGTGTTTGACCTTTTTATTATAATTCTTGGCTGCTTTCTTCTTCTGGAAAAGAATGCTATTTAATGCCAAAATTCTGGCTTCATCTATGCCTTCTAATTCCAAGCACATGCTTTGATGGTATTGCTCAGGATCTAACTGATCTTGGCATCTTACTCTTAAAGATTTAACATTGATTTCCACAGGTAAAACTGCATCATGCCCATATACCAAGGCATAAGGAGTAACCCCTGTGCTTGACCTTGGGGAGGTTCTGTAAGCCCATAACACATCTAACAATAGGTTATGCCAATCCCTAGGATTATCCTCCACAACCTTTTGTATTCCCTTTTTTAAGGACTTATTGGATGATTCAGCCTGACCATTAGCTTGTGCATAATAGGGTGTAGAATTAACAAGGCTAATTCCAAACTCTGCCACAAAAGACTTCACCATTTTCCCATCGAACACAGTCCCATTATCAACTGTTATGGTTTGTGGAATGCCAAATCTATGGATCAGATCTTTAATGAACCCAATAACCTCTGTTTGGTCTACAGCCTTGTATGGCTTAGCTTCGACCCACTTAGTGAAGTAATCGGTAGCCACTAAAATGAAACAATGATGTTTCGAAGAGGGTGGGTGTATTTTTCCCATCATATCCATGGCCCATCCTCTGAATGGCCAAGGCTTCACTACTGCATGTAGGTCAGTTATGGGCACATGCCTTATTGTGCCATGCTTTTGGCATGCCTGGCAGCCCTTTGCATATTCTATGCAGTCTTTAAGGATAGTTGGCCAGTAATAAGAATGCCTTCGAAGCAACCATCTCATCTTTACGCCGGGTTGATGAGCACCACAGATGCCTTCATGAACCTCAGCCATAGCTGTTAATGCTTCTCTTGGGCCTAAACATTCTAGCAATAGGCCATCTCCCCCCCTTTTATAAAGAGCATTACCATACATTATGTATTGCATAGACTGCAATTTAACTTTTCTGCTGGCCTTCGAAGATGGACCAGCCAAATACTGCATTATTGGATGCCTCCAATCTTGTTCTTGCAAGTCATTATGATTGACTTCTAAGACTACATTCCTTTTATTCAAAGGTGGTATCAATTTTTGATATGTTGTTTGGCTTATGTCCCTTTGGGTATTATCCCTTCTCTTGAAGTTCGAAGCTTTCTGAGCCACATCATTAGCTCTATTATTCAAGAATCTTGGAACATGAGTTACATTTGCTACTTGAAATTGAGAAAGCAGATGTAATGCAACAACATAATATGGTAAAATACTTATGCTTTGACACTTGAAAATCCCATTTACTTGGTTAACCACCAACTGAGAGTCTCCAAATATATCAACTGCATGTACTTGTAATCCAATAAGGATCTCTAGTCCCACTATTAAGGCTTCGTACTCAGCCTGGTTATTGGAACAAGTAACTTCATCCACTCTGAAACCATGTGTGGTTTCTACCCCTTGTGGAGATTTAATCACAATACCAATTCCAACTAAACCATTGGCTTTCGATCCATCGAACCACATCTGCCATGGCTCAACACTGGTCAGGCCAAGTTCCATTACTTCTTGGTTCTCTGTTTGAGATGGATGGTCTGCTAGAAAATTGGCTAAGACTTGCCCTTTTACTGCCTTTTGAGGGACATATTCTAAATGAAATTCTGATAAGGCTAGTATCCACTTGCCAATTCTTCCCCTCAACATAGGTCTTGACAACATATACTTAACCAAATCTGTGGTTGCAATCACCAAGACAGTTGTAGGTAAAAGATAATATCTTAATTTCATTGCAGCAAAATACAAAGCAAGGCACAGCTTTTCGACAGCTGAGTATTTACATTCACAAGAATTTAAAAACCTACTAAGGTAATAAACAGCTTGTTCCCTGCCTTCTTCATTGTCCTGGGCCAAGAAAGCTCCCAATAAATCTTCTGCTGCAGCTATATACAACTTCAAGGGCTTGTTTCCCTTTGGTGGCATCAGTACTGGAGGGTTGGCCAAGTAGGCTTTAATACCTTCGAAAGCAGTTTGATGCTCTGTTGTCCAGACAAATTCCTCTTCATCCTTCAGCCTTAACAAGGAAGAAAATGCTTTAGTTTTCCCAGCAGTGTTAGAAATAAACCTTCTAAGAAAGTTAACCTGCCCAAGGAACCTTTGTAATTCTTTCTTACTTGATGGAGGCTTAGCTTCGATGATGGCTTTGGCTTTGTTCTGATCAATCTGTATTCCTTTCTTGTGCACCACATAACCCAAGAAGTTTCCAGATGATACACCAAAAGCACATTTGAGAGGATTGAGTTTTAGCTTGAACGTCCTCATTCTTTCAAAAGCTGTTTCTAACTGAAACAGATGTTCTTTCATGGACTGGGATTTCACTATAATGTCATCAATATAACACTCTAGATACCCTCCAATGAGATCATGAAAGATGGTGTTCATAGCCCTTTGATATGTTGCCCCAGCATTCTTCAGGCCAAATGGCATTTTAATCCATTCGAAGGTGCCAATATTTCCAGGACATCTGAATGCTGTCTTGTGGATATCCTCCTCCGCAATGCAGATTTGGTTATAACCAGAATGCCCATCCATCATTGACAAAATTTGGTGTCTTGCTGAACTGTCTACCAGTAGGTCCACTATAGGCATAGGGTACTCATCTTTGGGAGTTGCTAGGTTTAAGTTTCTGAAATCGATGCATACCCTCATTTTACCATTCTTCTTAACTACAGGCACAATATTAGATAGCCATTCAACATACCTGGCTGTCCTAATAAAGCCTGCCTTAAGTAGTCTAAGAATCTCCTCTTTGACCTTCTGAATTACTTCTGGACTCATCCTTCTCGGTTTCTGCTTGTATGGCTTGAAATTAGGCTTCATAGGGAGTCTATGTTCCACTAATGACCTATCCAATCCTGGTAGTTCATTATAAGACCATGCGAAGCAATCTTTGTATTTATTTAAAACAACCAACAACTGGTCTCTGTCCAGAACGTTCAAACAAGCACTTATATAGGTTGGTTGTTGTACAGAACCTTCCCCTAAATTCACTTCTTCTAAGGGGTCTTGTGTCTGAGAACTTACTAAAGCTTCCTCTTTGATTCCTTCTACCTTCGAAGCATATTTCTTGCTTTGCTCCACTCGCAAGTTCTCTGGTTCCACATCCTTACCTTCTTCCTCATAGACAAAATCTGTCCATAAGGCATCCTCCTCTTGTATCTCCTGGACCTTTGTCTCAATGTCCAATGCGCAGTATTTCCCAAGGGTCAAAATTCTGACCTGTAGCTGCTCCTGTTTACAGCCAATCATCATGGCTTCTCTTTCTTGCTCCTGTACTTTCTGGACTATTGCTTCTACGTCCAATGGTGAGAATTTAACCAGAGCCAAAGACTTGGCTTCTTGCTCTTCATCTCTTTGCCTATAACCAGGCATCATTGTCATCTTTCACGACAACCTCTTCATCAGCACTCTCTTGGACTAAGTGCTTTAGGTGTGTCACTTCCTCATCAGCCGTCACTTCGGCTGAGCCATCAGCTTTCCTCAGTATACTGAGTGGTGTTACTCCCTCAATATACAACTTGGCCTCTGCAAAGTCTGCACAGGCTATGAAGGGTTGAGGATCTGCATCAATTTCCTCTGTCTCTCCATTGCCCAAGGCCATCATGATCTTCTGATGCAAAGAGGAAGGCACACATTTGTTGGTGTGGATCCAATCTCTCCCAAGTAAGGCATTATATTTGGCATTGCTGTCGATGACGAAGAATGCTGTCATACAATCCCTGGTTCCCACACTCAAATTAATAGGCAGAATCCCTTGAGCCATCTGTTTATCTCCAGCAAAGCCAGCAATAGTCGTGCTGGTTGGGATCAACCTGGGATTCTTTTTCCCTAGTTTCTTTAAAGAAGATTTCGGTAATAAGTTCACTGCTGCCCCATTGTCTACCAGGACTCGGTTTAGCTGTATCCCATCAAAGAAAGCCTTGATGTACAGAGGCTTAACATGTTGGGTCATGGAATTCGAGGGGTATTCAAAAGGATATGAGAGGTTGATGCTTACCTCTTCCTCACTTTCAAACTCAGTTTCCATTGGAGTAGCCATCTCAGGAGCATCCTGTACCATACTCACTTGTGACTCCTCACTAGAGACAGGAATTGTATCCATGTCTTGGTCACCCTGACCCTCATTCTCAGCCTGGAATTCATGAGGTAGTATATGTACCATATTGACTGATACAGGGGGAAATGAGCCAAACTGGATGGCTGGCTGTACCTTCTTCCCCTCTTGGCTATCTTGCTCAGTGTCTTCAGCAGCATCCTCCATGCTGCACTCTGGTACTTCATTGATAACTGATCCCTTCGAAGGATCCTTCTCGACTGGTTCTTCAGTCAGAAATGTGTGCTCAGCCATGAAGGCTTCGAACATTTCTTCTTCTGCCATTTCCTTCTTTTGGCTCATGTCAATCTCGTCTCCCGCTTCACTATCACTTTCCATCAGAGCCTTCTCCAACCCTGCCAAACTAGACTTCTCCCTGGCCTTTAGTTCAGAATGAACTTGGGCCAATTGTTCTCTGCTACAAACCACTTTGCTTTGTAGAGTCGGTTTTGGAGTATGGTCTGACTTCGAAATTTTCTTTCCTTCTGTCTTGACCTGTGAAGAACTCTCTCCACTTTCTTTCAGATCTTGCTGGTACTGGGTATACCTGCGTTGAATTTTCCTTCTTTGTGATCTGGAAATGACTGGGACCATATCTGGTTCCTTTGTCTTTGGATGTTTAAGTAATACCCAATTGTTTGGGGCCACCAAAGGAGGCTTGACCATCCTGCCTTGATTCTCAACATCCCTTTGCGTAGGTGCCCCCCTAGGTTTGTTCTGCATTACAAACCAATCTGGGACCCCTGGTACCCACGAGCTTACTGATCCAGATGTCGAACTGTTTCCTTCTACCTTAGAAACCATCTTCGAAGCTGGCTGTGAAGGTAAATGCTTGGCTCTGACTTCATGTTTCGAACCTGATTCAGTCCTTCGATGAAAAGAGCCATTTTCTGTCCTTCGCAGGGTTGGTCTAAAAGGCCAATCTCTGGCTTTACTCCCATAACCTGAACCCCTCTCCAATCTTCTTTCAGAATGGCTACTTTCTACTCTGTAGTAGTTAGGTGGCCTAGACTCATACACAGGCCTCTTGCCTTTAGCATGCATTCTGTCCACTACAGGTTCAACCACTAATGGGCGTTGCCTGTCACCAGCCGGATACGGCCTTTTGTTGTGAGCATTGGTTGATTTAGGACGTCTCTGAACATCCTTATAGTATTGCTTCCCATCAATTGGAAGCCCCTTTAACCATTTGTAACTTAATCTGCATCTGGGACACATCCTCTGCACTACAGCTGCTTCGAGAGAATCATCGTCCAGTGCTTCTTCATCAGAGTGTTCCCTCTGACGTGAGAAACCTTGTCCAATAGTTGGTGGGTTTCCAATCTCCTTCTTGGCAGTTGTCTGGTTGGCAATATGCATTTGCACATTGACCTCTTCCAATTCCTGCAGAGATAGATTCTGAAAGTTTGGTACAACCACATTAGCCGCGCTTTCTCCAACTTCTGGAAATGGGTTGCTGTCAATTCCCATGGCTTTTCCTGTTTTGGCTGGGAACTTCAAACTTCCTTTTCGAATTTGCTCTTGGATCCTGTCTCGAAAAACAATACAGGTTTTAGTTGAGTGAGACCAAGAATTATGCCATTTACAGTATACTTTTCCTTTAAGCTCCTCTGGAGATGGCAGTTTGACTCCTTTTGGTAACTTAAGGAAATTGGTTGCAAGCAAATGATCAAAAATGTCATCTGCTTTTGTTAAGTCAAAAGAGTACTTTCTGTGAAAGTCTTTCTTTTTAAACTGTTGGTCGATGGTTGTATCCTTATGAATTAATGCTTCACAGATTACAGGTTCTTTGCCCACAATCTCTGCTGCATCAATCTCATAATTGGGATCTCTATAATACGTCTTATACGAAGCATTATTTCGATCTTGTTCCTCCTCTAGTAATGCTTCATATCGAGACACCTTATAGGTTAATTCGACCAAATCCCTAAATTCAGTTGAGTCAAATTTCTTTCGAAGCCTGAACTCTAAACCGTTTTGAGCCAATCTTACAAATTCTGACTCTGGAAGGATGACCCTACATTTATTTCGAGCCCTTTTAAATCTGGCAATAAACTGAGTAGCCTTTTCTTCAGGCCTTTGACTCAATCTTGCCAAGTCTGCCATAGACACCTCTGGCTCCGATTGGAAGAATTGGGCATGAAATGCCTCTTCCATTTGTTGCCAATTTTGAATGGAGCCAGGTGTAAGGTTGATATACCATACAAAGGCTCCCCCAGTTAGGGAATTTGGAAATAATCTCAGTTTCATGTAATCATGATTAGTGAATTCACCACATTGAGCAGCGAATCTGGCAATGTGCTCTACTGTTGATTGATTTCCAGTTCCATAGAACAAGGTAAAATCTGGTATTCTGAATCCTCTTGGATATTCATGTACCCTATCTACCCATTCTGGGTATGGTTTTCTGTATACAGGAGTCTGGACCCCCCGAGCCATCGGTCCACACATCTCCCTAACAATATCAACAATTTGGTCCCTAGGGACCATATTCTGTGCCTGCTGAACCAGTACTGGAGGGACAAACACAGGGTTTGGTGGACAAACTTGTGCTTGTGGCCCTCTTGGTCCATAAGGTGGTACATTTGGGACTGGTTGCCCCTGTGGTACAGGTTGCTGTTGGGGATATGGGTAACCCCTTTGAGCCTGTCCTGTGAAGGGACCTGCGAAAGGTGCTGGAACAGGTGTTGTGTCCCTTCCATTTACAGGAAAACTCTCCAACCCCCCGGGTATAAATTCAAACAAAGGATTATTATATCCCCTAGTGCCAGGTATGGCTTCGAACATGGGATTTGTAACCATTCTCATGCCAATTTCTTGTACTTGCCCAGATCCACCAACGTGTGTGGCTTCATTGTTGGGTACTGAGGCATTTTAGCTTACTACAGGCCTTGAAATGGGTTCATCCCAAGACTGAGGCGATGGTCTTTCATAGTTCTGAGTACTAGTCTGACCATTAGATTGTCCATTAATTTGCATAGGCTGTTTTTCTCTAGCCAATCTTTGCTGAGGGACATTTAAAACTTCCTCTGTGTGTCTTGTATTTGTTGGTTGGTGGTTATTCATTCGATCCAAAAAGGATGTTGCCCACCTTTCCATGGTGTTCATTAATTGTTGTCCCATAGCATCCACTAAGCCATCCCATGGATTTGTTGGCTGAGTAGGTGGAACGGTGGATGTTCCAATTCCTTGGTTTCGTCCAATATTATGAACATATGGTTCTTGTCCAGAAGTACTGGTCTGTTCGACCATAGGTTCTGATAACATGGGAGCCTCCACAGGATGTGTTACCACATTATCCTCTGGATTAGGTATTTCTACCTCTCCTTCTACGCCTTCTTCCAGACGTTCATTTTCTCCTTGTCGTCTTCTTCTAGCCATTTTAAATTAAGTCCCACTGGGCGTGCCAAAAATATATGTTGGCTTTTTGGCTTTTCGAAGGATAGTTTTGTAAATGCGAGCGTGCCAGCAAGGATCAATCAGTCCTTACAGAAATTATAATTGCCAACCAATTTATCAGACGATTGTGTTTTAGTTCTTTCAGCCTCAATGAAGAGAACTTTTACTGGTGGCTTGACTTAGGAGAAATTAAGAAAAAATAACAAGTAATATGAAGAACAATCACAGTATTTCATTAAAAATGAACACTTACAATAGTCCAAACTCAGCCTCGAAGAGGTTTACAGCAACAGTCTACTTGAATCTACTTGAAACTACTCCTAGGAATCGAAGTGCAGTGCAGGTATTTAAAGGACAAGTATTTAAAGTGCAGGTATTTAAAGTGCAGGAAATGTAAAAACTGGGAAAGAAAATATAAAGTAAATGACTGGTTTGTATGATCTGAGTCTGGGGGTTTTTCTGGGGACTTCCTTACTATTTATACTTGCCAAGGATGACCTTCGAACTGCACTTCAAACCGTCGAACTGCTCCTCCATGATTGCTGATCATGTTGCCTTAGAAGTAGTTCCACTACGCCATTACTTGCAGTTAAACTTCCCTCTTATATTTGAATTTGAATATGAGTAACCGTTGAGGCCACGTCATCTTTCGTTTCTTTGTTGATCTGGTGTTACTCGGATCACGTGAGAACCAATTGTCATCGCCACGTGTACGATCAGGATTGAAGACGTGAATCATCTTTCCATAATACCCTTACTCTGCCGCGTGTCGAATTGTTACTGGCTTTTACAAAATATATAGCCAACAGATGTGCAGGCCAGATGAGGAGAAGACTTCCTTCATCATTCCGAAGGGACTCTACTATTATAGAGTCATGCCCTTCGAATTGAAGAATGCATGGGCAACATACCAGAGACTTGTGACCAAGATGTTCAAGCATCTGATTGGTAAAGTAGTGAAAGTATACATCGACGACATGGTTGTCAAAATCAAAGAATCTTCATATCATTTAGCTGACCTCAAGGAGGTGTTTCAAACACCTCCTTGAGGTCAGCTAAATGATATGAAGATTCTTTGATTTCTGACCAACCATGTTCGTCGGATTGTATACTTTCATACTTGTACCAATTCAGATGCTTGAACATCTCTGGTCACAAGTCATTCTGGTATGCTAAAGCCCAATGACAACAAAGGAAGTTCAAATTTTGACCGGCAAAGCAGCAGCTCTGAACCGATTCATAAACCGAAGTTTTGACAAGTGCAAACCGTTCTTCTAGCTATTAAAGAATGCTATAGACTTTGCATGGACAGAAGCTTGCGACATTTCCTTGGCCGACCTGAAGAAGTACCTAACCTCCCCACTCTTGTTATTAACCCCAATTCTAGGAGAAGATATTTCATGACCCGAACCCGCCCCTATGGATTAAGATCATAACCGGCCAATAATCATGAGATTACCTATGACCTCAGTCAGAAATAAAATCATATTCAATAATAGAGGCCAATATACGGAAGCAAAATTTGCAAAGATGGTCCAATAAGCTGTGCATACATAACATGACAAGACTTTTCTTACTTATGCTATAACTCACACCATACAAACATTCAGAGTATGTGAATACATATGTCCAGGATCATTCTAAATTCAGTCTTAACAAAAACCAAGGTTATACACAACTTGGTCACATATGACACAAAAGAACAAAAAGGAAAAACAACACAAAAGTAAGGCCTCTTGCGTGAGGCGACCTTGGTTGACTTCCAAAAACTGGGTGCTCCTGCATACTTTTACTAAGGCTAGGCCGGGACATCCCTTTGCTCACCTATATAAATATAAATAAAGAGTGAGCTAACACCCAGTGAATAATACCAGAGTAAAAGAGTTCATGAATGAGATTAATTAAATCATAATCCATAAACTACGCTTGTTGATTAATATCAAACCAAACGATCTTAGGTCCAATATATCATATCCAAACACAAAACAACCTCGGGTCCAATTTGTATACAAAATGACCTTGGGTCCAATTCATATACAAACGACCTTTGGTCCATTATATGCAAAACGACCTTGGGTTCAATTCATACACAAAACGACCTTTGGTCCATTATATGCAAAACGACCTTGGGTCTAATTCATATACACATTTATGCGCACTTTTAGATCCATGATCATGTTCACATTCACCTTCGTATTCAAAAACGACCTTAGGTCCAATCAATCCTTATTCAAAACGACCTTCAACCCATTTAATAGCCATACAAAACGACCTTAGGCCCATTTAACAGTCTTACAAAATGGCCTTAGACACATTTAACAGTCATACAAAACGGCCTTAGGCTCAATCTATATCTTCATCGAATAAACCGAACGGCCTTGGGCCTATTTCATATTCATACATCAATCACTTCATATATTTCATTTCGAATCAAGCGGCTAGAATACTCATTCACAGTACCAAGTCAGAAGTTTAGAAACTTACCACATAGGCAATATTCAGAAAATAATACATACACAAAAATATCTTTACTAAGATATTACTCATAGTGCTTCGGTGCTTGATTCGTCCTTGCATTTGACCTTACATAATTCATAACACATTAGGTCATAATACAATTCAATCCGTTCTTTAGTTTACTTAACTTTCTTAGGCTTCTTTCGTGTCTTTTAATTCATTTAGGGTGCTCAATGTGTGCTAATAATACTCTTAAATGAAAGAGAACGGAAATTGGAACATAAAATAATTTTTCAAAAGTTTCTGAAACATGGCACTCCGCTCGAGCGGTCTGCAAAACTCTATAAAAGTTCTTGTTACATGATTTTTATGCTCGAGTGAGATTTTTGTCACTCAAGCGATGCATCTTGCAAAACAGGGCTCGCTTGAGCGCAAGGTTTGCTGCTTGAGCTACTGTGCGATTCTCTATAAGACTTTTGGGAGCTTGATTTTTACGCTCTAGCGACATATTCTTTGCTCGAGTGGACAGGTCGAATTCTGGAATTTCTATAATTGTGTTTGAAGCTCAAAACACATTTCCAAAGGTCCAATTTCATGCTTGACTCACCCAAATATGCAAGAATACTCCCAAATACATATATTTGAAGTTAATTTCAACTCATAGTTCACAAATCCATGGATTCAACAAAATTCAACCGTAATATATATATATATATAATCCATGTTCTATATCATGCACTCACAAGCTTTGAGCCTTAAGATTGGACCTCAAAACATAACAATTCATGCATTCATGTATTAAACACCCCTCAATTCAACATGGTTAACATGCTTTATGTTCAAATATGAAGACTTATGGCAAATTTCTACATGCATGTATGTCTTGATCATGTTTTCCATCATCTTAGCTCAATTCATGGTCTTAGCTACATATTCACTTTGAATTCATATTCTTATGAGCTTAAACTTATGAATGAGGGTTCAATTACTTACTTGGAGCCTTTGAATCTTCTAAACCTTCTCAAGTTTTGAGTTAATCTTCCCAACTCTTCAATCACCAAGCAATTTCTTCAAGTTGAGCGCGCTCTCTCTCTCTCTCACACTTGCTTCTCTCTCTAAAGTGTATATCTCAGCCAAGACTTGAAGGAGAGCTCAAAATGTATGAGCTTAAGCACTACATAACATATATATATTGGTACTTAGCCTAAACTAATCAAACTTAATCAACTAATCAAACTTGATTAAGTTTGATCAATATCATTTATTTTACTTAATTTAATCTAATTATTTTGATCTGAATCAATTTTTAATTAAATTTCACCATAAGCTCTAAAAATCATGGTAATCACAATGATACAACCAATTTTGGTTTCTGTCGCCTTTACGGCCCTCAATTTCAGTTTATACTAGCATACATAACAAATTTTTCTACAGTGGACATATGTGAATTCAAAACTACACATAATCACATATTTAGCATCTAAATTCACATCAAGCACATAATCACAAGTATAATCAGCAATTAATAGTATATCACAGAACATGGTTATCACAATATCTCTTTTTGTATCTGGCGGTTTTAGACCACACAGTTAGTGCAGTGGTTGTCCAGGAAGATGAAGGCGAACAGAAGGCAGTTTACTACGTGAGTAAGACATTGGCACATATTATCATCATCTAATACCAAATTACTATTATATCATAATAAATCCCAATATATGCTTGTGGCAATTACTAAATTAATTATTTTAGTAGTTACATTTGATTAGTAATGTTCACTAACTCATATACAGTTTGATTATTGATCGGTGATATCACTTGTCAGTAATGATATGAAATCATCATTATACTTTTTTTTTTTTTTTTTTTTTTTTTTTTTTTTTTTTTTTCGCTTTCACATATCTTTACCAGTTGGAGTGGCTCCCAACCTATATCATAATGATTTGTCATCTACAAATATTGCCAAAAATTAACCTTCGTAACAAACAGATAATAATTTTCTCAAAAGCTCTTTGTTTATGTATACACTGAAAAGAAAATTAGTGAGAAATTTAGTACATAGGTAAATTATAAAAGACTTTATACTTTCACAGCACATTTTTCTCCCTCAAACTATTTACTTTTGTTATTGGAGCTGAAAATTGGATTGTGGCATTGTTGTCACCCAAAAGAAAGGGTAAATATTTGTTTTATTTTTATTTTTATTTTTTGCCTAGGAATAATATAGTAAACTACTTGAGAACAAAATTTTTAGAAGCTTTTTTTTGCTCTTTCTTGGTCGGTAATTCATATATATTTATTGGCACTTTGAATTGTTTTGGAAATTTCCTTTTATAATGGCTTTTTAATTTTTTTTATAAAAATACATAAAAAAAAAAAAATAGAAAACAAAGTTGACCTTTTTTTATTTCCAGCGAATTTGTGACTTTTGACCGAAATGTGCACTTCCCCCAAAAATAGGCCTTAAATTTAAAAGAATTCAAGTGGGCGTTGTCGCACAAATCAAGTTCTAAAAAGTGGGCGGATTTGTGGCTGTTCACTAATAAGTCGCTTTTTGATTTTTTGAATTAAAAAGTGGAGGAGTAAAGATAATTATTTAAAATAATTATTTAATTTTTTATAGAAAAATGTGTATTAAAAATTTGTATAAATTAGTGTATAGGAGAAGATTGGAATGAAATAGGTTGTACGATGAGATTAATTAAGGGATAGCGTCTGTAGAGTATGAGGGAGATGGTCCCCTACTTTTCTGGTAGTGAATTGGCGGTGTTGTTCGGTCTGTGGAGGCTTATCACGGGTCCCGTTTCATTAATTAAAACCGTCAATGTGTAGAACTCGTCGAGTACTATATGTTTATAAAAAATCACGTTGATAGGATATCGATAGCTATCTGATCGGATTAGTTTTTTTTTCAACCGTTAACTATAACACCATCTATTTTATAAATTTTAACTGATTTGATCATATAGTTACCGATATCTGATCAACGTGATTTTTTACAACCATATAGTATTCGACGAGTTTTACATATTGAACGATCCAGATTATTAAAATGAGACCCGTGATGGGCCCCTACAAGCCGAACAGCACAATGTTATTTGTGCACCTAAATCAGTGTAATTTTTCCAAAAAGTCAACTACGCCTGTGGGACGTCAAAGTTATTTGAAAATTAATTTTGTGTAAAACTAATTTTTAATATTTTTTTAATAAATAATAATAATTTTTTAACTTTTTAAATAATTTCTTAACTTTTCAATTTTTTTTAATTACCCCAAACCAGGCCTAAATGTTGGCCATTTACACATTTGTTGGGTTAGGTCCAATTACGGGCTATTACCTCCACTTTGCCCAAGTTATTAGGCTCCAAACACCAAAACAAGGCTGGATTGAAATTAGAAATTTCTAACCAACGGTTCATCCCCGCATAAAATTAATATTCTTTAACAAATTTTAAAGGGAAATTATTGATAAATCTTATTTAGAAGTGTTTTAATCTAAGAAGTCCATGAAGAAATTTTTTAACCCATTTAGTCCCATGTATGTATAGTTTTATTCCATAAAGTCTTTTTTCTTGATTTACACTATTTTCTTAAACACTTATACCCTTATATTTAATTTTGATACCCTTATAAATATTTTTTGAACGGTTAGCAATTTTATGATGTGAACATTCATATTTTTAAATTCACATTGGTAGAAATGTAAAATTGGACCGTGGGCGGCCCGAAACCCGTCCGCGAGCTGAGGTGGGTCCGACCCGTTGATAATGTGAATATTCACATTGACATGTTAACATTCATATTAATAGGAGTGTAAAATTGGTCCGCGTCCCGTGGCGGTGCGAAACTCGCCCGCGGCCCATGGACGGCCCGGGCAGGCCCGGTCCGGCCCGTTGACAATGTGAATATTCACATTGACATGTTAACATTCGCATTGATAAGAGTATAAAATTGGTCCGCGGCCCGGGGGAGGCCTAGCCCGGCCCGGTCCGTTGACAATGTGAATATTCACGTTGACATGTTAACATTCACATTGGTAGGAGTGTAAAATTAGCCCGCGCCCCGTGGCGGCCTGAAACCCGCCCACGACCCGTGGACGGCCCGAGGCGGGCCCAGCCCGGCCTGTTAACAATGTGAATATTCACATTGACATGTTAACATTCACATTGATAAGAGTGTAAAATTAGCCCGTGCCTCGTGGCTGCCCGAAACCCGTCCACGCCGGCCCGGCTTGGTAACAATGTGAATATTCACATTGATATGTTAACATTCATATTGATAGGAGTGTAAAATTAGCCCGCGCCTCGTGGTGGGCCCGGCCCGGCCTGTTGACAACGTGAATATTCACATTAACATGTTAACATTCACATTGATAAGAGTATAAAATTGGCCAGCGGCCTAGGGCGGGCCCGACCCGGCCCGTTGACAATGTGAATATTCACATTGACATATTAACATTCACATTGATATATTAACATTCACATTGATAAGAGTGTAAAATTGGCCCGTAACCCGTGGGCGGCTCGAAACCTAACCGCAACCCGAGGCGGGCTTAGCCCGACCCGTGACAATGTGAATATTCACATTGACATGTTAACATTAACATTGATAGGAGTGTAAAATTTGCTCGTTGCCCGAAGCTTGCCAACGGCCCGGGGTAGGCCTGGCCTGGCCCGTTGACAATGTGAATATTCACATTAACATGTTAAAATGCACATTGATAGGAATGTAGAATTGGCCCACGGCCCGTGGGCTGCCCGAAGCCTGCCCACGGCCTGGGGCAGGCTCGTTTGGGTCCGGGCCCGAGCATGTCCAAGACCCTAGGTTAGGGCCTAGGTCATCACTTTGAAACCCGGCCCGGCCCATCGGCCCGCTTAAGGCCCATTCAAGGCTCGATCCGAGGCACAGGCCGCCCGAGGCTCAATGTATTTTTTTGTGGAAAATAATAAAATTTTGGTAGAAAAAATTAAAAAGAATTAAAAAAAAATGGCTAGGCCCGTCCAAGCCCGACCTAAGCTTGAGGCTAGGTCCAGGCCCACCGGCCTGACCCGAGGCTCGATCCATCGGTTCATCCAAAGCCCGAACATCCTTGTGCCAGGGCTAGGGCTTGAGCCTAATTTTTTGGCCCGTGGGCCGGCCCGAGAAAGGCTCGTTTGGGACCAGGCTCGAGCTTAGTTCGAGACCCTAGGCTAGCGCCTGGGCCATCACTTTGAAGTCTGGCCCTGTTAAGGCCCATTCAAGGCTCGGATCGAGGCCCGGCCCGCGCCGAGGCCTAGTGTCTTTTTTTATGGAAAATAATAAAATTTTGGTAGAAAAATTTAAAAAGAATTAAAAAAAAAAAATAGCCAGGCTTGCCCCGGGCCGCCTACGGGCCGTGGGCGGGTTTCGAGCAGCCACGAGGCACAGGCTAATTTTACACTCCTATCAATGTGAATGTTAACATATTAATGTGAATATTCATATTGTCAACAGGTTGGGCCGGGCCAGCCCTAGGCCGCTGGCCAATTTTATACTCTTATCAATGTGAATGTTAACATGTCAATGTGAATATTCACATTGTTAACAGGCCGGGCCGAGCCCGCCTCGGGCCGCCCACAGGCCGTGGGCGGGTTTCGGGCAGCCACGAGGCGCGGACTAATTTTACACTCCTATCAATGTGAATGTTAACATGTCAATGTGAATATTCACATTGTCAACGGGCCGGGCCGGACCGGTCTCGCCCCGGGCCGCGGGCGGGCTTTTGGCCGCCCATGGGGCCGCGGGTCAATTTTATACTATTATCAATGTGAATGTTAACATGTCAATGTGAATATTCACATTGTCAACGGGCCGGACTAGGCCCGCCCTGGGCCGCGGGCTGGTTTCGCGCCGCCACGGGACGCGGGCCAATTTTACACTCCTATTAATGTGAATGTTAACATGTCAATGTGAATATTCATATTGTCAATGGGCCGGGCCCGCCCCGGCCCGACTCGAATTTTTCTAGGCACCCACGAGGATCGACATGGGCCGGGCCCCTACAGATTGACGATATGAACATTCACATTAGGGGTATTTTGGTAATTATGTCATCTATAGGACTTATTGAAATATAAGAAAATAATGTGAACTAAATGGAACATAAGTAGATGAAAATGGTATTTTGGTCTTCTTATCTCAAATAAGACCTAATGGAATAATAAAAAAGAATATGGATTGGATGGAATAAAATTCTTAGGAAGTGGATTTTATCAAAAAAGCTCCCTTTAAAAAACCACTCCATAAATGTATTAGTATGGGAATGTTTGAGAACATGATTTTTGGCCAAAATAATTAATAAAAATAAAATTGATTAAAATAATAATAAAATAAAATGTCACGTTTAAATCATAATTATTTTATTTTTTTCTCTCATAACTATCAAATTAATTAAAAAAACAACTATCATTTCAAACAGAACTTTTTTAATTAGATTAAAATAGTCAAAAAGTTAAATAGCAAACTAAAATAGTTAAGTTCCCAAACCAACCCTGTATATACTTTTTAAAAATTATATAGAATAATAAGGAAAATCTTTTGTATATAAAGGTTTTTAAGTCAATTGAGAAATAGTAATCGATAGTTATTCAATTTACGATGTAAGATTACATGAATCAAATGACTAGTCGAGACAAAGCATGTCATGCTCCGATTTTTAAAATATTAATTAGGCAAAAATTAATCAACCTACACATTATATTTTTACAATAATGACCCGGACCCCTTTTTCCTCCCATCCCCGTGACCCCTTGACCCCCTCTTAATATGATTGGCCAGTTTTTTTTTTTTTTTTTTCAATTATTACTCGCCACGTGTGTGTGGGAGGTGGTGGATGTGGTGATTGGAAGGGGTCTCAATTATGAGAAGACTCCTTCTTAAATATTTTTGCAGTATTTTCAATATTTGACATATAACCAGAAACACAAATGCGCAAAAATATCTGATGACCGAACATATAAAAATCAGTTACAGGACAAACAAAGCAAATATATATATATATATATGTATATATTACTTACAAGTTACAATTATGGAGAAGAGGGGCAGAGTGATTCAAGAAAAAAAAACAAGCACTCAACGAATCAGACAAACTATTAAAATGAGCAATACAAACATAAGTTAATCACATCCTACATACATAGCCAAAAAAAAGAAAAAAAGGCACAAAAGTAAAAGACATCGCTCTAGAAACCTAAAATAAAAAAATCCCTATAAATTATAAAATTCCTAATTTAGAAAGATCTGTAAACATAAAAAATCCCCATGAAAATCACTAAAATAAAAATCCCTTCATAAAATCTGTGGGAACATAATTTTTGGTATTGTCCACGTGGATGGACCATGTTACTGAGGTGCCACGTAGGTAGACCAAAATACTGAGATGTGATGCTATAATACTGGAGTCCAAGATATTCGGATAGAGGGTAAGACTCCTAGATGGTTTGTGACTCTCTATTTGGATAGAGATGATACTTTTAAAAGAGTTCATTCTAATCTGAATAGAAGGAGTCCAAGATAAGTGTTAACTTTATAAAGGATAGAATTCTATGAAATGAAACTTTTAGGGGACACGGGGCATTGTTGGCTATAAAAGTAAGGCACTCCTGTAAATTTAAGGTATGCTTTTCTTTGTGAGTGATTTACTTGTGCTGATATCTTTGTGAGATAAGTGACTGACTTGATTATTGGAGTGCCCCTAGGTGGACGAGCCACTGTGGTATTTGTTGTCTTTTTGTGTACAGGTGTTGGGCTCTTCTATTCTTTTGTGTGCTCTACGGCTAAGTTCCATAGATCTCGGCTAGGAGATCTAGTTCAGCTGTGATGTCAAAAATCAACACCTACAATTTGTTCTGTAGGAACTTAGTAGGAATAGATGACTAACGCCAGACAAGGAGAAAGAGTCGGTAGCGAGAATGAGGAGCGCGTCGATCTAGTTGGCAGTGGAGGAGACGTTGGCGAAGAGGTACATGAAGTAAACCCAGAAGCAAATAATGCCACCAAGGGCCGTAATGGCCCGATAAGGGGCAGGCAAGGCTAAGCCCAAGAGGAGTACTATAACGAAAGCGATATCCAAGTCTCGAAGGACCTATACATATGAAGAGATGACAAAGTGAAGGACTTGGCAGCCAAACTGATGGACCTACAGATAACGGTGAACTTTATGATGTCGAGTAAGGTGATACACCCGGTGTTGCCATTGCTGGCAACACCCTCGACCTCTGTAGAGGTAGGAGCCTAGTAAGAAGACAAGTTGTGGCACAATACCAAGGGAGGAGGAATACGAACTCACCCTGTCGATCCAAGAACGTCGAGAAAGTAGAGCCCCAGAGAGAATGAGGGTCGCAGATTAGGGGCTCGTGTCAAATAAATGGACAAGAGCACCTCGTGAGAGGACAATAGATAATGACAAGTCCAAAAGAACGCACCCATGCACGAGAGTAACACACTGAAGAGACAGAAATCGATCGACAGCAGTGCAGATGGGCGATCGAATGAGGATTTACATTACTACCTCCAGAGAAAGAGGAATGTCAAGGTGACGTCCACCGCACAGATGAAGTCATCGTTCCTAGGAGAGCTGGATGCCTTCGAGGCGCCGAAGAGATTCGCGATACCAAGGTTCTAGATATATGATGGTAAGTCTGACCCTAACTTTCATATCAGATTATATCTAAATGTTATGTGTTACCTCAAAGACAATCTAAGAGGGGGGTGAATTAGGTTTTTACAAATAAAAATAATAATATCCTAACAAAAATTATGACTAGCACAATAAATAAATATAGTTAATGAAATAAAAATAATTAAAACAAGTGTTCTAACAACTATGTCAGTTAATAATTTTAGCACCGTGAAAATGTGAAATATAGCTATGGTAATTTAAATAAAATAAAGAGATAAGGGAGAGAGAGGCAAACACATTTATAGTGGTTCGGCTTCAACTCGGCTTACGTCCACTCCTCAAGCTTCACTTGAGATTTTTCACGATGTTCTAACTTTACAAGGGTACTAGCAACCTCTTTACAAATGGAGCAATCCTCCACGGATTTTACACAGACTTTCTAAGTCAAGAACACTGAGTGTACTACACTCTTACAAGGTTAAAAGGAAGGTGTTTTTGCTTTCACAGAAAGTTACAAGAATTATCTCTCAAAGATAGATATAAAAATGAAGCTCTGGTTTTTCTGTAAACCTCACACAGGAAAGATGGGCTTAAAACTATACGTCTCAGTGTATAATTTCTGAAAGAGGATGTAAACAAAAATTGAAAAACACTTCTTAGAGAATTTTTCAGAGAATAGATGTGAGTGATTATAGATCAAAGAATATTTTCTGATTTTTTATAACTTGTTTACATTAGAGACTTTGGTATATATAATGAAACTTATAGTCGTTTATAGTTGTTGTATTCATTTGAATTTATAGCCGTTGTATTTATTTGAACTTATAGTCGTTTATAGCCGTTGTACTCCATTATTACTAATTTGAATATTTTTCACTCCATCATTACTAATTTGAATATCTTCCACTTGAACCTTTTGAACCTTTTGAACTACTGCTGTGCTGGGCTGTTTGAACCTCTGTTTTTGGGCTGTTTGAACTCTTGATTTAATCAAATATTAAATACATTCTAACAACATTTAGGATAAAGGTTTACATGAGAAATAATGGGGCAAAATAAATTTTGATTATATTTTTCTCTTTCAAATAAATTAAAACATAATTAAATAAATTATCAAAATAAATGTTGATTCTATTTTTCTCTTCAAAATAAATTAAAACATAATTAAATAAATTATCAAAATAAATAAGTCTAACAATCTCCCATTTTTGATGATGGCACACAATGATATTTTGATTTGATTTAGGAGTAAGAAAAACTCTCCCTCAAGTCATGCTCCCTGAATTAATTTCTAAAAACATAGGTTAGCACATGTGTAATAAATAAGTTTTAATTAGAAACATGATATGAGACTAAGATATCAAATTATAAATACATAACATCATAATTTTCTCTCCCTGTGACATTATCAAAAGGAAATCATGGGTCAGAATCTAGAGGAGGAGAGGAGAATGCTAGTAATAAATGGCATCTATACAATTCAATATATATATGTATACACATACAACTCTCCCGCGTCTCTCTTTTTCCTTCGATAAATGCGTTTGACACGCGGCCTTACTTTTGCATCATTGGCCGACAAAAGCAGGCCTTGATTTGTACTCTCCTTGGCTCCCTCTCCCTCCTTGTCGTCTTCTCTTTTGCCTTTTTCTTAATCACACACTCTTCCATTTTCTTCTTCACCATTCTCTTCTATCTCTTCTTCACCGCTCTCTTCTGTTTCTTCGCAACTCATTTCTTGTACACCTCTCATCTCTATACCATGGCTTTCTCATCCCGTCCCCTCACTTTGTTTCCAAACCTGAACGATCTCATAAGCTCTGCTAGGCCAAGTGTCCCGGCTCCTACTCTTCCCAACCTTCCTATGATGTCGATTGAGCAAATAATGGCAGCTCAATCAGATATTGAAGCCAATCATTTCACACTGACGTCCTGTATGGAGACGGTGACTGCAGTCACAAAATTGGCTCACCGACTACAGAACAGGACGATTGAGCTCCATCAGGTCAACGCCCAACTCTCTCTGCTCCAGCGCATGTATAAGGATGGGCGAGCAGAAATAGGTGCATTGAAGGCCGAAAAATAAAGAGCTTAAACGAAAGACCACCTCCATGGCCCGATTTGGAGCAACGTCGTTCTTGGCCTTTGATAGTCAACGGGGAGTCGTCACTCTCGACGAAAGCACGGGGGCAGGGCCTTCAAGGGCCTCCCAAGATGATAAAAAGAAAAAGAGAGTAGTGGAAGAGGCGAGGAAGTGAGGTCGGCTAATGGTCGGAAAAAGAATGAAGAGTTTTTATTTTTTAATGTAAATATTGTTATTTTAAGTTTGTTTTTGTTTTCTTCATTTCTATTTTTGTTTTTATGTATATATATATATATATATTTTAAGCATGGAAGATGAAATTAAAGTGCAGAAAATAATAAATAAAAATTAAGCCTAATGGCAAAACAAAAAAATAATGGAAAAGAAAAAATAATAATGGGAAGAAAAGAAAAAATAATAATAAATAAAGGAAATGAAGCCTATTAGTGAAACGAAAATAAATAAATAATAATAAAAAATAAACAAAATTAAGCCTAATAGCAACAAAAAAAAAAAAAAAAATCAATGTATGCAAAATTAAATTAAGCTCAAGATGCAGAACAAAAATACATAGTTGTAAATAGTAAACTATTAAGGATAATAAATGTATGAAGGACTTGACAGCATTTAACTGATAAAATGTTTTCATATCAATGTAGCAATAAACATATATCATTTTAACAAAAATTCAAGTTTCACAATCACAACAAAACCTTTTAAATAGAAATGGACATTCCAAGCTCGCCACGAATAAAATTGAAGCGATCCTCCCTTAGAGGTTTTATGAAAATATCCACCAATTGCTTGTCAGTGTTTACAAATTCAAGTACAATATCCCCTTTTTGAATATGATCTCTTAAAAAATGATGTTGAATTTCAATATGTTTTGTTCGTGAGTGTTGAACCGGATTTTTGCTTAAATTGATGGCACTAGTATTATCACATTTAACAGGGATATGATCATAATGCAAATCAAAATCCTCCAATTGTTGTTTCCTTCAATTGTTGTTTCATCCAAAGTATTTGGGCACAACAACTTCCGGAAGCTATATATTTAGCTTCGGCCGTTGATAAAGCAACAAAATCTTACTTTTTGCTAAACCAAGATACTAATGAGTTACCAAGAAAGTGACAAGTGCCACTGGTGCTTTTTCTATCAAGTTTGCATCCGGCAAAGTCAGCATTCGAGTAACTAATTAAGTCAAATGCAACACCTCTAGGATAAAACAGTCCCAAATTTTGAGTGCCAACAAGATATCTAAAAATTCTTTTAACAGCACTAAGATGTGATTCCTTAGGATTTGATTGATATTTAGCACACATACAAACACTAAACATAATATCGGGTCTATTTGCAGTTAAATAAAGAAGTGAGCCGATCATACCTCGATATTTTATTTGATCAATGGACTTACCTTTTTCATCATTGTCTAGCTTAATGGATATGCTCATAGGTGTTCTAGCTATTTTTGAGTCATACATACCAAACTTTTTGAGTAGTTCTTTTGTGTACTTAGCTTGGTTGATAAAAATTCCTTCCTTACATTGTTTGATTTGAAGTCCAAGGAAATAATTTAGCTCTCCCATTATGCTCATCTCAAACTCACCTTGCATATACTTAGCAAATTCCTTACACAAAGTTTCATTAGTAGCACCAAATATAATGTCATCCACATATATTTGCACAGTAAGTAAATCATCATTTTTGGTTTTAACAAAAGGTGTTGTGTTAATCGTTCCTCTAGAAAAATTATTTTCAATCAAAAATTTACTTAATGGTTCATACCATGCACGAGGTGCTTGTTTCAAACCATATAAAGCTTTTGATAATTTAAAAACATGATTTGGAAAAGCATGATCTCCAAAACCTGGGGGTTGTTTAACATAAACTTCCTCATTTATAAAACCATTAAGAAAGGCACTTTTTATATCCATTTGATAAAGTTTGAAATCTCTAAAACATGCAAATACAAGTAACATGCGAATGGCTTCTAATCTAGCAACTGGAGCAAAGGTTTCATCGAAATCAATACATTCTTCTTGATTGTATCCTTGTGCAACAAGTCTAACCTTGTTTCTTATAATTGTGTCGGATTCATCAAGCTTGTTTCAAAAGATCCATTTGGTACCGATAATGGTCTGATCTTTAGGTTTTGGCACAAGTTCCCACACTTTGTTTTGTCTCAAATTGGTTAAGCTCTTCATGCATAGCTATCATCCAATGTTCGTTGAATTCGGCTTCTTGAAAGTTTTTAGGCTCAATCTGTGAGAGAAAAGCCAAGTTATTACAAATGTTTCTAAGTGAAGAGCGAGTTTCAATACCTTTTGTAGGGCCACCTAGGATTAAATCCTTAGGGTGATTATGAACAAACTTCCATTCTCTTGGTAAATCATCATTGTTTCCTCCTTCTTCTTAAGGTGGGAGAATAGGTTGTTCAATCTCTTTGTTCAACTTACATGGTTGGTTCTCTTCTTTGTAGATACTTGAATCTTCCACATTTGGTTCCAAATCTATATTATCACTAATGTGGGAGCCGAATAAGTAGAAGAGTCGGAAGATGCGTACCCCAGAAATCAGATACTATTCGGCTTCATATTGCGTGACTAGGACGCCGAATACGTTAGGAAAGCCGAATAGACGTAGGTCAGTAGTTCCGAATGAATGAAAGGGGAATGGGATAAAAGTAGGCTCAGGCCCCGAGGCCCAGAAAGCAAGTATAAATACAAGGACCACAGATTTAGAAAGGTATGTAAGAATCACTTCACTAAACTTAGTAAACAAGCTATCTTGAGTGTCTGAACTAACTTGTCCGTCGGAGTGCTAATTCCGGCACCCCCGACCAGAGTGTTTGTATCTTTTCAGGTGGCTAGCTGAGGATCACTAGCGTCTCTTAGGATCTGAAGAGTATTTCCAAATCACTTCTCCACAATTGGCGCCGTCTGTGGGAATACTCAAATACATCCATGGCAGGCGTGACAGAAGATCCTCCGATAGCCACTGACGAGACCGCACAGAGAGATGACCTCATTCCAGCAAACTCGTTTGGACCAAAAACCATCGCAGCAAGACTTGCCTTAGACCTCTGCTTATTTTCAAACCCAACGCAAAAGACAATACAAGTGACCATGGCACAAGCTAGGCAGACCAAACAGAGGTTGGACAACATCATCGCTGAGAACGAACGCCTTTGTCTCGATCTGGCCTCGGAAATAGCAAAATCCAAACAAACGGTGTGCCAGACTTCTGAGCAACCCCCGAGGGCAACTGATCGACGATCTCGGGCCCGACAGTAAGAAACTGACGGCCGCTATGCCTCAACTGATCATCTTGAGGAGTTGGCAAAGGATGAACGTCTCCACCAACGCGTCCGGAGGAGTGTGGTCGAAACACCTGCCCTTCCGAAGGATGCATTTCCGCTTGACACCGTCCACATGATATACAGCCTGCCAGCAGCCCCGACCGTGCACGCGATCCAATCACATCCAGGCCCCCAACAGCAACTCACGCCAGCAAAGCGGCCCCAAGAAACGCCAAGTATCACCTTTGACGACTCTAATTTGATCGGTGTAACACTCCCTCACATCGATCCGTTGGTTGTTGAGCTACGCGTAAACTGGTTTACCGTCGAACGCGTTCTTATCGACCAGGGCAGTACCTCAGAGGTTATGTATTATAAAACCTTCACTAAACTCGGATTCAATGAGTCAGACTTGACTCCGGCTCCTTATCCACTATTCGGCTTCAATGCCACTCCAGAGTATCCGTTGGGAAAGATCAGCTTACCCGTTCGAGCAGGTTCTAGAACGGTGGACGTGGAATTCTTGGTCGTCAGGCTGCCATCGCCGTACAATCTCATCATGGGGCGATCGTGGTTGCATACCTTGCAGGCCGTCCCAAGCACCTACCATCAGCTGTTACGTTTCCCAACAGAACACGGCATTGAGCAAATCCGCAGATCCCAGAAATCGGCGCAAGCATGTTATCTCCTTGCCACCAGAACGCCAAAGGAACTGCAAGTAAACTCCATTAAGGTGCCGAATCGAGAGATCCTGGATGACGTTGGACGGCATCCAAATGAGAAGGCCACGGAGGATTTAGACCGAGTTGACATTGATGGAAGCCTAGAAAAGTTCTTCATGATCGGCGCTTCTCTAAATCAGGCCGACAGGCAGCAGCTGATCTCTTTCTTGCTCAACAACATTGACGTCTTTGCGTGGACTCTGTACGAAATGCCGGGAATAGACCCGTCAGTTTCACAGCACCATCTGAATGTCGATCCGAAATGTAAGCCGATTATTCAGAAAGGCCGACGATCAGCCGCGGAGCACACTGCCGCCATTGTTGAGGAGGTAGATGGACTGCTTGACGCCGGGGCAATTAGAGAAGTCACTTACCCTACGTGGCTCTCTAATACAGTGGTGGTAAAGAAGAAAAATGAGACTTGGCGAGTGTGCGTCGACTTCACGGATTTGAACAAAGCTTGCCCCAAAGACTGTTTTCCTCTACCTAGAATCGACCAGCTCGTCGATGCGACGGCACGTCATTAACGCATGAGCTTCCTCGATGCTTACAGAGGCTACCATCAAATCGCCATGCATCCAGATGACCAGGACAAAATTGCCTTCCTCACCCCAAGAGGAACTTATTGCTACAAAGTTATGCCCTTTAGGCTGAAGAATGCAGGGGCAACCTACCAAAGATTGGTAACCGCCATGTTCAAAGAGCAACTCGGCCACACTATGGAAGTATACATCGACGATATGGTGGTCAAGTCCAAAGAAGAATAGAATCACGTAGCCGATCTAGAAAAGACATTCAGCATCTTACGCAAATACAGAATGAAACTGAACGCTTCCAAGTGTGCGTTCGGAATCGGCTCTGGCAAATTCCTGGGTTACATCGTCAATCATCGAGGAATCGAAGCCAACCCGAGGCAAGTCACAGCAATCTTGGAACTCGGCTCCCCCCGTTCCGTAAAAGAAGTCCAAAAGTTGATGGGGATGGCCGCTGCACTCAACAAGTTCATTAGCCGGTCTACAGATCGCTGTCGACTATTTTTTCAGACACTACGGCGGGGTAAGGCTTTTGAATGGTCCGCCGAATGTGAATCAGCCTTCAACGGACTCAAGACCTACCTCCACTCAGTACCTCTCTTGACAACACCCGCCGTTGGTGACCCGCTCATCTTATATCTGGCAGTTTCCGATAGGGCCGTCAACGCCGTACTGTTAAAAGAGGAGGAGGGGGAGCAACGGCCAGTGTATTATGTGAGCAAGGCAATGGTTGACGCCGAAACACGCTACCTTCCATTGGAAAAACTCATCTTACTACAGAGTGCAGAAGCATCAGGACGTGTGTCAAAATGGGCTCTTGAACTCGGCCAATACGACATTTAGTTTTTACCTAAAACTGCAATCATGGGGCAGGTGTTGGCCAACTTTGTTACCGAATTCACCGGCGAGCTTGCCAACCTCAAACCTGATGAAGTTCGACCGAAGGCTGAAATTCTACCAAAGCCGAACTGGAGAATCTATGTCGGGGATATTTGGCAATTATACTGTGATGGATCATCTAACCAAAGGGGCAGTGGCACCAGAGTTGTAATCATGTCTCTAGACGGCGCAGTAATTGAGCAGGCCGTCAAGCTTGGCTTCAAAGCATCAAATAACGAAGCCGAATACGAAGCCCTAGCCGGTTTGTGGAATGCGCACCTTCTCAGCTCTCTGCGTCTGCTTGTGTTTTGTGATTCAAAATTGGTAATCAATTAGCTAAAGGGGGAGTACGCAGCAAGAAACGACCGTATGGCGGCCTACATGAAAACGGCCAATTCCTTGCTGGCAAAATTTGACCATCACGAACTGAACCAAATAACACGCGACCAGAACATACACGCGGATGCCTTGGCATGCCTAGCCTCCGCCATCAATTCTGAGATCAAACGGACCCTCGAAATAGGTTTCGTCCCGGAGTCGAGTATTGGCCCTTCGGAGGAAATCCATGTCAACGTTATAGAATCTGCACCTAGTTGGATGGACCCCATTGCTGCATTCCTCTCTTCTGAACAACTCCCAGAGGACAAAAAAGAGGCACACAAGCTGCGAAATAAAGCCCTGCGATACTATCTGGATCCGCAAGGATGGCTTTACAAAAAGTCCCTCTCTGGTCCGTATTTGGAATGCGTGCACCCTGACAAAGTGGAGGAGCTTCTGATAGAGATACATAAGGGCAGTTGTGGTGCCCATTTTGGCGAACGCTCTCTGGCCTATCGAGCTATAACACAGGGATATTATTGGCCGACAATGAGAGCTGACGCGGAGAGTTACGTAAAAAAGTGCGAACAGTGCCAAAAGTTCTCCCCATTAACCCATCTGCCCGCCGAAGAGTTGAACTCTATCACTAGCCCATGGCCATTTGCTCAGTGGGGACTTGATATCGTAGGACCTTTGCCCAGGGCCCCAGGAAACAAGCGATTCTTAATCGTCGCGACAGACTACTTCACAAAATGGGTCGAAGTGGAGGCTTTAACACATATACGAGATGCCGACATTAAATGCTTTGTATGGAGAAACATCATAACACGATTCGGCATTCCGAGAGCTTTCATCTCAGACAATGGCACCCAGTTCGATTGTGGCGTATATCGAGAATTATGCAGCAAATATGGCATTCGGCCTTACTTCTCGACACCGGCCTATCCCCAAAGCGATGGTCAAACCGAAGCCTGTAACAAATCCATCTTGGATGGCATCAAAAAGAGGCTGGAAAAAGCTAAAGGCAAATGGGTTGAAGAATTGCCGAGTGTATTGTGGGCTCATCGTACTACGCCGAGGAGATCTACTGGAGAAACGCCGTTTGCTCTATGCTTTGGAACGCAGGCAATCTTACCCCTGGAAATCGGCCTCCCAACTCTGAAATCGTAAGTTTTTGATATGGACTAAAACGACATGATGCTTGCCCTAGATCTGATTCTAATCGAAGAACGAAGAGACCGCGCCCTGGCATCCATGGCACGGTATCAGCAGCAGCTCGCTAGGTCGTATAATCAGCGAGTTTAGCTGCGCCGATACACGCCAGGAGAACTTGTCCTAAAAAAGGTACTTCCAGCCGACCGGAGACCGGCCGATGGAAAATTAGGTCCAAACTGGGACAGCCCCTATCAGATAGAATCCATCGTAGGAACAGGGGCATATCGGCTCTCAGACATGTCAGGAAGAAGCCTGCCACGACCTTGGAATTCAACACATTTACGTAAATTCTATCATTAACCCGACTTGTGGGCTTGATACTTGTACATGTTCCACTTTTGCAATACAAAGTTTCTCGTTTTCTCAAGCTCGCTCCCAAGCCTTGATTAATTAGGGCTGACTAAGACTCCGGATTCGGAGCGCCCTTCGTAGATATCACGATTGGCCAAAATAAAGCCTCCGGATTCGGAGCCCCTTTTGGTGCAGGACACCTTAGGGCCGACTAAGACTCCGGATCCGGAGCGCCCTTCGTGGATATCACGATTGGCCAAAATAAAGCCTCCGGATTCGGAGCCCCTTTTGGTGCAGGACACTTTAGGGCCGACTAAGACTCCGGATTCGGAGCGCCCTTCGTGGATATCATGATTGGCCAAAATAAAGCCTCCAAATTCGGAGCCCCTTTTGGTGCAGGACACCTTAGGGCCGACTAAGACTTTGGATCCAGAGCGCCCTTCGTGGATATTATGATTGGCCAAAATAAAGCCTCCGGATTCGGAGCCCCTTTTGGTGCAGGACACCTTAGGGCCGACTAAGAGTCCGGATTCGGAGCGCCCTTCGTGGATATCACGATTGGCCAAAATAAAGCCTCCGGATTCGGAGCCCCTTTTGGTGCAGGACACCTTAGGGCCGACTAAGACTCCGGATTCGGAGCGCCCTTCGTGGATATCACAATTGACCAAAATAAAGCCTCCGGATTCGGAGCCCCTTTTGGTGCAGGACACCTTAGGGCCGACTAAGACTCCGGATTCGGAGCGCCCTTTGTGGATATCACGACTGGCCAAAATAAAGCCTCCGGATTTGGAACCCCTTTGGTGCACGACACCTTAAGGCCGACTAAGACTCCGGATCCGGAGTGCCCTTCATGGATATCACGATTGGCCCTTTTTGAGATGCATTCGGACCACTTCATTGGCTGAATAAATATTCACTAAGAATCGTTCGTAATTCAAGACCAGTCAATGCATGTTTAAATATTTACGCCACGCAACATAAAACTTGCCAGTAAGTTGAAATAATACGATTAATTAAGCACATAGCATTTCAAGACCAAATACAAACGTTGAAAATAAAAGAAATTCTATTTATTCGGCGCTAAGTCTATTCATTCGGCACCCTCATCGTCGCTCTTCTCAATTTCGAAATCGGAATAAGGAAAGTAGTGGCGATGATACAGGGGCGAGGTCGAATCAATGCCTACGGCTTCGAGAGCTTCCTCGGTTTGAAGGGCCTTGATCCAGCCGTGCTTGAATCCACGATTTTCACATCGGCAGACCTCCTTGGCAAGGTCCTGTTTGGTCTTCTCTATCCCGGCCTTCAGGCCGTCCTGAAACCCCTTTTCATAACCCGAGGTCTGTTGGGTCACACTCTCCGCAACAACCAATTTAGATTGACCGGCCGCCATCGACGCGCTCGTTTGAACATTCTTCAGCTCCCAAAGCTCACGCTCCAGACTGCGATTCCTTTCGTCCTTTTTTTCGCTCTCACATCGCGCTTCCCGCAGACGCATGGCGACTTCGTAAGCAGTATATAGTCATTTCACGGCCCCATGTATGCCGTCTCGAAATACTTCAAAATCTCGACGTCCGACCATCGATTGCTGGACTTCTGGCGGGAATATCTGTCGAGCGAACTCGACTGCCACATCTGGGTCTTTAATGATAGAATCCGCCTCCGCTATTGGTCTATTACTCACAGAAACCGAAAAACTCAACGGTCGTGGTGTCGCATCAGGCTCAATTTTCGGTCGCGGGCGCGGAGAATTTTCCCGTTGTTGCCTGTCCTTTCGGGGCGATCTGCTTCGATGACGACGGGGCTGCTGTGTTTCCCGATCCTTAGACGTTCTTCTTCCCGTACACATCAGCTCGCTACTCCGACTCATTGCAGCGTCTGATTCAGTCAATCTTCGTCCCTCCCAAGTTGCCTGAATGGCAATAAGTAGGGCCTCTGGCGTGCACCCGCCCCATTTTGTCCTTCAATGTATGCAGCTCTCCCGAGGCAACGTCAGTAATCCTAAACGTCAACGGTCGGCTGACAATTGTCCAGACCATGAGCTAGGCCAGCTCGCGCCCTGGCTAAGGCAAGGGCAGATTTACTACTTTGAGCTCGCGCCCTGGCTCTCAGCTAGCCCACGAGTTAGGCCCATTCGGCTTCCAAAGCTCGCGCCCTGGCTAAGGCAAGGGCAAATTTATTAATTTGGTTGGCCAGGTTTTCAAGCGCAAGCACCGATCAATGTGTGCCTCAACCAGCACACGAGTTAGGCCCATTCGGCTTCCAAAGCTCGTGCCCTGGCTAAGGTAAGGGCAAATTTATTAATTTGGTCGGCCAGGTTTCAAGCGCAAGCGCCGATCAATGTGTGCCTCAGCCAGCACACGAGTTAGGCCCATTCGATTTCCAAAGCTTGCGCCCTGGGCCGACTCCTTTAGAGGTGCAGCGGATCAATTTTTGCCCGTGTGGCGCTCAAACTCCACCAAGTTTAAGCCTGCCATAGCTTGTTGACAAATCGAGTGTTGATGGTCTCACCCGTTTGAACATTAGGTCCCAATGCTTTGTCAAGCAAAACAACTTCACAAAGAAGCTCCGTCTTCACCCAGATGCCACAAGTAGGCCTGACGCCTCAAGTGCACCAAGCACGGCATAAGTCGCTTCATAGCGCCAAGCTTATCTCAAGCAAGGTGCTCGCCCAACTTAGGTTTATGTCATCAAGGTGCCTAGCCACACAACAATGTGCTAGCGAAGGTCCTCAACTTAGCCGACAAGCCAACATTGCATGTTGGGTCTTTAATAGCATCCCGAAGTGTCGTAGGGTCAAGCATGCCTCAATAGATGCATATTGGATGGCCATTTGGTCATGCAAAGCCCACAAGCCACCGAGGGTCAATCTCTTACCCACGGCGTAATCCTCATGCCAACACGTGTGCTAGATTCCGCCTAAGGCCATTGCGCAGCTTAGTGTTGCACCAACGTGTAGCATGAGTAAGGCAACATCTCAATCTGTAGCTTGCTTGTAGCATAATGTAGTCCCTCAATGGACATAGCCAATACGTAGCTTGATGCCTTCATTCGATAGCCCACATATGCGGTGTTGCCGTCCAACCGCTTAGCTTAAGCCACGGGATCCCCTCGTGCAAGGTTGAACCCAAACCAAGCACTAGAGTTGGCACACGAGGCCTTTAGTGGTGCCTCGATAGCCCATTCGGTCCAAAACGAGTCCCAAAGATACCATATTGCGTGGCATAATGGAAACAACGTAGTGAACCTCTCACCCGGGAGGGTCGCGCAGTGTCTACATCATTGCACCGTCCACGGGGCTCCCAAACCCACATGGAGACTCTAGACACCCCTCTGGATGCCTAAAGCCCGCCCTTGAGTTGCCCCAAGGTTGCTCACTTGAAGCCCAGTTTAGGCGGGGAGGTAGGTAGGTAGCACACCATACCCTCTCATAGTAGCTTGTTAAGCCCTTTTTCATCTGGCAGGAGGAAACATCATACATGTCCGAGGAGTCATAATGATTTTTCATAAATTCTACAAATTAAGAAAAATCACGAAACTTGGTCGGGAAAACACTTCCCCCAATACCTCTTTACCATAAAAATTTTAGCCCGAAACTCCTTCGTTTGAGCGTCGAACCGAAGCGCCAAAACTCCGCACTGTTGGCTGCCACTGCTAGCTGCTGCTGCTGGCAGCGCTGGTTGGCTGCTGGCACAGGCTGAGGCCTTGCCGTTTGTTGGCTATTTGTGGCCTACATGACTTGGGCTACTTGGGGCCAATGTTAGGCCACGTTGGGGCACTTCCAACGGCCACTCTTGAGCACTCAAATGGCCACACCACCGCGAGCGAAACGTCACGGAGTTAGCCTTGCAAGGCTACCCGTGACACTAAGGCAAGGGCAGATTTATTAATCTGGTCGGCCAAGTTTTCAAGCGCAAGCGCCGATCAATGTGTGCCTCAGTCAGCACACGAGTTAGGCCCATTCAGCTTCCAAAGCTCGCGCCTTGGCTAAGGCAAGGGCAGATTTACTAATCTGGTCGGCCATGTTTTCAAGCGTAAGTGCCGATCAATGTGTGCCTCAGCCAGCCCACGAGTTAGGCCCATTCGGTTTTCAAAGCTCGCGCCCTGGCTAAGGCAAGGGCAGATTTATTAATCTGGTCAGCCAGGTTTTTAAGCGCAAGCGTCGATCAATGTGTGCCTCAGCCAGCACACGAGTTAGGCCCATTCGGCTTCCAAAGCTCGCGCCCTGGCTAAGGCAAGGGTAGATTTACTAATCTAGTCGGCCATGTTTTCAAGCGCAAGTGCCGATCAATGTGTGCCTCAGCCAGCCCACGAGTTAGGCCCATTTGGTTTCCAAAGCTTGCGCCCTGGCTAAGGCAAGGGCAGATTTATTAATTTGGTTGGCCAGGTTTTCAAGCACAAGCGCCGATCAATGTGTGCCTCAGCCAGCACACGAGTTAGGCCCATTCGGCTTCCAAAGCTCACGCCCTGGCTAAGGGCAGATTTATTAATCTGGTCGGCCAGGTTTTCAAGCGCAAGCGCTGATCAATGTGTGCCTCAGCCAGCCCACGAGTTAGGCCCATTCGGTTTCCAAAGCTCGCGCCCTGGCTAAGGCAAGGGCAGATTTATTAATCTGGTCGGCCAGGTTTTCAAGCGCAAGCGCCGATCAATGTGTGCCTCGGCCAGCACACGAGTTAGGCCCATTCGGCTTCCAAAGCTCGTGCCCTGGCTAAGGCAAGGGCAGATTTACTAATCTGGTTGGCCATGTTTTCAAGCGCAAGCGCCAATCAATGTGTGCCTCAGCCAGCACACGAGTTAGGCCTATTCGGCTTCCAAAGCTCGCGCCCTGGCTAAGGCAAGGGCAGATTTATTAATCTGGTCGGCCATGTTTTCAACCGCAAGCGCCGATCAATGTGTGCCTCAGCCAACCCACGAGTTAGTCCCATTCGGTTTCCAAAGCTCGCGCCCTGGCTAAGGCAAGGGCAGATTTATTAATCTGGTCGGCCAAGTTTTCAAGCGCAAGCGCCGATTAATGTGTGCCTCAGCCAGCACACGAGTTAGGCCCATTCGGCTTCCAAAGCTCGCGCCCTGGCTAAGGCAAGGGCATATTTATTAATCTGGTAGGCCAGGTTTTCAAGCTCAATCGCCGATCAATGTGTGCCTCAGCCAGCCCATGAGTTAGGCCCATTCGGTTTCCAAAGCTCACGCCCTGGCTAAGGCAATGGTAGATTTATTAATTTGGTCGGCCAGGTTTTCAAGCACAAGCGCCGATCAATGTGTGCCTCAGCCAGCACACGAGTTAGGCCCATTCGGCTTTTAAAGCTCGCGCCCTAGCTAAGGGCAGATTTATTAATCTGGTCGGCCAGGTTTTCAAGCACAAGCGCCAATCAATGTGTGCCTCAGCCCGCCCACGAGTTAGGCCCATTCGGTTTCCAAAGCTCGCGCCCTGGCTAAGGCAAGGGCAGATTTATTAATCTGGTCGGCCAGGTTTTCAAGTGCAAGCGCCGATCAATGTGTGCCTCAGCCAGCACACGAGTTAGGCCCATTCGGCTTCCAAAGATCGCGCCCTGGCTAAGGCAAGGACAGATTTACTAATCTGGTCGGCCATGTGTTCAAGCGTAAGCGCCGATCAATGTGTGCCTCAGCCAGCCCACGAGTTAGGCCCATTCGGTTTCCAAAGCTCACGCCCTGGCTAAGCCAAGGGCAGATTTATTAATCTGATCAGCCAAATACCTAAGCTAAGTAGCTGATCTAACCATAACCGAAAGCAATATCATTCATCAACATTTTTCTTAGCTAGTTGAGCACAACTCATAAAATTTTATATACTCAAGTTGCTAAACAAAGAGCTACAAGCCCGCATAAAAATGCCTAGCAAAAAACTATACTGTAGCAACAGATGAAAAATACTAAATTAAAAATTGTAAAAATACATTCGACATCCTAAAAACTATGTCAGTCGGCCGGATCAGCCATCGGAATTAGACTCCAACGGCTCAACATCCACTTGCTCATATGATATTGGCATAATCAATGAAGCGTTAGCAGCAACAAGGGCTTTGTGCCAGCCATGTTTGAATCCCTGATTTTCAAACTTGGGGACTTGTTCCATGTACTCGGCGAGTCCAGCATTTTTCCCGGCCTCGAATACTTTGGAAGACTCTGAGTCGGCTGCTTCCTTCGCCGCCTTCATTTCAACCAACTCAGCCTCCAGTTTGGAGATCGCCTTATGGGCCAATTTGAGCGCATCTTTGCTCGCGTCCGCCTTTTTCTCGGCATCCGATCTCAATTGATCCGCGCTACAAGCCCTCTCCATCTCGGCGTCGGCCCTTGAGGCTTCCTTGTTCGCTCTCAAAGCTTCGAACTCGGCCCTTCTCCTCTAGCCTTCAACTTCCTTGGGTAAATGACCAATCTGTTTGACGGCATCATGATGGCAGCGGCCCATATCGGCTATCCATCCGACAGTCTGCAAAACAAGAATTTAAAACCATAACTTCAACAGTATTTGGATTAAGTGAAGCTAAGTTCGAATATGTACCAAAAGTGTCGATTGGGCGGCTAGTGCTGTCGCATTCAGATCCGTTTCCACTCGGAAAGCCTCCTTGTCAGACGGCAATGACACGGACGTGGCCAAGCTGAATGCGACTTCTGGATCCTTAAGCGCCGAAGCATCAGAAGAAACCGGCATGTTTTTTTATCATCGACTGAATGACAAAAGGAACGATCACGTCCGATCCCTCTAATCGAGGACGTTTGCCGCCATGTTCTTCTGAGCCGGACTCAAATTCGGCAGGGTGTTTCTCTGCCTCAACTTCTTGGTCGGCCTGGACGATCAAAGTAGATTCGGCATTCCGATTTTCTGCCATCTCCACCTCAACGCGCAAGGACTCTGACTTGCTAACAGGTAGGGAGAATTGAGATTCGGTGGCGGGTGGTACTTCAGATGGAGGGGCCCCCGCTCTTCGCCGTGCGGCCAACCTTTCCACATTCGCCTTCCTGGCAAGTTTTGTCAGGCTTAACCCAGCCGTGTCTTCGAGGTCTGCGGCGGGAGGATCCTCTAAGCTGTGAAAAACGCCGTCAAGTGAAAGATCCCCTCGGCCCGAAGTGGATAGGGGATCGGCCGAATTCAATACCTTGTCAGACTTGGTTTCGGACTGATCTGATTCGGTAACATTAGCTATATCCCGCTCCGAATCTGAGCCTTCAAAACCAACCTGCCTCAAGTTTTTGAAGTCGGACAAAATCAGAGCGATAAGAGAATCTTCACCCACCGGAACCGGGATATTTTCCACTGCCGAGAAGGTCGTGTATGTTGGCTCGTAACGAAGCAGAATGTGGGCCGCCCTCCCTTGTTTCTGAAGACTTCGACGGCCGAAATATTTGAGCGCGACTTCGATATCTGAAAGAACGGCGTCGTCAGTTGAGGACAAAACTTTCTTCAAATTGCTCCCTGTACAAGCCAAGCCGTAACATTTCAAAGAAGAGGCTTTACAACGAAAACGAACAAATAATAAAAGCAAGAAGGCAATCGGCCACCTGGCTCGCCCCTCCGTCTAGGAATAGGGTCGACGTGATCCTCCCCTTCGCCAAATTCCCAGTTACCCTAGACAACGACCATAACATCATCAACTCGTTTTCCAGAACTGGAAAGCATAGTAATCAACTGATGGGTGATATCGTTGGCCCTAAGGAAGAAATGCTCGTGTCGACCAGAAGACTTAGCCAAGGCATAACAATGCCGGATGGCTGGAATGCCAAGGTTAATTCTTAGGCGACAGTTGAGCGCTATAACCCCCATTATGATTCTAAAGAAATTCACATTAGGTTGGGAAGGGATTAAACCCCAATGGCGAAGCACAACCCTAAGAAACGGGTGAAGGGAGAAACGGACTCCACCCTCTGCAATTGACAAAAGAGGAAAGACAATCGTGGTTTTGTCCTCCCTCTTCATATCAAGAGTGCCGTCTGCCACAAGCGACAGACGGACATCATCAGGAATGGAGAAATGGCGTTTAAAGCCAGCAATTCGATCTGAAGAGAGGAGGTCTTTTAGATGTTTCGCCATACCCTACAGCTTATGAGAATATGCCAAGGAATGAATAAACCAGAAAGAGTCTTCGAAGCAAGGGAGGAGAGAACTTACAAAGGACGAAGAGGATATCGGAAACGAGAGTTGTAGGGACGATTCAAAAGGCAATCCAGCGATGAGCGTCATAAAATGCATACTTGAAAGGCTGTCAAAATCTTAAATCGCAATAAATAAACACGTACTAGGGGGCGGGAAATCGACACGACAACCGAAAGGGGTGCGCTTAGATACCCGCATGAGGATGAGGCCAACCACCGAATTTTGGCTCTGACTTTTCGAAATTCAAAACCAAGCACTCCAGCCAACTGTCGTCAGTAAAGTGCTTGGGGGGCAATTATGGGAGCCGAATAAGTAGAAGAGTCGGAAGATGCATACCCCAGAAATCAGATACTATTCGGCTTCATATTGCGTGACTAGGATGCCGAATACGTTAGGAAAGCTGAATAGACGTAGGTCAGTAGTTCCGAATGAATGAAAGGGGAATGGGATAAAAGTAGGCTCAGGCCCCGAGGCCCAAAAAGCAAGTATAAACACAAGGACCACAGATTTAGAAAGGTATGTAAGAATCACTTCACTAAACTTAGTAAACAAGCTATCTTGAGTGTCTGAACTAACTTGTCCGTCGGAGTGCTAATTCCGGCACCCCCGACCGGAGTGTTTGTATCTTTTCAGGTGGCTAGCTGAGGATCACTAGCGTCTCCCAGGATCTGAAGAGTATTTCCAAACCACTTCTCCATAACTAACAATTTGCTTTTGAGCAGAAATGTTAGTTTCATCAAATGCCACATGTATAGATTCTTCCACAACAAGAGTTCTTTTATTAAAAACACGATAAGCTTTGCTAATTAAGGAATAGCCAAGAAAAATTGCTTCATCAGATTTTGAATCAAATTTACCTAAGTTATCCTTACCATTATTATGCACAAAACATTTACAATAAAAAACATACAAGTGACTAATGTTAGGCTTTCTATCATGCCAAAGTTTATAAGGAGTCTTTTTGAGAATAGGTCTAATTAATGTACGATTTAAAATATAGCATACGGTGTGAATGGCTTCGGCCCAAAAATATTTAGGAAGATTATTTTCGCAAAGCATTATTCTACTCATCTCTTCTAAAGTTCTATTATTCCTTTCTACTACACCATTTTGTTGAGGGGTTCTAGGTGCTGAAAAATTATGTCCAATACCATACTTATCACAAAACAATTCAAATTTATCATTTTCTAGTTCTCTACCATGGTCGGTTTGAATATTAGTAATAAGAAAGCCTTTTTCATTTTGAATTCTATGACAGAGTTTTGTGAAAGAAGAAAATGTTTCATCTTTGTGTGCTAAAAACATAACCCATGTAAATCTTGGATAATCATCAACAATAACAAGACAATAATGTCTGCCACCTAGACTAGATGTCTTTGAGGGACCAAATAAATCAATATGCAATAGTTGTAAAGGTCTAGTTGTGGAGATATGAGATTTTGATTTAAACGATGTTTTAGTTTATTTTCCTTGTTGACAAGTACTATAAAGATGATCTTTTTCAAATTTAACTTTTGGAAGTCCAATGACCAAATCCTTTCTCAAAAGTTTAGCAATTAAATCCATATGAGCATGACCAAGTCTTCTATGCCATAACCAACTATTTTCATTATTAACATATAAACATGTAACATCATTAGCATAGAGATCATTAAGATGAAAAACATAAACATTATCATGGCGATTACCAATGAATAAATCTTTATGATCATTTATGCTTTCAATTGTGCAATGTGATTTCTAAAAAATAACTCGATTACCTTTATCACATAATTGACTAGTATTAAGTAGGTTATGCTTAAGTCCATCAACATGTAAAACATTTTCAACAGAAGGGTTAGGAGAAATACCGATACTACCAATATCGATGATTTTTTTTCTTTCTTGTTATCTCCAAAAGTAACAAATCCTCCATCTTTCGATGATAGTTTAGTAAAGAATGATTTATCTCCGATCATGTGTCTGGAACATCCACTATCAAGGTACCACTTCCCTTCTTTAGCTTTGGGCTTAAAGCAAACCTACAAGATGACAATCAAGTGTTAGTTTTTGGTACCCATAGTTTCTTAGGTCCTTCTTGGTTAGTTTTGTTAGATCCCTTAACAATCCAAATCTTTTTAATTCCCATGTTTATATTATTTTTGAATGGACAAGAAGATATATAATGGCCTTTCTTTCTACAATAATGACAAGTAATATGAGGGTGAGTCATGAGAGGTGCCTTTTCAAAAATTGTATTGACATTCTTTTGTTTTTTAATAGGGTCATATCCAATTCCTGCTTTATCGAAAACACATCTTTGATATCCAAGAAGTATGTTAAGATTATCTCTACATTTTACAAAATTTTCAAGTGTTTTTGTTAAATCATCAACGTTGTTTTGTAAAGCAGTTTTCTCATTAGAGATGGTGTCAAAATCATTTTTCAAAATAATTTTTTCTCTCTTTAATTCTTCTACATTACTAGATAAAGATGCAACAGATTTCTTCAACATATTATTTTTGGCACAAACTTTTCTAAATTCATCTTGTAGTTCATGGAATGCACTTTCAAGTTCTTCATCAAGAATAGTTATCTCATCTTGAGTAGAGTCTTCATCTTCAAGAGCCATGAGACACAAGTTAGCTACTTCATTTTCAACTTCATCACTCGAGCTTTCATCTTCACTTCCCCAATCTGCTACCATGGCCTTCTTGTTTCTTTTGTAGTCTTTTCCATGATTTTTCAATTTTGGACAATCCATCTTCATATGTCCAGGATTTTTGCACTCATAGCAAATAATAGATTTTTTCTTGTTATCTTTGTTTCACTCTTTCTTGAAGGGTCTTCTTCCTCCACAATTATTTTTCTTGAAGTGTTTTTTGAGATTTCTACTAAACATGGTATAGCTTTCATCCTCACTGGAATTTTCATGTTCTTCTTCATTTGATGAGGCTTTGAATGCAATTCCACTTTTCTTTTTGTTTTCAACATCCTCATGACCTTTCATGGTAATCTCATGAGTCATAAGAGAACCCATAAGCTCATCCAATCCAAGTGTGGAGAGATCTTTGGCTTCTATAATGGCGGTGACCTTTGCTTCTCAATTATTTGATAAACACCTAAGAATTTTTCTCACCAACTCACTGTTAGTATAAATTTTGCCAAGAGGTTTCAAAGAATTTATAATTTCAGTAAATCTAGTAAACATACTTGAAATAGATTCATCAGAGTTCATTTTAAACAATTAATAACTATGAACACGCATATCAATACGAGATTCCTTCACTTGGTTTGTACCTTCAAACGTTACCTCTAGTTTGTCCCAAATTTCTTTTGCCGAATCACAACTTGAAATTTTGTTATACTCCTTAGAGTCTAATCCACAAACAAGGGTGAGTTTGGCTTTAGTATTGGCTTGCAATAATTTATGATCTCTCTCATCACATTCATCTTCAGTTTTAGGTACACTAATATTGTTTACTAATTTGGTAGGAATTTTTGGACCTTTGGTGACAATAATCCACATGGCATAATTAGTGGCTTGTAGGTGTAGGGTCATCTTATCCTTCCAATGACTATAATTGTTTCCGTCAAACAATGGTGGCCTATTTGTGGCTTGTCCTTCAGCTAAGGTTGCCATGGATCGAAACTCCCAGATGGTTAAATCTAAAATAAGAGTCTAGGCTCTGATACCACTTGTTACCCAAAAGACAACCTAAGAGGGGGGATGAATTAGGTTTTTACAAATAAAAATAATAATACCCTAATAAAAATTATGAGTAGTTCAATAGATACATATAGTTAATGAAATAAAAATAATTAAAACAAGTGTTCTAACAACTATGTCAGTTAATGATTTTAGCACAGTGAAAATGTGAAATATAGCTATGGCAATTTAAATAAAATAAAGATATGGAAGAGAGAGGCAAACAAATTTATAGTGGTTCGGTTTCAACTCGACCTACGTCCACTCCTCAAGCTTTACTTGAGATTTTCCACTATGCTCTAGCTTCACAGGGGTGCTAGCAACCTCTTTACAAATGGAGCAATCCTTCACAGATTTTGCACAGACTTTCTAAGTCAAGAACACTGAGTGTACTACACTCTTGAGATCTTGAATCTCATGGCACAACTTATAGCATTGATCAGTGTCATGACCGTGCTACTGGTGAAAAGCATAGTATTTGGCCAGGTTGTGTTTTGGAGGGAAAGGATCGGGTAGTGGGCGTTGTTGTTCCAACAGCTTCAGATGCCCCTTTCTGATCAGGACCCCTAGGGCTTTGGAAAAGGACATGTAGAGCGGGGTAAAGACCTTTTGAGATCGGGCCTGGCTAGTTGAGGTTTGCAGAGTTGTGTTGGATGTATTGGCTAACGGGTTGGCAATTTTGGGTGCGGTGGTGACCATGCTCACATCTGAAGGTCGTGCAGAGGTGCAACCACTCGTGGTTGCATTGGAGCTGCGTGTAAAGGGCCTCTTGGGCTGTTCCTTCTCACTGTCTATCAGCCCCTACTTCATCGCATCCTCAATTTGAACCCCTATCTCGTGGAGCTTAGCGAATGTAAACAAAGGCAAGACTATCATCTTCGGTAATAATCTCCCTTGCAAGTTACGGACCATCATTCTGATTTGGTCTTTTTCAAATTGCCTGATAGTCATCATAGAGGCCTTGGCCCTCTATTGGGTCACAAAGTTCGAGAAACCCTCATTTGGCTCCTGACGGGTCGTTTCAAGATCACAAGTAGTGACCTTGATCTGGGTGTTGTAGGAGTACTGCGCAACGAAGGCCTTATCCATTTTCTCCCAGCTCTGTTTCACAGAGTCTTCCAACTTTGCATACTAGATAGCCGCTATAGCCGACAGGGTCCGGCCAAAAGCGACAGCTTCTGAAGTCTAGTAAGGCCCATTGGTCACAGGATATCAAAGAATAAACACAAATGGACCATGGGATCTCCAGAGCCCTCAAACCGGTCTATGTGCAGCATCTTGAATCTGTCTGGCAGAGTCACTACGGCATCTATGTATCCATCCTCAATGTTAGGGATTGAATTTACGCCCTGTGCCCTCTTGAAGAGCTTTTCTAGCTTGTTGACCTTTAATGCGGTGGGGTTAACCTCGAATTCAAATGGCACCTTCGTTTGGTATGCTGGTGCCTTAGAGATCTGAGGTGGGATCGGATCTACTGGAATGCCTAGATTCTCTTAGACATTGACAGTGACCCCGGTTGTCAGAATACCCACTGGAGGGGCATGGGATGCAGAGGCCACTGCCAGTTATGGTTGCTGTTGCTGAAGCCTATTTATCACTTCTGCTTGGCGGGCTGTGACCTCTGTTTGGCGGGCAACATCTCGCTGCATAGTTTCTATGGTCTGCTGGATCTGACGAAGCATATCTTCCATGCTAATTGGGGGATGTTGAGCTATTAGAACTGGTGAATACTCTCTTTCTGGAGTAGAAGCAGAAGACCGAGCTTGACTGGGCGTAGGTGAAGTAAAAGGTGACTGCTGGATTGGTGAATTATGCCTGATCCTCCTCCTTCTCACACGGGTCCAGAGTACTTGGGGGGTAACAGAATCGTCCGAAGCAATGGTGAAAAACTATCTTGCAAAAAGAAATAAAGCAAAAAGAAAACAAAAATAAGAGACCGCACAGCACCTCGGCTCAGATACCAACAACACGCAGTTGCAATCATAAGCTGTAGAACTGTACTCAATACTGATTTCTGACCCCAAAAATTGATACCCAAACTTGCAACTGATACGTACATTCCTATAGAGTTTCACTCTAAAAGCACATACCAGTTAAGTGAGAGTCAAAACACCCATATAATGGGGTAGGGTTACCCTATCCTCGTTTCGTCAGGAACTAGGGTTTACTACTCAAAGCAAAGTGTTTCCTGAAATTGGGTAAGCAACCTGTCTTAGTTTGGAACTATTTCTATGGCTTTCGATATGTAACTAGCCCGATTGGTCAAAAAGGGTACCTTAGCAAGACTACCTAATATACCTCTCACACCTAACACCGAGAAGTGAAAGGAGGATCAAACAGTACAGCAGTCCAGATCCAAGCGTTGTGTTCCCATCGTGGCAGAGCCTGTAACCGGTCAGCCTTTTGGCAAGCTTTTCCAAGCAAGCCTCTAGCAAACCGTTCAGAAATAGCTATGGCAAACACTATGACTTGGGTGCACCGATGCAAATGCAAATGCAAAGAAACAAATAAGTGTAGATAAAATGTCATATCATGAGTTCAAGTCAAGTTCTCTAATTCCTCAGTGGAGTTGCCAGAAACTGTTGCTCGCCTTTTTCGTACCTCTTCGGAAGCTCGAAAGAAGCCCCACAGTTCGAACTCTCATGGTTCTAAATCTAATCTCATAAGTGCAATGTGAAACTGATAATCACCAAAGAGTCCAAATCTAGCAAATCGTTTTGGAAAATTGATTTTGAATAAAAAAGTGCCAAAATTAGACTGCTTTGCCAAATACAGAGTCGCCACTTAAATATTTTTGTTTTGGAAAAATTTAGGAAACCCTAACTCGTGCCAAAGGCCACGTGTCCGTCATCACCAAAGTTGCCTCTGCTAGGGAACTTAGGTACGAGAAGGGAAGGTCATGAATTAAGCAACCCCCGCTCACCTAATCAAAGATCGGCCTCTACTAATCATGATATGATTTTTTATAAACATTATGTGCTCTTGTTCCAGTTATTAAACTAGCAATACTATATGATGCGCATAAGCAAGTATAGACTAGTTTGTTCAATTTGGAATAATTCAACTCATGTTTGTTTTTGCAAAAATGGTTTGAATTTGCCACCTCAAGTGGGCCTAAAGTTTGCGAATTTGCCACCAAACATAGTGGGCTTAAAACAGATTTGCCACTTAAGAAAGTGGGCTTAAAACATACATTCGTTGAATTATTCCAATTCAAACAATAAGCCTTCATCCATGGGCATTCAAGCAATTTAGCAAGTAAGCATTTAGCCTCATGGTAAGCATGCTAGACATGGAAATATTCACATTCAAGCGAGTATGCTAAAATGTTTAAAACTCACCTAGTACTCCAAACTAAGAAGATATGAGTTAGAAAACTATGCATGATTCTTAACTATATAAGATGCCTAATGCAACACATGCAATATACAGTTAATAGGCTCGGCTACTAATATGGCATATGAAGCGATTTGATAACATACAATTAAACATGTATTCAAATAAGATATTGAAATGGCAATGCACTTTGAATGATGTGCCGAGCCTCAGTGCATGCAATACGAATGAATAGATGCAAGCATAAGGTATGCTAATTGAAATATGTCCCTAATCTAACCATGAAAAGTGGGTAAATAAAAGGGAGAAAGACGTGGGATTGGAAGACTTACACGCACTCACGCACACTTATTACAACATTACGCCCTCGCGAAGGAGGGTCCGAATGAAACTAGCTAAGCTACACTGCTTAATTAATTATTATAATACTTGAAATGAATTAACTGACTATTCTAAGCTAATTAAGTAAAACAATTAAATAATTAACTATCTAAGTTAATTAAATATTACAAAGCAAACTAATTAGCTAAATACTTAACTAATTAATTTACAAAGCAACTAAGCTAATTAATTACAACATGAATTAATTAACTAATCTACTTAAATAGCTACAACATTTGCATGAATTAGCTACAACTAATTAACTAAGCAAATTAACTAAATGGCCTCGGGAAACGAGAGATGCATGCATGCTCGGTTTCCACTCGAGGAACATCTGTTGTCTGCCCTTGAAAGCCTCTGTTTGCATAACTTTTGCACTGATTCTTTCTCTAGATCAACTCTGCCATGCCTCATAAGCACACTGCCCAAAATTCACTAGTGGCCGGCAGGCCAGAAGTGGTAGACGGCCGGCCACCATTGAGGGGTTATTGTCCAGCAGTGATGGTCTGCCGGCCAGTAACAGTGGCCGGCCGGCCATTGGTGAAGCACAATTCCATGCTGCAACAGAGAGCAAACAGGGCAAAGAGAGGGTATTCTCACAGGTTGTATGTACTTTGTATCTCTCCTTATCATCAAAACAAGCTCAAATGAGTGATACATTTGGCTCTCAAACCATCAATCAAGCAATTTCCATGCATGATGGCTAAGAGACCAATTTGTACAAGTTCAATGAATGCAAAAACAAGACTCAAATGCCATCACCCTATCATGCATGATCAAGGGCAACAAAGACCTTACAAAGTGACACATTTCATCACTTTTGAGTATGAAATGCCTCATTTCCTTTGTGTTCAAATTAACGTCCTATTTAAACACATGCAATGCAACATAAAGAAATGCTTATCTTGCCACTTTTACTTGCCAATTTTGTTTACACATTTTAGTTACCAAATCATTCTTCAATCAATTTGTCTATTAGCGAGTGTCTTCTAAGATGAAAGAAGTGTCAACCAAGGGATAATGTAAGGAAAGAGAGAGATCATGCCATCGATAATGAACCCTTAAAGGAGATTAAACCATTAAGCATAACCTCAATCTCAAGCTTAAAGGATCCCGAGCTTGAAACAACCCTCAAAAGAAAATGAAAGAGTGAAGCAAAGAGGGAGGTTGCAGAGATTATGGTGCTAAAATGGAGTGAAAAACAACACCGAAAGATACTATCAACTCAAATAAGAGGTGTCTAAGACCTTAAAACACCAACTTGTGAGAACTATTACACTACAACCATGCAAAACAAGATTCAAATGAGCTAACCAACCCAAAACAGAGTTAAAGTGGGCTATTTTAGAGGCTAAAACATGCTGGACTTGAGCTAAGTTAAGCTAGAAAAACATGCTAACATGTAAAGCTAACTAAGCAGCAAACAAGACACAAGGAGGGAAGGCTAACCCCTCCAAATTTGGACTTCAAAATGTGGTTTTTGCCACTGAAAAACCTTTGAATTCCAATGGTTAAAAGGCCCAAAAAAGTTGGTTTGAAAGTGGTGAACAAAGGTACAAAAGCTTTATAAACAAAGGAGTAAGAAGGGGGAATCACCCCCTAATTGAAAATGGCCTCAAACCACCACCTTTAGGCCATAAAAACAGAGTTTTTTATAGTTCAAAACTAGCACCCAAAACAACGAAAAAACAGTAGAAGAAGATGGCAAAGCAAGTATGTAAAACAAGCTAACAAAGCAAGTGTTATACCTCTTGAAGCCAAGGCACTAATTAGGCAACAAAGCAAGCCACAACCACCTTCCAAATCTCAAAGAGGGTCTCAAGTAACCTCAGCCCAAAGAGAAGCAACTTTGGTCAAGGGAGTGTATGCAAAAGTATAGGATTTGTGAGCAAATGTATACAAAATTGCAAGAGAGAGAGAGAGAGAGAGAGAGAGAGAGAGAGAGAGAGAGAATTTTGCTCCAAAATTTCTAACCCCTTAAAATGGGGGAGAAGGTCTCATATTTATAGAAAATCAAGCATTCAACTAAGTTATATCAGTCCATACATGTGTATGGTGATCAAGCCCATTGTGCCAACAGCTGGAACAGCTGTCAAGAAAATATCTGCAAAAAGACATCAATGGCCGGCAGAGCCACCAGTGATGGCTGGTAGGCCACTTGGGTGGCCAGCAGGATCAATTGGTGGTCGGCAGCCTCAATTGGTGGCCGACAGCCACCAAGGGTTGCAGGCTTGAAGATTTTGGTCCAAAACAGGGCACAGAAGGAATGGGGTTTGAAGGCTCAAAGACAGGGCATTCCGCCGAGGACTTCGGCCACCAAAACAAGCACAAATAGTCACAACCATTGAGTGCACAAACGATAACGTCCAAGTCTTGAGGACGGTCAAAAATAGGGTGTCTACAGTACCTAGTCCAGAGGTTCCTTTATGGAACTGGCAAGTTATCTGTACCCAGTTGGAGGTTCCTCTATGGAACTGACAAGTATGATCTATGATGTTCTGTATATGATCTGTTAGCACTAACGAATGAATTATGAATGATCAAACATGATTTTTGAATCTTGTATACGCATTGAATGAGAACACGAATATGAATTGGTTCTTTTACGGATTTAATTATGGTACGTCATTCATTTAACCCTTTATTCTGTTATTATTCACTGGGCTCCCACTTACTATTTATATTACGTATGTAGGTGATCAGGCACGTGACCAAACTTAGAGTTGAAGACCTGGAGTTTCAGTTTTTGTCAGCCAGCTTTCGTGCCTCCCAAGGAGGTTCCAGTTTGAGTTAAGCCTCGTAGATGTGTATTAGGGATGTAAAGGTTTTTGTTACTTTTGATTTGCGAACCAGTTTTCTGTTGTGCATACATGAAGTGACTTAATTATTGCATTTTGTTTTGATCACACGTATGGTTATGAAAGTTCAAAATTATCAGTCCTATATATGTCTGCATAGCTTGTTGGACTATGTATATTTCATGTATTTGCCTCCGCAGCCCCTATTTATATGCTATTATGTTAAGAGGCCTTCTGTAGTACAAGGATTATTGGCTGGTTACGACACTAAACCTATAGGGGAGGGTTTGGGTCATGACAGAGTTAGCCGTTGTTTCATTTAAGAACAGTTTGGATGATGACTGCCTACTTCGGCAATCTCTTGCAAAGACCCTTCCAAAAATAATGGAGGATCTAATGGTGAGGATTGAGAAGTGGGCCAAGGCAGAGGAGGACAATAAGTTGAAGTAAGGGAGCACATCAAAGCAAGAGAAGCAAAATAGCTCACCAAAGTGAAGCCGATGTGGGGCTAGCAACGAGAACGGAGAGCCAAGGTTGAAGGCTATACAAGCTGTTAGCATAGTTTTCAAGATCTCGATCTACAGGATCCTGGAGAGGATCACAACCAGCCTTACTACAGGCCACCATAAAGAATCCTGGGGAAGTCCATGGGAAGATTCCATAATAAGTCTTGCGCATACCATGACGACACTAAGCACATTACCCAAAGGTGTCGGGCTTTGAAGCAAGATTTGGAGGACCTTGTCAAACAAGGACACCTGAGGGATTTGATCGATAAGGAAAAGACGAGGGAAGAACAAGCCAAGTTGGCTTATGCTTCGGCAGGAGCACCACCACCTCCACCTGTTGTAATTTCAGCAGAAGGAACTCAGGTCATCAACATGATCCATTCTAAGGAAAGTGCAAATGAGATTAGGGGGAGACACAGAGAGTGAAATACTTGTTGCACGTGTTTTAGGTCCAGCAAAAGAAACCCCGGATGGAGGGTTGATGGGGGTCGATGATTGCTTTCACGGATAAGGACTTTGAGGTAGTTCAACATCCGCATAATGATGCTTTAGAGGTGACCCTGATAATTAGAGGATGTCAAGTGAGGAGGATTCTGATTGATCAAGGCAATTCTTATGACATCAAGTATATTGGGTGTTACAAGGAACTCGACCACATAAAGACGACTTGGAACCATCCGACAATAGCCTAATGGTCAAATTCAACGGGACACCGACGTGGTCGCTAAGGTCCATGAGTTTGGATGTACAGGTAGGGACAAAGACCATAATGACAAAGTTCACCATGATTGATACCCCTTCACCGTACAATATCATGTTGGAGACACCTTGGTTGCATGCGATGAAGGTCGTCCCTTTAACATTGTACCAACTATTATGATTCCCAATGGAGTTTGGGATAGAAGAAGTCAGAGGGGACCAAGTGCAGGCAAAAAATTACTCTATGGCAGCAGTGAAGTACACCTGTAGTGTCCGAGAAACACAAGCTACAAAAGTGGTAGACGAAGACCAAAAGGTCTTCGAAGACGTTGACAAGAAGCCAGTTGACAAGCGCCAGGAGTCTTTGAAGAAGATCCTAGTGAACGAAGCAGATGATGAATGATTCTTTGTCTTTGACTCTGGTCTAATCGAGGAGGAGGAAAAGAAACTAGAGGCTTTTTCTCAAAGCAAACATGGAGGTGTTTGCTTGGATGCCATACAAGATGTCAGGGATCGGCCTTGAGGTCACCTACCACAAGCTTAACATAGACAGGTCAGCGAAACCAGTGATTTAGAGAGCCAAAAGGCCCACCATGGTTCATGTTGAGGCGGTAAAAGAAGTGGTGGAGAAGTTGCTAGAAGTGTAGGCCATTCGAGAAGTCCATTACCTGATTTGGCTATCCAACATAGTGGTGGTCAAGAAGAAAAACGAAAAGTGGAGGGTCTGTATGGGTTTCACGAGCTTGAACAAGGCTTGTTTGAAGGACTACTTCCCACTGCCAATGATAGACCAGGTGGTTAATGCCACCTTAAGGCATGACAGAACCAGCTTTCTTGATGCATACTGAGGTTATCATCAGATAGTAATGTATGGACTAGATGAGGAGAAGACTGCCTTCATCACTCCAAACAGGCTCTACCATTACAAAGTAATGCCCTTCAAATTGAAGAATGCAAGGGAAACATACCAGAGACTTGTGACTAGATGTTAAAGCATCTGATTAGTAAAACAGTGAAGGCATACATTGACGACATGGTCGTGAAAAGCAAAGAATCTTCAGATCATTTAGCCGACCTTAAGGAGGTGTTTGACATCTTGAAAGCATTCAAGCTTCAACTGAATGCCTCCAAGTGTGCTTTCGAGATTGGATCAGGTTAGTTCTTGGGGTACCTAGTGACGAGAAGAGGGATTGAAGCAAGTCTAGACCAAATCAAAGCCATATTTGATCCAAAAAGCCCAACGACAGCAAAGGAAGTTCAAATTTTGACTAGCAAAATAGCAGCTCTGAACCGATTCATAACCTGGAGTTCTAACAAGTGCAGATTGTTCTTCTAGCTATTAAAGAAAGCCACAAACTTTGTGTGGACATAAGCTTACGAGGTCTCCTTGGCCAACCTGAAGAAGTACTTGACCTCCCCTCCTTTGTTATCAACCCAGTTCTAAGAGAAGATCTGTTTTTGTATCTAGAGGTTTCAAACCACGCAGTTAGTGTAGTAGTCATCCAAGAAGATGAAGGTGAACAGAAGGCAGTTTATTATGTGAGCAAGACATTGGCGAGTGCGGAAACGAGATACTTGCCTTTGGAGAAACCGACGCTTACTTTGGCAATGACGTCAAAGAAATTGAATCATTACTTCCAAGCTCACAAGATTATGGTGTTAACTTAGCATCCATTGAAGTCTCTACTCAGTAAGGATAGTGTGATAGACTGTCATTTTTTGTCAATATGACATAGAATACAAACCAATGACATCAATCAAAGGTCAGATGTTGGCTGACTTTTTGCTGAGTTTACACTGAATGCAATACCGTGGCCCAATCTTGTGAACCTTGGCCTAGGTGTAGAGGAAAGAGAAGAAACACAGCTGGCAGTTCAAACCCCCAAGCCAACAAAGGGCAATGAAGCTTAGAAGAAAAGGTTCAAGAAACCAAAACCATGCAACATTTATATCGACGAGTTTTTTGGCCTCTTTGTCGACGGTAGTTCAAATTGGCAAGGAGTGGAGAAAGGAGTTGTTTTGGTTTTGCCAAATGGACGGGTGTTGGAACAGTCAATCAGATTGGGATTTTAGACCTCGAACAATGAGGTAGAGTGTGAGGCACGAATTGTCGAATTAAAATAGACAGCAGCAATCGAAACTGAAAAGGTGGTTGTCTACTACGACTCCCAACTCATCGTGAACCAGGTGACGGGAGAGTATGTTGCTCGAGGTGAGAAAATGATGGCCTATGTTAAGGAAGTCATCAAATTGTTAACCCAATTTAGGAGTTGTCTGCTTCAACAAGTTTGTTGAGAAGACAATAGTCATGCGGATGCACTTGCAAACTTGGCTTCACCCATAAAGTCAAACTCTTTAAGAACCATCAGCTGGACTACTTGTGTGGCCCAAGTGTTGAGCCCCGTGATCATAGAATATAAAGCAATGTGTGTCGAGCAAGGTCTGAGTTGGATGGACCCGTTGGTCAAGTTCATAAGATATGGTAGATTGCCAGAGAACAAGAAGAAAGCACACAAGGTCAAACTCAGGTCGGCCAGGTTTTGCTTATCGGCCGAAGGTCATTTGTACAGAAGGTCATTTACTGGAGCATTTGTTGCAATGTGTGCACCCTTCCCAAGTGGAAGATTTCTTGTTGGACATCTGCAAAGGAGTTTCTGGTAGTCACACAGAGGGCATGTCATTGGCCCATAGAGCTATATCGCAAGGGTATTGGTGGCCCTATAGGCAAAAAGATACTGAAACATATGTCAAAAAGTGTGAGAAGTGTCAAAGGTTTGCACCTTTGATACATCTGCCAATGGAGGACTTGAATTCAGTGTCCAGTCCTTGGCCATTTGGCCAGTGGGGAATGGATATGATCGGGCAACTGCCCAAAGAGACTGGCTATAGAAAGTTCCTCTTAGTGGCCAAAGACTACTTCACAAAGTGGGTGGAGGTTGAGCTATTAGCCAAGATCCGAGATGAGGATGTAAAGAATTTTATTTTAAGGAATATCATCACAAGATTTAGAATCCCGAGGGCCATTATGGCCTATAACGGCACCCAATTTGACAGTAAGCTTATTAAGAATTTCTACGCCAAGTATAAGATAAAGAATTATTACTCAACGCCTAGCTTTTTGTAAAGCAATGGCCAGGCCGAGGCATTGAACAAGACTATCCTAGACGACATAAATAAGAGGTTAGAAGTTGCTAAGGGAAAATGGGTTGAAGAACTACCAAATTTTTTATGGGCATACTGTACCACATCGAGAAGATCAATTGGAGAACTACCTTTTGTTATGGCTTATGGCACTGAGGCTATTATATCATTAGAGATCAGTATTCGTGGATTCAGAACCCAGGTAGTGGAGACTGGAGCCAACGAGGCCTTCTTAGCCTGAGATCTTAATCTAATCGAAGAAAGAAGAAAGCGAGTGGCACTTCGACTAGGGGCATACCAACAAAGATTGATTAGAGCATAAGACAAGAATGTTAACCCTAAGAGAGTTCAAAGTTGGGGATCTTGTTTTAAGAAAGGTCGTTGGCAACAAGAAAGATCCCAAGGAGGACAAACTTGGCCCAAACTAGAAAGGACTGTACAGAATCATCTCGGTTGCCGACAGCGGAGCATATTGGCTAGAAGATTGCGATAGAAAACAGTTGCTAAGACCATAGAATACCAGTAATTTGAAGTTTTCTTCCATTAGTTTCCTTTCTTTTCTTTTCTTGATGTAATTTAATGGATGAGTCGCCGAAGTATGGATTAATAAAATACTAGCTCAATTTTTTTTTTTTTTTTTTTTGCAAATCGTTGTTGAAACTTGTATGTTTGTTGCACTTGTGTTAGATAGACAGATAGTGTTAAGCCCATGTGATGTTCCAATGAGGAACTGGACGTTTAACTTAGGCTTGTCAAGATGATGGAGTTGAACTGAGTTAAAGAGATGTTTCAACGATTAAAAGGACGAAACCAGCCATGACTTTGCCTAGGGGGTAATAACATTGGACAGCTGACCTGGCTAGTTTGTGATGAAAACCTGAGGTAATTAGTACGGTGAAATCGGTGCACTGAGGTCAAGCCTTAAGTGTTTTGTTTATATGAGCTAAACATGATGACATCAGTCATGGATATCTAAGTTTGTGAAACTTAAGCAGGATTGAGATGCTGGTTCTTTAATGTAAACGAAAGTTGTAACTTACATTCACATTAGGGGATATGGAGCCTAGATGAGTTATACCTGAATTTATGATTTAAGTTATGATTTGAAAAGAGTAAAACTTAGTGAAATTTTCAAAAGTTCGTTATACCCTAGATAAGTTAATCTGAGGTAATTTGTCCAGTTGAGATGGGATATGGAATATAAGATATTATGCTTAGAAAATAAACAGAAGCGGAAAAGGCATTCAACACTTAGTTAAAAGAGATGTGCATTCATAAAGCAACAAGTTGGTTTATCACAACAGAAGGCACATCGGCCTTGAAAAGAAAAGTTGTTCATTGTTCAAAAGTACAACTGAAAAAAAAAAGGGGGGGGGGGAAAAGAACAAAAAATCCTAAGTTTGGGATGTTAGTTCACAGTGTTGAGTTCCTCTTAAGTTGCAGTCGGAACGTCGGCCTTAACGATCAGGATGACAGTAACATCGGTTTTGATGTCACAAGCCTTCTCGTCTATTTCTTTGAAGAATTCATCGATGCTCTTGTTGGCCTTCGTCTTCTCGAACCTAGACTTGTTGGCCTCTTTGGTGTTCGAAGAAGTGCTCTTGGCAACTTCATCATCATCTCCAATGAGGTCCAACAATTGATCATTTAGAGTGGGGACTTGGCCATAGTAGTATCATTTTCTTTTTCTTTTTTCCTCTTCTTCTTCTTTCTCCTCAAATTTGGCTGGAAAAGGGAAGAAGATCAGCTTGAGCTTTAAGAGGTCTCTATATGATGAGTCCTTGGGGACAGAGATGGCAGTCAAGGTTGCAAACCAGCCAAGTTGGAAGCCTCTATTGTAGGCTACGTTGACTTATTTTTTGTAGTGATCTTTGATGTTGGCTTTGCCCTCTTCGTAGGCCTTTTCATCGGCCTCTTCGATCTCTTTGTCCTTAGTGGCCAAGGCCTCCGCTAGCTTCTTTTTGACTAGGGCAGCTTTATCCTCAGCAACTTGGGTTGTGGCCTCGGCCTTTTTTGTGGCAACCTTCACAGCCTTAGCCTTGTCCATTTGCTTTTTCACTAAGGCTTCGGCCTGGTTCAGTTTGTAAAGATAGTTTGCAGCCTCCTGAGTCTTCTTTGTAAGATCCTTCTTCATCAATACATGTTGGGTCAGGAAGGACTGGGCATATTGGACAGACTAGAAAAAGAACATTGTGTTAGAAATGTGAAAAATTTTCTGTGTTGAATGCTGGAAAGAAGGGTGAAGAGCCTTATCAAAATAGAGTTTAGCATTATCATAGCAAAATGTTTGTGCTCATTGTACTCACTGATATTAACCATATCAATTGGCAAGGGTAGGGCAGTAGAGAGAGCAGTGACAACCTTAGGGTACTTCTAGGCACTGTCCCCGATCTCGAGGGATCGGTCGTTGACTATGATTTCAAGAAACCATTAGTCGTCGTGAGAGACCTCGGGACCCAAGGAGTGGAACCGCTTGGGTTTTGGAGCTTTTGCAGATTTTTAGGTTCGGGCACTTCCTGGCTTCTACTAGCTTAAAGATGATGATAGTGTCTTCAGGGTCTTTCTCCTCAAAGAAAGAAGTGATTGTGTGTTTGCCATTGGCCTTGACCTTGACCTTTTTGATCCTCTTAGGTTTCTAGACTAGGGATAGGGCTGAAGTAGATTAGATGGTGATGACATCGGGGATGTCGTTGAGAAGGTCAAATACAACAGCTGCTTTGCGGCCCATTTCCTCTAAAGTGGCGACGGTTGTTACATCGATGGCGGGAAGGGCAATTGGCAGATTTTCTAGGTCGTACACCAGTAAGTCACGACTTCAGCATTTTTTGCTTTTGGTTCTTGCTGCAGGGACATTAGAGGGTCACCGACTATATCGATGCTGGGATGACGAGACGTGTTGTGATAAAGCTGATGTTATCGGCTAGTCAGCTGGGTCTGAGATTAATCCTTGGTTTGGACAAGATGCAGTTGTTAGAGTTGTGGTTGATGGAGGAGTCTTGTTCCTTAATGGGACATTGGAGAGAGGAGACTTGTATATTGGGATGTAGTTAAGAAGGATAGAGGCTTTCCATTGATTCAGTGGAAGCTTTAAGAGCCTATCTACTTCAGCTTTCTTGACATAGGCTTTTCGGATTGCCTTGCTTGGTTGTTTGAGTTCTACAATATGAAAAAAAGAATATTAGAAAATATTTTAAGCGCAAGATGTTGGACTAAAGTAAGAAAACATTGGGAATCTAAGGCTTGGATGCTTACCTTTATCACATCTAGAAGGCTCTCTGGACAGAGGGAAGAGACGACAGTTATCGCCTGGAGCAAACTCCTAATTTCCCGAGACAATTAAATAATCCTCCCCAATACCTTTGTTAGAGTTAGGGAGGTCGGCGATCATTTTATAGGCAGTGGATCTGGGCTTTAGATAGTATGAAATGTTGTTCTTAGATTTGAGCTTACATATGGTGTAGCAGTATTGCACGTCAGCCAAGGTTAACCTAATGTTATGTCGGCTACATAACTCGGCTATTCCATTGATGATCCTAAAGGTGTTTATAGCCTGTTGCATTGGGGTAAGCTTGTAGTAGTGCAAAAGCTCTCAGAATAAAGGGGTTTAGGCGGAACCTAACTCCACCTTCAAGGATGAACACTACGGGGAATGGCACATAGTTTTTTCCTGGAGTGGTTGTGTCGGCATCACTAACTAGCCTGATGTGGACATCATCTCAGATGTCAAACTCTTAGCGGAAGCATTCTATCTTGGTTAGACTATCCACTTTTCACCTATGCATACTCATGATCTCGGCAAAGTGTTGTTTTCCTAAGGTGATTTTGGGTAGGGTGATCCTAGGATTTTCTAGTTGATGGATTTTGAAATCCTAGGGGTGTTCTGTGCTTCTATTTTCCTAGTATTCAAGCAAATCCCAAATTCTAAATCTAGAACAAGCAAAACACTGGCAGAATGTCCAAAGATGTTGAGCAAGAAATTTGGAAACAACAATAGTAGTGAACAAGACTCAAGATTTGATTATTCAAATGTATAAGTCAATAACAAATGCTAAACATGGGGAATATAGAAAAAAATGAAATGTAGAGACTCAAAGAACATGATTAAGAGCATGGGTTCCAGGTTGTTTAGTACAGGTGTAGATGAGCAAAAGTGTATGAAATGCATATAATTTGAACAAAAATAGATTTGTTTGATGAATCTAAGTATAGAAACTTCAAAACGTGCTCAAGAACATGAAGAACTTTAAAGAACTGAAACTGAAAGAGAAAGAATGAGAGACTTACATGTCAAGAATATAGGAATAGAGGCCACAGTCTTGTACGCTAGATTGCGACGGTCGTTTTGATTGGAGCAGATTGTTGAAGCGATCATCATGAGGGGTTGAACGAAGTAGTTACAGGGAGCTCGAACGGACGTCAATGGCAGATTGAAGGAATGTAAAGAGAGAATGTTTGAGAATAGAGAGACAGAGAGAGAGAGAGACGATGTGTGCAAGTGAAGAGACGAGAAGAGAGAAAGAAAGAGTATATGGGAAAGATGAAAGGACGGCAAAATGAAATCATTTCAAATGCTTAGGGAGATGTGCCTCGTTCACATCAGGTGATGTCAGGCGACGTGTGATAGAATTGATGGACCATGACTGACGTAATGGGTACGGACGAATGGAGTGATGCCATGTGTGAGTTTGTTATAGAAACAGACTTAAGATCTTTGATTCTTGAACTAGTGAGTCACGACCTCGACTAGTAGTGCGATCTCCGATGAATTTTTAGATTTGGATGAGAATGGACATATTAGCTCTTGATTCCTGATGAGTGAACACTTGAGTCCTTGTTTATTGACGCCTATGAGTCATGATTTCAATCGGAGAAACATTCTCCAGCAAGTTGTTTAGTTGACGTGTTGGATGTCGAACGATGTAAGTTCCATCACCTCAACTTGCTGAGGCAATAAAACCTACGGGGGCAATTATGGGGACATAATGTTTAGCACAGTCCACGTGGCCGAGGTTTATAGGCGAGGTGCCACGTGGATGGAACGTGTTGCCAAAGTGCCATATAGGTGGACCAAAATACCGAGATGTGATGCTATAATACTAGAGTTTGAGATATTCGAATAGAGGACAAAAGTCCTAAATGGTTTGTGGCTCTCTGTTTGGATAGAGATAAGACTTTTAAAAGAGTTCATTCTAATTTGAATAGAAGCAATCTAGGATAAGTGTTATCCTTGTAAATGATAGAGTCCTATGAAGTGAGACGTCTAAGGGACGCATGCATTGCTAGCTATAAAGTAAGGCACCCATGTAAGTCTAAGGTATGGTTTTCATTGTGAGTGATTTATTTGTGCTGATATCTTTGTGAGATAAGTGACTGACTTGATCATTGGAGTGCCCCGGGTAGAGGAGCCACCATGGTATTTCTTGTCTTCTTGTATGCAAGTGTTGGGCTCTTCTATTCTTCCTTGTACTCTATAGCTAAGTTCTTTAGATTTCAACTATGAGATCTAGTTTAGTTGTGAGGTCAGAAATCAACACCCACAAAATCACAAATAGAAATTACATAAAAAAATATATAAATCATTTTGTTAATAGAAACTCTAAACAAAAACAAATCTTTCAAAACAATTATACTTGTTGTGGGGGACATAATTTTTGGTGTTGTCCACGTGGCCGAGGTCATAGCCGAGATGCCATGTGAAGGGACATTGTTGCCAAGGTGCCACATAGATGGACCGAAGTTTCGAGATGCGATGCTATAAATCTGGAGTTCGAGATATTCGGATAAAGGAAAAGAGTCCTAGATGGTTTGAGGCTCTCTATTTAGATAATGATGAAGACTGTTAAAGGAGTTCATTCTAATTTGAATATGAGAAGTCTGGGAGAAGTGTTATCTTTGTAAAGAAGAAAGTCCTATGAAGTAAGACTTCTAGGGGACGCGGGCATTGTTAACTATAAAAGTAAGGCACCCCCGTGGGTCTAAGGTATGTGAGTGATTTACTTGTGTTGATATCTTTGTGAGATAAGTATTTGACTTGATCTTCGAAGTACCTCCGGTTGGATGAACCACTATAGTATTTCTTGTCTTCTTGTGTGCAAGTGTTGGGCTTTTCTATTCTTCCATGTGCTCTACGACTAAGTACCTTATATCTCAACTTGAAGATCTAGTTTTGTTGTGAGGTTGGAAATCAACACCCACAATTTGGCACTGTCTATAGGAACTCAATTGGAATATATGGCCAAAGCCAAAAAAGGAGAAAGAGTCAGGGACGAGGTATATAGCAAAAACAAGGAGCACGTTAATCTAATTGGCAGAAAAAAGGTGATGACAAAGAGGTACAGGAAGTAGACTGAGAAATGAATAATGCCACCAAGGGTCGTAATGGCTCGAGGAGGAACAATGAGGGTAGGCAAGGCCAAGCGACCTTTAAGTCTAGAAGGACCGATGTATGTGAAGGGATGCTGAAGTGAAAGACTTGGCAGCCAAAATGATCAGATGATAGCAAACTTCATGATGAGCGAGCAAGGTAATATAACCGACATTGCCATTGTCCACAATGCCCCGACAGTTGTAGTGACAAGAGCCTAACAAGGAGAGCAGGTTGTGGCATAACATCAAGCTAAGAGGAATGCGAAATCACTTTGAATATCCTAAAACATCGAGAGAATAGAGCCCAAGAGAGCAGGAGGGCTGCAGATTTGGGGCTCGTATCAAGTAAATGGACAGAAGCCCTGCGTGGAGATGATAATAGATATTAACAAGTCTAAGAGAACACACCCATACATGAGGAGTTGTGATAACCCAACCCGTATTATACTTAATTATGCATGTGATTATGTGTTTGATATGAATTACATGATCAATTATGTGATTTATGTAATTTTGAAATTATATCTATTGAGTGTAGGAATATCTGTTGCAATAAGAACTTTGAATTGAAAATTTGAAAGTCGCAGAGGCACTAGAAACCAAAGCCGACTTTATATCTGAGGTCGTTTCTGTTAATGATATGATAATATATGCTTAGGTCCGAAGCTGTTTTGTTAATGATATGATAATATATGATTGGATCTAAGGTCGTTCTGAACAACTATTAATGTGTGGGGCCGAGTATAATAACCTCGGCTCTTAATTAACAATAAACCATGATTTAATATGCCTAATAAGTTATTAAGCTCAGATTTTGAATTAATTGCACATGTATTGCGTTATTTGTGTTTTATCCGTTCGTTGTACGAATATCTGTTTGAAATTTTTGTTACATTTTGTGAATCGAAGGCCTTATTGGCATCCGATCACGAAATTGACTTAGTATATGTGTTATTTGAAATTTTTAGAACATTATGATAGGTTCAATTAAAATTCGATTCGGAACGATTAAATTGGATTAATTTAATGCCCATTTGATTAACCAACACTAATGAAGCCTATATAAGGCTCCGTATAAGCCTCCACTCAACCCTCTTTCTCCATTTTCAAACATATTTAAGCTATCACACACACACAAACGTGTAAGAGAGGAAGGGACTGAGAGAGAGAGAGAGAGAGAGAGAGAGAGAGAGAGTGTTGAGATCAATAAGACTTGTTGGAATTGGGAAGAATCAGTTTGGAATCTTAGTGTGCTCATCATTTAGATCTTACTTGAGAGGTTGAGGCAAGAATTCAACACATAGATTATATAATTATGATGTATAGAACATGAATTCATGAGGATTATGTGGAGTTAAGCAAGATTTGAGTTGAATAAGTTAGTAGAAGGATCACATCATGTATGCATGCTCTTTTCATAGTAGATTGAGGTTGTTTTAAAGACTTTCCCCTCATGCATGTTGTAAATCTAGCATGGTTTGAAGAGTTCATAACAATTCTCACCCTTGAGTCTCATTTGATCAAGTATTGGAGGCTAAGAACTCAGGTGATTACATGCATGTCATATATAGAGCATGTCCTTGCATTTTAAGTTGAATTGTTACACAATTTCATGTCAATTAGGTCTTGATTTTGAGTAATGATTCTTACTTCATGATGTTTTCCAAGTTCACATGTGATTCCTCAAGTTTTTGGCCCAAAATGTTGAGCTTTGAAATGTTTAGTTCGAGTTTGGAGCTTGGAGATCAAATCTGGAAATTCCAAAAATTGCATCTACGCTCAAGCATAGGAGTTCACGCTCGAGCGACCACTCTGAATGCGTGCACTTCCGCTCGAGCGACCTAAAGCCTACTCGAGCGTGAAATGCATGTACCCAGAAGTTCATATGTTTTGCAGGTCACTCGAGTGACAAAAGTCACGCTCGAACGAAGGTCTGAATCTCATGCTCGAGCGGGGATCGAGCGTCTGTTGAGCGTGAAAATTAAGCAACCGGTACTTTTGTCAAAAGTTTGCAGACCACTCGAGCGAAGAAAGTTGCGCTCGAGCGGACCTTCACATTTTGCATGTTCGCTAGAGCGTAGACCCTGTTTTCAGCAAGTTTTGAAAAATGTTTTGAAGTACATTTTTGTATCCTCATTCCATCTTAGGCATTCTTAGGCCAAGATTAAGACGCCATAATGAGGTTAGAAGCTAGAAATGTACTTATAGACACCCCATTTTTTACCGACCTTAAGACTCAAACGTCATCGTCTGTGCACTCGATGATTGCGCATGTTTGTGCTAGTTTTGGGTGCCCGAAGGTCTTGGCTGAGCGCCTTGTCTTTGAGCCTCTAAACCCTCTGTGTTCTGGCCTTGTTGTTAGGCCAAACCTTGGTGCCTCTTGGCTGAAGGATAGTGAGGCCCTGCCGGCCACTTGAACTGGCTGGCAGCCAATTTTCTCATTTTTTGATATTTTCAGATCTTTTGAGCCAGTTGTTAGGCATTGAAGCTATCCTCCATACACGTGTATGGAGGGATAGAGACAAGCTTTAAGCTTGTCAAGCAAGATTTTGCTTGCATTGCCTATATAACGGGAGGTCCCTTCCCCTTGTTTGAGGTTCTGAAATTTTAGAGACAAAATTTCACTCTCTCTCTAGAATTCTCCCCCTTTCTCTCTATATTGTGTTATATTGTGCTTGAAAGTGAACTTTCTTTACATTTTTGCACACAACCCCTTAGCCAAACATCTTGACCTTGGAGCTGAGATTCCTTAAGACTTGTTTGGGCCTCCTAAAGCTGGTTTTTGGTTTAGAAGTTGTCCTCTTGCTGCTGTGCTTCAAGGGTGATCATATTTCCTTTTTAAGCTTATTTTTGTATACCATCTTAGCCACCTTTTTATGATGTTTTAGGCTTGGTTGTTAACTACAAAAAGCTCTATTTTAAGTGTTAAAAATGTTGGTTTGAGTCTTGTGTGGTTGGGGGGTGTTTCCCCTCTTTTGCTCTTTGGCTTGTAAAGCCTTTTGAGCCACTTTCCTTAGCTTTTGTAATAGCCTTTGTTTGGCCTTCTAACCACTGAATTCCAGAGGAATTTCAGTGGTGGAAAGGTGGTTTTGAGGTCCCAAATAGGAGGGGGTGGTCCCCTCTCCTCTTGTCTTGCTTGCATATGTTGATGGCCTACTAAATGAGTATTTGTTTCTACTTCTTTGTGGCTTTGTTCAAACATGTTTTTGTGACTTTTTAGACCTTCCATAACGCTATTTTTGGCATGTTTGATCATTGGTTGCTTGCTCTTTACACTTGTAGTGTAATCTTACTCACTAGCCTTGCATGCCTAATGAGTTAGCTTGTTATTCTAGCATGTGTTGGCTTAATCTCAGCCCATTTTTGGTCTTATTTCAGCATGTTGTAACTCTATTTTGGCCTGGTTGAGTCACCTCTTGCATGCTTCTTACACTTGTAGTGTAACCTTGTTCATTAGCTTTGCATGCTTGCTACTTTAGCCCATTATTCTAGCTTATTTTGGCTACACTCCAGCATGTTTTTGCTCATATTTTAGCATGCTTGAACTCTATTTTGAGTGGTCTTGGCCTTTTGAGGCCTGCTTTGTATGGCTATAGCATGATAGGTTTTGATAGCTTTGTGTTTTGAGTCCGCTAGCATGCTTTACTTGGGTTGTTTGCATGATATGACATCATTTAATATGTGATTTCAGAGCATATATCACTGTCATACTCTCATATGTATCACTCTTTCAATCCTTTTGAGAAGTTGAACCTCATGCCTTGTTTATAAGCCAATACATGAGCATATTTTTCTTGCCATCTATGCTGCAAGTCTAGCATGTTTTTGCTACTGTTTCGACCTACCTTAGGTCTGTTTTGAGTGGTTAAGGTCATTTGAGCTTTGCTTAGTATGGTTGTAGTATAAAGGACCTTGACTAGCTTTGAGTTTTGAGGCCTTTAACATGTTGTGCATGTGATGTTTGCATGGTATGGCACCATTTGGCATGTAATTTTAGTGTATATAGTGTAGTCACACTCTCATATATTTCACTTCTTTATAGCTTTTGAGGGTTGTGTATTATGCCTTGCTTATAGGCCAACATGTGTACATGTTCTTCTAGTATTTTGAGCTTCCATTTCAGCATGTTTAGGCCATTATTTTGGCATGATTGAGCTTTGTCCAGGGCTGGTTTAGACATTTGTGCTATGTATTGCATGCCTCTTGTGTATTGCTCTTTACTAGCTTTGATGTTTTTGGTCCTCAACATGCCATGTTTGCATTGCTTGCATGCTTTAAGGTCTTTAGCATGCCATTTCAGCACTAAACATCTGCCACCTCCCTCATTTCTTCATTCTTCCATTTCATTTGAGGGTTGTTTGGCCTTGAGATTGTGTTTGAGCTTGGGATTGAGACTTATGCTTAAATGGCTTTAACCCTCTTTTGAGGGTTTCTCCTAGTCAAAGGCATGGTCTCTCTTATGCCTTAAACCATTCTTTTGGTTGACCTCCTCTCCTTAGAGGACTTGTACATTGGACTTAACCAATTAAAGAATGGATTGATAATGTAAAATGTGTAAACAAGAATTGAGTCAACTAAAACATGCCAAGATAACATATGTGTGTTGCATTGCATGTGTTTAGATCGGATGTTAATCCAAACATAAGAAATGTGGGACGTTTCATACTTGAAGTGATGAAACGTGTCATGTTTCTTGGTCGCTAACACCCTTGATCAAGCATGATAGGGTGGAGGCTCTTTGTGTGTTGTTTGTGCATTCATAAACATGGTATAAGCTTGGTTCTTGGCCACCATGCATTGAAAATGCTTGGTTGGTGGCTTGAGAGCCGAGTGTCACGCTCCTTTGAGCTTAAGACATGATTGGGAGAGTGGCAGTGCCTACATTTCCTTGCAAATACATTGCTGTGCCTCTATTGTTCTCTGTTGCGGCAAAACCAGAAGCCTGGAGAAGCAACTAGCCGACCAGCCAGTTTTACTAGCTGACCGGCCAGTAGCACTAGCTGACCGGCCAGTTTTAGTGGTTGGCAGCCCACCAGCATATCCCTGTTTTAAAGTAAAGGCAGTCTGGAGATTGGCACAATTTTCAGAGATCAAGGCAAGTGCAAACAGAGGCAATTGACAGCATGGTAATGGATTTCCGAGCGAACACCAACCGAGCATGCATCTTCAACCTCTTGGAACAGAGCTGAGGCAGTATGATTTGTAATTAGCTTTACTTGTTAGTTAGCTTAATTTGGTAATTTAATTAATTAGTTTGTTAATTAATTAAGTGTTGTAATAATTAGTAAGTAGTTTACTAGTTATTCATTTTGTTGTGTAATAATTAATCTAATTGGTTTAATTAGATTGGTTAGTCAGCTTAGCTTAGATTAGCTTAGCTAATTTATTCGGACCCTTCGTCGAGAGGGCAAATGTTGTAATAAGTATGCGTGTGTGTGTGCATGTCTTCCAACCCCATTTCTTTCTCCCTTTTACTTACCGCTTTCGATGGTTAGATTAGGGACATGTTTTGATTAGTATACCTTATGCTTTGTATGCGTGCATCATTCATTTGTCTTGCATGCACCGGGCTCGGCGCATCATTCAAACTGCATTGACTTTCAATACCTATTTGAATAGGTGCATCAAATCATTACATTCATATGCCATCTTAGATAGCCGAGCCTATGTAGTTGCATTTTTGCATGTGTTGCATTAGGCATTTAACATAGCTAGGATCATGCATGAATTCTAACTAGTTCTCTGTTTTGGCTTGGAGTACACTGTAAGTGTTTACGCTTTAGCATACTTGCATGTGTGTGAGTGTTGCCATGATAGCATGCGTGCCATGAGACTATTTACTTAAATGCTAAACGGCACGAATGCCTGTGGATGAAGGCTTTATTACTTGAATTGGAACAATTCATCAAAATGTGAGTTTTAAGCCCACTTGGAGTGACAAATCATCATGTTCTAAGCCCACCTTATTTGGTGGCAAATCTGTATTTCTAAGCCCACTTGAGGGTGGCAAATTCAAACCATTTTCGAAAACAAACATTGAATTGTTTTGTTCCAATTCAGGTGATCTAGTCTATACTTGTATGCTGTACGCATCACATAGTAATATAGCTAATAACCGGAATAAGGACACGTGTTTTCAAAACAACATATCATACTTAGTAGAGGCCGATCCTTTGATCGGGGCGAGCGGGGGTGCTCATTTCATGACCTTCCCCCCTCGTACCCAAGTTCCTGAGTCGAGACAACTTTGGTGATGACGGACACGTGGCCTTTGGCACGAGTCAAGGTTTCCTAAATTTCCCAAAAATAAAATATTTAGGTGACGACTCTGTAATCTGGTAAAGCAATCCATGTTTGGCACTTTTTGATTAAAATCAATTTTCCAAAATGATTTGCCGGATTTGGACTTTTTGGTGATTTATCAGTCTTACATTGCACTTTGTGAGATTAGATACAGAACCGTGACAGGAGTCCGAACTGTAGTAGCATGAACCAAATCCGCGCCCTCTCCAAAAGGAGGGCGCACGGAGGAAGTTCGGGCGGTCTACAGTACTAAGAACAAATGAAATAAGTTTATGTACAATCCGAGCGTGTGTTTCAATGTATGAATCTGCCATGTTATGTAGGTCGCGCGCCTCAAGTTAAGTGAATTGCCCACTTTGCCTGTCTATTTGGAGCCACCAATTATCTATGAGTAATAACTCTGTAAAGTTATGTTTAAATTTAATTATTTTCTGATGCTATGAAATGATCAGTTTTCTGAAATGTGATGTTTTGTATGAATGAATGAATGAATGTTCAAGTTTCTGAAATGTATTCGTGACATCCTTAGCGTCATATGATATAGGTCCCTTTATGGGTCATCGGAAAGCCTTATGGCCGTCCCTTTATGGGTCATCGGAATAAGTTTATGGTAGTCCCTTTGTGGGTCATCGGAATGCCTTATGGCCATCCCTTTATGGGTCATCGAAATAAGTTTATTGTAGTCCCTTTGTGGGTCATCGGAATGCCTTATGGCCATCCCTTTATGGGTCATCGGAATAAGTTTATGGTAGTCCCAGATATGGGTCATCGGATTTTCTAATGCTAATGGATGTGCCACGTACTATGATGTGCAACATACAAACTTCGAATATGAATACAACTACGAATATGAATATGTTTCTGCCTTGACATTTGACTATATATAAGATTCTGCTTCCTTGTGGCACATCATTCATGTACCCCTTTTACTCTATTATTATTCACTGGGCTCCCGCTCACTATTTATCTATTATGTACGTAGGTGAGCAGGTGCATGACCAGGCCTGAGTTGCCGCCTGAAATTTTTGTCAGCCAACCTTTGTGCCTCCTGAGGAGGTTCCGAATTAAGTCGAGTTTAGTGGCTGTCTTGTGAATGTACTAAACTTTGTTTCTTTTGAATTTTCGGGCAAGATTTCTGATAATATGTTCTAGGAGTGATGTGTATATACTGTATCTTTTGACGTTACTTGAAAGTTTATAAAGGTTTTACGTTATCTGTCCCATGTATGTCTTCACAGCTCATTGGACTACTATTATTTTGTATAATTGCTTCCGCAGCCCCTAACTATATGTTATTCGGTTAAAAGGCCTTCGGTAATCCAAGGATTACTGGTCGGTTACGATGCTAAACCTATAGGGACGGGTTTGGGTCGTGATAGAGTGGTATCAGAGCACGAGTTATACCGCACACACGAGTCCACATGAGCTATAGGATGTCCGAGTAAGAAATAGGGGCATCTCATCAGCATGTGTGTGAGCGTGTTCATTAAAGATGAAAACTGAAATTAACCGTGAACACATGACATTAAAGTGAATGATCGTAATGATAAAAAAAGGATTGTTTGCCTATGTTTCTAAATACTTTATTTACCTCTAGCAAATGGATAACACAAGAAGTGATGGAACAACTGAAATATCTGAGGCTCGAATGAGCCGAATGGAGCAAATGCTCACAGCTCTAACTGAAGCAATGGCGCAACAACAGAGGCAACAACCTTTACCTCCTCCGCCCTCGTCGGTCCAAGTTGAACCAGACAACAATGAAATAATCAACCTTACTCAGAAGTTCATGAAAATGAAGCCGCCAACTTTCTTGGGCGGTATTGAGCCGTTGAAGGTTGAAACATGGTTGTTAGAAATGGAGAAATTATTTGAAGTCTTTCCTTGTTCTGAGGTTCAGAAAGTCCTTTTAGCCACCTATACTCTAAAAGATGAAGCTTGCAGATGGTGGTTATTAGCTCGAAATGGTAATGGGAATTTGACATGGGCTCAATTCAATGAAATCTTTTATGACAAGTACTTCCCTCAGTGTTTTCGGGACCAAAAAGTGTCTGAATTCCAAGAACGCAAACAATGCAGAATGTCTATAGCTGAGTATGAGGCTAAGTTTACTGAGTTAGCCGGATTCGCTCCGCACATGATAGACACGGACTATATGAAAGCCCGCAAATTTGACGGCGGATTAGATTTAGACATATTTGATCGAGTTGGCGTATTGAAATTGCCAACATACATGGGAGTTCTTAACAGAGCCGTTATGGCTGAAGCCAACTTAGCCGCAAAAAGACAGGCTAACACTCCGACAGCTAAATGGAGGGGTAAGAGATCGGGATCGAGTTTTAAAAGAGGTCGGTCATTTTTAAAGAAGCAAAATACAGGATCTTATAGTGGCTTAAACCAAAGTAATGGATTTGCACCGACTTGCCCAGAATGTGCAGAACACCGAATCTATGGTATTAGGTATAATTTCTATATGTGCTCAGAATGCTTGTGTGCTGATTAATTCTAGTTCCATGCATTCATTTGTATCACATGCTTTCTCTCGAAAATTAACTAGACCATTAGAACTTATGAACTGTTTACTATCTGTATCTACACCGTCTGGAGGTTCTATGATATGTGTTTATGTATATCCGGCATGTGATGTTATGATGTGTGATATGACATTGTATGTTGACTTACTGCCCTTGAACATTGATCATTTTGACTGTATTCTGGGTATGGATTGGTTGACTAAATAATGTGCTACTATTGATTGTGTGAACAAAACCGTCATGTTCAAACCACTTGGTATGCTTGAGTTTACTTTCACTGGGAATGGGGTAGTTCCTCCGCCATACTTGATTTCATTCATGAAAGCCAAGAAATTGTTAAGGAAAGGTTGTTGGGGCTACTTGTGTTGTGCATTGACTAAATCTTTAGCTAATACCAATGTAGAAACCATTCATGTGGTTTGTGACTTTCCTGATGTGTTTCCCAATGATCTACCCGGAGACTTAATTGATAGGGAAATTGAATTTACCATTGATGTAATACCTGGAACACAATCCATCTCCAAGAGTCCATATAGGATGTCGACTTCTTAATTGAAAGAGTTAAAAGTCCAACTTCAAGAACTCTTAGACAAGAAATTCATCCGCCCGAGTACCTCACCTTGAGGTGCTCCAGTTTTATTTGTTAAGAAGAAAGATGGAACTTTGAGGCTATGTATTGACTACCATGAGTTAAACAAAGTAACCGTCAAGAACAAGTACTTACTACCTCGAATTAATGACCTGTTTGATCAACTTCAGGGAGGTCAAGTGTTTTCTAAGATTAACCTTAGATCCGGGTATCACCAGCTAAAAGTCAAAGCAAAAGACGTAGAGAAAACCGCTTTTCAAACTAGATATGGACATTATTAATTTTTAGTCATGCCATTTGGGGTAACAAATGCACTTGCAACTTTCATGGATCTGATGAATAGGGTGTTTAAATCATTCCTTGATGAATTTACTATTGTCTTTATTGATGATATATTGATTTACTCCAAAAGCAGGGAAGAACAAGAGAATCATTTGAGAACTGCCTTACAGATTCTGAGAGAAAGGAAATTATATGCAAAACTTTCCAAATATGAATTCTGACTGGACAGCGTAGCCTTTTTGGGCCATGTAATCAACAGGGATGGTATATTAGTAGACACAAAAGATTGAAGCCATTGTTGACTGGCCAAGACCAATTAATGTGTTCGAAGTTAGAAGTTTTCTTGGGCTTGCTGGTTACTACAGAAGGTTTGTAAAAGATTTTTCTAAACTTGCCATGCCATTAACACAGTTGACACAAAAAAATATACTATTTGATTGGAATGATCAACGAGCGACACCTTTCAAGAACTGAAAACGAGACTTGTAACAGCACCAATCTTGACCTTGCCCAATGGAACTGATGGATTTCAGATTTACAGTGATGCATCTTACAAGGGTTTAGGTTGTGTGCTAATGCAAAATGGGAAGGCGATTGCTTATGTATCTCGGCAACTCCATCCTCATAAAAAGAATTACCCGACTTATGATCTTGAACTGGCAGCTGTGGTGTTGGCTTTGAAAATCTGGCATCGCTACTTGTATGGAGTAACTTGTGAAGTGTATACTGAGCATAAAAGCTTGTAATATTTCTTCACCCAAAAAGAATTGAACATGAGACAGAGAAGATGGTTGGAATTAATCATAGACTATGATCTACAAATGTTATATCATCCATGGAAAGCTAACACTGTGGCAGATGCCTTGAGCCAAAAATCAATGGGAAATTTGTCATGTTTGCTCACCGGTTAGAAAGAATTACTATGTGATTTGGAAAAGAATGAGATTGAAGTTATATTGCAAGAACAAGGTGGAGTCTTAGCTGCTATCTCTGCCCAACCTGCGATCATTGAAAAAATCAAAGAGAAGCAACTTGAAGATGAGTTCTTAAAAAAGATTATAGATGAAATTGACTTAAAACCAAGGTTCGAATTTATACTTGAAGTAATATACTAAAATTTCAGAATCGCCTTTGTGTACCAGATTGTTGTGACTTGAGAAAACGTGTGAAGCTCATAATACTAAGTTTGCTATGTATCCAGGGAACACAAAGATATATCATGATTTGAAACAAAATTTCTAGTGGCCTGAAATGAAAAAGGGTATTGCAGACTTTGTGGCTAGATGTTTACACTGCCAACAAGTTAAAGCTAAACATCAACGACCCGTTGGTTTACTACAACTACTTCCGATACCGGAATGGAAATAGGAGCACATTACCATGGATTTCATTGTAGGATTGCCTCGCTTTTCTCAAGGTATGGATTCTATCTGGGTCATTGTTGACCGTTTAACTAAGTCTGCTCATTTTCTACCTGTCAAATCTATTTATAATGCGGACAGGTTAGCTAACATATATGTGAAGGAAATTGTGAGGTTATATGGTGTACCAGTATCCATTGTATCTGACAGGGATTCAAAGTTTACGTCAAGATTTTGGCAAATTTTATAACAGGCTTTGGGGACTAAATTGCGATTGAGTAGTGCCTACCACCCACATATAGATGGCCAAACTGAACGAACAAATCAAACTTTGGAAGACATGTTGAGGATGTGTGTCATGGACTTCCAAGGAAATTGGGAGACGTATTTATCATTGGCCGAATTTGTGTATAACAACAGCTATCATTCAAGTATTAGGTTGGCTCCTTATGAGGCTTTGTATAGAAGGAAATGTCGTTCTCCTATCTGTTGGGCTGAAGTAGGTGACAGACCATTATTGGGACCAGAACTGGTGCAAGAAACAACTAAGAAAGTGAAACTGATTCAACAACGCCTAAAAACCGCACAAAGTCAGCAAAAGAGTTATGCGGATGTCTGAAGACGAGATAGAGAATACGAAGTTAGTGACCATGTGTTCATAAAAGTGACCCCTATAAAAGGGCAAACCCGGTTTGGTGTTAAGGGCAAGTTGGTGCCAAGATATGTTGGGCCATATGAGATTCTCGAGAAGGTTAATCCGGTAACGTATCAAGTAGCTTTACCTCCAGTGATGGAGCATATGCACAATGTTTTTCATGTTTCAATGCTTCGAGATTACTTACGAGACCCACTCCATATTGTAGAGCCGACCTATGTGCTTCTGAAGGATGATTATACGTACAAAGAAAGACCTATTTAGATTGTGAATCGCCGGATCAAGAGATTGAGAAACAAAGACATACCGTTGGTAGAAGTTGATTAGCAAAACGATGGAGGAACTTATGCAACTTGGGAGACAGAGGAAGATATGATGAAAAAATACCCTGAACTATTTCCTTTGGACCTGGTGTTCTTCCAAAATGAAGGTAACTCGAGTTTGGAGGACCAAACTCTTTAAGGGGGGGAAGATTGTAACAACCCCGACTCTTGATTAATGATAAACCATGATTTAATATGCCTAATAAGTTATTAAGCTCAGATTTTGAATTAATTGCACATGCGTTGCGTTATTTGTGTTTTATCAGTTCGTTGTAGGAATATCTGTTTGAAATTTCTATTACATTTTGTGAATCAAAGGCCTTATCGGCATCCGATCACGAAATTGACTTAGTAGATGTGTTATTTGGAATTTTTAGAACATTATGATAGGTTAAATTAAAATTCAATTCGGAACGATTAAATTGGATTAATTTAATGCCCATTTGATTAACTAACACTAATGAAGCCTATATAAGGCTCCATATAAGCCTCCACTCAACTCTTTTTCTCCATTTTCAAACATATTTGAGCTATCACACACACACAAACATGTGAAAGAGGAAGGGACCGAGAGAGAAAGAGAGTGTTGAGATCAACAAGGCTTATTGGAATTGGGAAGAATTAGTTTGGAATCTTAGTGTGCTCATCATTTAGATCTTACTTGAGAGGTTGAGGTAAGAATTCAACACCTAGATTATATAATTATGATGTATAGAACATGAATTCATGAGCATTATGTGGAATTAAGCAAGATTTGAGTTGAATAAGTTAGTAGAAGGATCACATCATGCATGCATGCTCTTTTCATAGCAAATTGAGGTTGTTTTAAAGACTTTCCCTTCATACATGTCGTAAATCTGGCATGGTTTGAAGAGTTCATAACAATTCTCACCCTTGAGTCTCATTTGATCAAGTATTGGAGGCTAAGAACTCAGGTGATTACATGCATGTCATATATAGAGCATGTCCTTGCATTTTAAGTTGAATTGTTACACAATTGCACGTCAATTGGGTCTTGATTTTGAGTAATGATTCTTACTTCATGATGTTTTCCAAGTTCACATGTGATTATTCAAGTTCTTGGCCCAAAAGGTTGAGCTCTGAAATGTTTAGTTCGAGTTTGGAGCTTGGAGATTAAATCTAGAAATTCCAAAAATTGCATCTACACTCGAGCGTAAGAGTTCACGCTCGAGCGACCACTCTTAGTGCGTGCACTTCCACTCGAGCGACCTGAAGCCTGCTCGAGCGTGAAATATATATACCCAGAAGTTCATATGTTTTGCAGATCGCTCGAGCGACAAAAGTCACGCTCGAGTGAAGGTCTGAATCTCATGCTCGAGCAGGGATCAAACGTCCGTCGAGCATAAAAATTAAGCAACTAGTACTTTTGTCAAAAGTTTGCAGACCGCTCGAGCGAAGAAAGTTGCGCTCGAGCGGACCTTCACATTTTACATGTCCGCTCGAGCGAGGAAAGCCACGCTCGAGTGTGGACCCTGTTTTCAACAAGTTTTGAAAAATGTTTTCAAGTATATTTTTGCATCCTCATTCCATCTTAGCTTTTAGAGTAAATTGATAAAAAAAAAAATATCTTGAAACATGAATGTCCAAAATAAAAAAATAAAAAAAATAGTAAAGCATAAGGGAGCAAAGTTTAATTTATCCAAAGTTTGCAGTCGTCTAATATTTTAGAGGTCAAATTTTTAACCAAAATACACTAAGACATAACTAACATTTCAATCCTTTTTTAATTTTAAATTATTTTGAAAACTTGGAAAATTTAATAACTTTTTATTCAAATTTAAGTTTTTCATAAATCTGTTATTTTAGAAATTAACCGTCAATATCTATTAGATAAGACCTACAATGAATATAAATTTTTTTATTTAAAAAATGCGCAATTGTTACAGAATTGTTATCCTCAAATAATGAGTTTATTTATGCCTAAACGTCAATAAATTTTTCATTATGCTGACGGCAAATTTCAATTGAGTTCTTAAAGTTGCAAAATTGTTGTACATGAACCACTCTTTCTTTAAAAAAAAATAAATACAAAATAAATAAAAAATACATAATTTTTACAAAAATTGCTATCCTCAAACAATGAGTCAATTGAACATTAGTTATGCAGTTTTTCATTATAATTAGTGAAATTTACAACTGACTGCAAATTTCAATTGAGTTCTTGGAGTTGCAAAATTAGTATACATGAACCGCTCTTTTTTATAAAATTTAAAAAATTTAAAAAAAAAAAAAAACAGGTACATTTTACAAAAATTACTATCCTCAAACAATGAGTTGAACATTATTTATACCTAAAACGTCAGCAAATTTTTTAATTATAGTTATTGAAATTTTATAACTGGCTACAAATTTCAATTGAGTTCTTAGAGTTGCAAAATTGGTGTGCATGAGCCACTTTCTTTTTATTTTTTATTTATTTTTTAACTCAACTTTTACAAAAATTGCTCTCCTCAAACTATGAATTAGTTGAACATTATTTATGCCTAAACGTTAGTGAGTTTTTCATTATAGTAAGTAAAATTTTACAAGCAAATTTCAACTTAGAAATGCAAAATTGCTGTATGTGGGCCACTCTTTTTTTTTTTTTTTTTTTAAAAATAAATAAATAATTTTTACAAAAATTGCTATCCTCAAACAATGAATCAGTTGAACATTATTTATGCCTAAACGTTAGTGAATTTTTCATTATAGTTAGTGAAATTTTTTACAGAAATTGCTATCCTTAAACAATTAATCAGTTGAACATTATTTGTGCCTAAACGTCAATGAATTTTTCATTATAGTTAGTGAAATTTTACGACTAATTGGAAATTTCTATTGAGTTCTTAGAGTTGCAAATTAGTGTACATGAACCACTCTACAACCATGAAAATCTTACAAATATAACCCTTTTGAAGATGATCTAGAACGAATCTACTAGGGCTGAAAATGAAATATTTTTATAATTGAATGGGTCAAAATATATAGATTCATAGATGAGAAAAATAAAGTAATATTAGCTAATAGTTGAAGTGTCTTCGTATGAAATAACCCTGACACTCAAGGATTCAATTCACTACCAAAAACAATTGAAGCAATATAACAGCAAATAAAAGCAGCTGCCTCATCGGGAAATGACTGAAGCACATCTTCACTTGCTATTTTGATCAAGAATGAATGCTCAGCCCAAGAGGAGAGCCTTTCAAATCGAACTAATTTCTCTATGGCTGATAACTGGTGAATAAATACAGGTTCCAGGACACACAACTGTTAGCAACAATCAAAATATGAAATAATGCCTCAAACGGAAAGTACTTTGTATGCTAACCAAAGAGATCCAATGCAAAAAACAACTGAGTCAATTGATGGAATGAAATAGAAAGACACATTTATTCACTTACCATCAATTGTGACAAAAGCTGTAAAAACAATTCATTCTTGAAGAAATCACTAAGCTACACCTCCCCCTAATGCCTTGAAGGCAAGATGAATAATCTGAATTTTATTGATCTAGTGTTGAAAAGATCATAATACATAGATAAGAGTACAACACACACATAAATATGAAATACATCAAACTACTTTGAAAACTAACAATCACTTTGATATTGTGGGAAACCATCATGCTTCTACAATGTCTGAACCTATTTTTGTTATTCCCATATTTTGGTCAACACTTCAAAGATCAAAATATCTGCTTTAGACAAGAAACATTCGGTTATTTGTTGAATTTCCATACTCTGATATTTGTCTTTTGGCTCATATCATGTTATGACTTTTATTTGATTTTGCTATGATGGTTTTGGATATGTAAACTATAAGTGTGGAGTTTTTTTTATTGTACATAAGTTTTGCATGGATATGTAGATATGTGAATGTGCTATGATAAAAGTATTTTTTTTTATCATATTGGCACATCTCAATGGACTTTCATCATTGTTATATGCTTTTGCTTATGGCCCCATTATTATAATTATTTTGTATTTTTGGGTAATCAAGTGATTAGTGGCTGGTTATGATCTAAATCTCTAGGGGCAGGTTTGAGTCATGACAAAGTGGTATCAGAGCATAAGTTAATATCTCACATACGAGTCCATTTGAGCAATAAAGAGTCTAGAAAAGGCTTAAGTTGCATCCATAATGCATTCATGACCAGGTATGACATAATGATATGCATTTATAATTTCTATGAGAATTATAATACATGTTCATATACATCATAATGAGAACAAGAACGGAAGAAATGGAGGAGTGAACCTCTGCACGACTCGATAGAATGGAGAGAATGCTAATGGAAATGACAAAAGCTTTTAGACAACAATAATGGCAACAACCACCACCACCACCACCACCACCACCAATGCCTATGCCACCACCAGTAGTGCATGACCACCAAGTCGAAGATCAAACAATTGCGCTTACAAAAGAATATAAAAAGATAAAACTGCCATTATTCAAAGGAGGAATTGACCTACTGAAAACAAAGGCATGGGTGCTTGGCATTGAAAAACTATTTGAAGTCTTTAATGTACTGAGGCACAGAAAGTCTTACTTGCTGCTTTTACACTAAAAGATGAAGCACACAGATGGTGGATGCTTATTCGAGATGAACATTAGGGAATGAATTGGGCTCAAATTTTGGAAGTCTTCGATGAAAAATGCTTCCCACAATGTATCTGAGACAGAAAGGTGTTAGAGTTTGAAAACTTGAAGCAAGGAAATAAAATTGTAGTAGAGTATGAAGCACAAATCACTGAGCTAGCCCATGTCGCACCGCATATGGTTGATACGGGCTATAAGAAGGCAAGGAAATTTGAGAGAGGACTCCGGGATTCCATTCTAGAGAAAATTAATGTCTTAAAGCTACCAAAATATGTTAATGTATTGGATAGGGCCCTAATGTCTAAAGCTAACATGGCTAATCGCAACTGGCTCTTGGATTGGAAAGGAAAAAGACAGGGTTGTAATGTGCATAAAAGGTCGGCGTCTTCACAAAACAAGAAATAGAATTTGGGAACTTTAAGTACTTCTGTTCTACTCGTAATTCAGCACCAACTTGCCAAGAGTGTGGAAAGAAACATTGGGGAGTTAGCTACCAAACAAACGGGGCTTGTTTTAAGTATGGGAAAAGGGTCATGTGGTGAGAAATTGTCCTTTGATTGAACAACAAAATGTGAATAGGCCAACTGCTAGTTCAACCGGTCCCACTACTGCAATGAAGACTACTGTGAAACCTACTTCTATTACAGATAATGTCAGGCAAGTGAGAGTTTTTGCCCTAATTCCAAGCAACACCCAAAATACAGAGGCTGTTATCTCAGGTACACTCTTCATTAATAGTCAATCAGCTCATGTGTTACTTAATTCGGGTTCTACTAATTCATTTGTTTCAAAAGCATTTGTTAGTAATTTGAATCGACCCTTGGAACCATTGGATTACATGTTGTGTGTGTCATCGCCATCTGGGGGTTCTATGTTATGTGCTTTTATTTATCTTGCATGTGAGATTCTAATTGGATATTCAATTATATGCTAATTTAATACCTCTTGATATGGATCATTTTGACTTAATTCTTGGAATGGATTGGTTAACTAAATACCATGCCACCATCGATTGTGTGTCTAAATAGGTTATTTTCCGACCTCCTGGACAAAATGAATTTACTTTTGTGAGACATGGTGTAGTTCCTCCACCCTATTTGATATTGGCTATGAAGGCTTGTAAATTACTTCAGAAAGGTTATAAGGGTTATTTGTGTAGTATCCTAAATATACAGACAACAGATGTGAGTGTTGATAATATCCCAATTGTTAGAGAGTTTTCAGATGTATTTCCTGAGGATTTGCCGCGGGACTTGATAGACCGTGAGGTTGAATTTGTTATTGATATTGTGTCGGGTACTCAACCAATTTCAAAAGCTCCTTATAGAATGTCAATGGCAGAAATGAAGGAATTGAAAGTAAAGCTGCAAGAGTTTCTTGACAAAGGGTTCATCTGACCGAGTTCATCGCCATAGGGCGCACTAGTTCTGTTGTGAAAAAGAAAGATGGGACACTTCGGTTATGTATTGACTACCGAGAACTTAATAAGATAACTGTAAAGAATAAATATCCTTTACCACAGATTGATGATTTATTTATTCAATTACAAGGAGCATAGGTGTTTTCCAAAATTGACTTGGGATCCGAGTATCATTAGTTGAAAATTAAAACAGAAGATGTTGAAAAGACTGCCTTTTGAACCAGGTACGGGCATTATGAAATCTTAGTTATGCCATTTCGGGTTACGAATGCACCAGTAGCTTTCATGGATTTAATGAATCCAATTTTCAAACTGTATTTGGATGAGTTTGTGGTTGTATTCATTGATGATATACTTATTTATTCGCAAAGTAGAGAGGAACATGAAAGTCATTTGAGAATAATTCTTTAAACACTTAGAGACAGGAAATTGTATGCTAAATTGAAGAAATGTGAATTTTGGCTGAATGAAGTTGTATTTTTGGGACATGTAATTAATAAAGAGGGTGTTTCTGTTAATCTGCAAAAGATAAAAGCTATTGTGAACTGGCCTACTCGTACTAATGTTACAGAAGTGCACAGTTTTATAGGTTTAGCAGGTTACTACAGAAGATTTGTTAAGGATTTATCCAAGATTGCAATGCCGCTTACCCAATTGACTCAAAAAGGTGTTCCATTCTAGTGGACAAAATAGAGGAGTCTGCCTTCTAAGAATTGAAAATAAGGCTCACAACAGCACCGGTCCTTGCCCTACCGTCGGGTATAGAAGGGTTTGTTATTCATAGTGATGTTTCTTATAAGGGATTGGGGTGTGTACTTATGCAGAATGGAAGAGTAATTGCACTTGCATCTCGACAATTGAAGCAGCATGAAAGGAATTATCCTATGCATGATTTGGAGTTAGCTGCAGTGGTGTTTGCATTGAAGATATGGAGATATTATCTTTATGGGGTTAACATATGAAGTCTACACTAATCACAAGAGCCTCAAGTATTTCTTTACTCAGAAGGAGCTTAATATGAGACAAAGATGATGGTTAGAACTCAACAAAGATTATGACTTGCAGATTCATTACCATCCTAGCAAAGCCAACACGGTAGCCGATGTTCTTAGCATGAAGTCAATGGGGAATCTAGCATGTTTGCTTATAGAGTGGAATGAATTATTACTTGACTAGGAAAGAATGGAAGCGAAAATTGTGCTACATGAACATGGTGGAATGTTAGCCGCAATGTCAGCACATCCAGCTATTATTGAAGAAATTAAACAGAGGCAATTGGAGGATGAATTTCTCAAGAAAATATGTGAAGAGATGGAAACGAAGCCAAGACTGTGATTCTCTTTGGAAGCTCAAGTGTTGAAGTTTAAAAGAAGACTGTGTGTTCCAAATGTTCCAGAAATTAAAGGAAGAGTTTTGGAAAAAGCTCACAAATACAAATTTTCTATGCATCCTGGAACTACTAAAATGTATCAAGATCTCAAGCAAGTTTTTTGGTGGCCTAATATGAAGAGAGAAATTTTAGAGTTTATTTCAAGATGTTTTCATTGTCTGCAAGTGAAAGCGAAGCATCAAAGACTAACAGGTTTACTTCAACCTCTCCCTATTCTGGAATGGAAGTAGAAGCACATAACTATGGACTTTATTGTTGGCTTATCTCGAACACCTCGAGGTATGGATTCTATATGGGTTGTCGTGGATAAATTGACTAAATCTGCTCACTTTTTGCCTGTGAAAACTATTTATAATGCTGATAGACTTGTTACTGTGTGTATCAATGAAATTGTTCAACTACATAGTGTTTCGGTTTCAATTGTGTCGGATAGAGATTCTAAGTTTGTGTTAAGATTTTGGCAAAGCTTACAGAAAGCATTAGGAACAAAATTGAGATTCAATACCGCATTTCATCCATAAATTGATGGGTAGTCTGAAAGGACTATACAAACGTTGGAGAACATGCTTCGGATGTGTGTTTTAGATTTCCATGAAAATTGGGAAACTTATCTACCTTTGACAGAATTTGCATATAATAACAGCTTCCACTCCAATATAGGGATGGCACCATATGAAGCTTTATATGGGAGAAAACGTCGATCTCCGGTTTGTTGGATTGAAGTTGGGGATAGAGCATTATTTGGGCCTGAAATTGTGCAAATTACTATTGAGAAAATGAAGATCATCCAATGGAGATTGAAAACTGCTCAAAGCCAACAAAAGAGCTATGCGGATCAAAGAATAAGAGATTTACAATATGAAGTTGGTGATCATGTTTTTATCAAAGTCACTCTAATGAAAGGGCAAACAAGATTTGAGAGAAAAGAGAAATTGTCACCCCGGTACATAGGGCCATTTCAGATTTTAGAAAGATTGGGTCTGGTTGCCTATCGAATTACTTTACCACCGGGAATGGAGCAAGTATAATGTGTTCTACATATCAATGTTGTGAGGTTACCTTCGGATCCTTCTCATGTTATTGATTATCGTCAGATTGCTTTAGATGATGATATAATTTATGAGAAAAAACCCATTTGAATCCTTGACCTGCAAGTCAAGCAATTAAGGAACAAAACTATCTCTATGGTAAAAGTCGAATGCAAGGAACATTACGGAAAAGAAGCCACTTAGGAACGGGAAGAAGAAATGAGGCAAACGTATCCAAAATTGTTTTTGACTTGAGATAAACAAGTTTGGAGGACCAAACTTTCTAAAGAGGGGAAGACTGTGATAACTCAACCCGTATTATGCTTAATTATGTATGTGATTATGTGTTTGATATGAATTGCATGATTAATTATGTGATTTATGTGATTTTGAAATTATATCTGTTGAGTGTAGGAATATCTGTCACAATTAGAACTTTGAACTAAAAATTTGAAAGTCTTAGAGGCGCTAGAAACCAAAACTGACTTTATATATGTGTTTAGCATGATTTTTAGAGCCTGTTGTGAAATTTGGCAAAAATACGATTCGTAACAGATTAATTGAGTTTAATTAGCATAAATCCTAGATTAAGCTAACCTAAGGTAATTTAGCCTAAGGTATATATATAGTTGTTCTAATTTAAGTCTTGAGATCACCTCTTATTAACAACACTTGCTAGAGGGTTAGACAGAGAGAGGAAGAAGAAAGTTCTAGAGTTGAGAGAAGAAGCTAGAGTTTTGGAATAGATTCAAGGGGGAAATTCCTAGATTTGAGCTAAGGTATGGAAATCTATCTAGAATCCTTGTAACTAACTCATATTTTGTTTGAAATCAATAATTAATTTTAAGATCAAACACCTAAATGAACTAGGGTTTTAAGTTGTGATTGTAATTAAACTAAACTCAAGAAATTAAACCTTGATTTCTTAGAATTTGTTGATTTGAGTTCAATCCTAAGAATCATTCATGACATGAACTCTAGGGTTTATATGCAAGGGAGTTATGAGTGAAATTGAAACTTGAATGTTGAAATCTTTGAATTCATGGAAGCGAAGACCTTGGTTTTGAGACTAAAAGTTGTTCCAGTTCATTAGAAGGCACATCAGCCTTGAAAAACAAAATTTTTTCATTGTTAAAGAACAGATAATATTGCCTTATTTCTTATAGGCCTTTTTAACAACGACTTGGCCCTCTTTATATTCTTTGGCGTCGGCTTCTTCAATTTTCTTTTGTTTTTCAGCTAGAGCTTCAGCAAGTTTGTTCTTAGCAAGGGTAGTTTTCTTCTCGACAGCAATAATCGCAGCCTCAACTTGCTGCTCGGCATTTTTGTCTTCTTTGATTCTGTCCAGTAGCACTTTCCTCAGCGACTCCGACTTGTTGAGTTGATGCAGGTAATCAGTTGCCTCTTGTGTTTTCTTGGTGAAGTCTTTCTTTATGAGCTCATGCTGCATCAGGAAAGCAGTGAACGTGTTGGACAGACTATTAAAAGAGAGCAATGTATTAGATATGTGAAAAATTTCTAACTATGGAATATTGGAAAGAAAGGTGAAGGGTTTTACCAGAATGGAGCTTCACATCATCAAGGCGAAGTGTTCATACTCGTTGTAATCACGAATATTAGCCATGTCTTGGGGAGAAGCAAGTAGTAGAGAGAGTAGTGGCGACCTTGGGGTGCTTTTGCATGCTATCTCCAACCTTGAAAAGTCTGTCCTCAACGATGATCTCGGGGAACCACGTGTCATCTTCAGAGATCTCAGGTCCTAGGGAACATAACCTCTTTGGTTTAGGAGCCTTAGTTGACCCCGAGGCCTGTCTCTTCTCGGCCTCTGCCATTTTAGAGATGGGGATCATGTCCTCTAGGTCCTTCTCCTCAGAGGAATAAGTGACTGTCTGTTTGGCTTTGGCCTTGGTTTTTTTGATTCACTTTGGTTTATGGACTGATTTTGGAGATGGAGTAAATTGAATGATAACCACGTCGGGGATACTACCTAGGAGATCTTCAACAACGGTGGTTTAACTTGTCATTTCTTCTATTATGGCAGCTACTATTACTCTGGTGTCGAGTTTGATTATGCGAAGGGCGGTTGGTGGGTTTGCTAGATCGTACGCTGACAAGTTAGGACCTCTGCGTTTCTTACTTCTTGTTCTTGTTATAGACGCGTTGGAGGGTCGGCGACAGTGGTGACATTGAGATGGTCTGACGGAGCCAATATTGTCGATTGGTCGGCTAAATCTGAGGTTAAGCCTTGATCTAGCCATGTAAAGGATGTCAAAGTTGTTGTGGATGGTGGAGTTCTGCTCTTCGAGGGAACGTTAGACAGAGGTGACTTATAGGTTGAGATGTAGTTGAGGAGGATATGAGCTTTCCATTAGTTCAGTGGCAACTCCAGGAGCCTGTCTATGTTGGCTTTTTTGACATAGGCTTTTCGAATTGCCTTGCTTGGTTGTTCGAGTTCTGCATTATGAAAGAGAGAAGATTAGAAAATATTTACAAGTGTAAGATGCTGGAATGAAGTAAGAAAGCATTAGGAATCTAAGGCTTGGACGCTTATCCTCATCACTTCCTAGGGGTTTTATGGGTAGAGGGAAAAGACGGTGGTTATCGTATGGAGCAAACTCCCAATTACCCGAGGCGATGAGATAATCCTCTCCGGTACCTTTGTTAGAGTTTGAGAGGTCAGCAATCATTTTATAGGCTATAGATCTTGGCTTCAGATAGTAAGAAATGTTGTTCTCGGATTTGAGTTTACACATGGTGTAGCAGTATTGGACGTCGGCAAGGGTCAACTTAGTGTCGTATCGGCTATAAAACTTGGCTATTCCGTTGATAATCCTACAGGTGTTAATGGCAAGCTAAATTGGGGTAAACTTGTAGTAGTGTAAGAGCTCTCAGAATAAGGGATTGAGGGGAAATCTAACTCCACCCTCTAGGATGGACACTATTGGGAAGGACATATAGTCTTTTTCTAGGGTGGTTGTGTCGGCATCGCCTGCCAGCTTAATGTGGACATCAGCTAGGATGTCGAATTCTTGGCAGAAGTACTCTAGTTTAGCTGGGGTGTTTACCCTCTACCCATGATCTCGGCAAAATGTTAGTTTTCTAAGGTGATTATGGTTGTCTAGGTGTTGTAAACCTAGGGTTTTCTGTAAAGATTTGGGAATTCAAGTTTGAAGGTTCTGGGAAAGATGCTAAGCTCAGTTTTCCTAGTGTTCTGGCAAATCCCAAGCCCTATTCTAAAAGGGTACAAGAATAGTGGTGGATGTGCAAGAATTGGATGGAGTAATCTGGAAATGATAAAGAGATACGAGAACAGATTCAGGGTCTATGATTACAGATGATTGAAATTTCAAGAATTCAAAGGATATGAGCAAAATCAAGTACAAGTGTATATGAACAAGAAGTGTGGTATGCATATCAGTTGGATGGTACCATAAATCTACGAAGAATCAAGTATGAAGCATGTGTAAATAGAATCAAATTTGAAAATAAAAAACATAGAGTTACACAGTGAATCTAAATGTAAAAACTCAAGAACTGTAGAAAACCGAAACTAAAATGAGAGGATTGAGAAACTTATAGGCGATTAATGGAGGAATGGAAGCCGAATTCTGGTTCGTTAGAATGAGATGCTTCGGTTGATTGGAGTGGAATAGTGATCCAGTCGCTGGAAATAGAGAATAGACGAGTTGCAGCAGCAAAGGTTTGAACGGGCAACAATGGAGGTTTAAGGCTTAAAGAGAGAGAATCTGAGAATAGAGAGAGAGATAGAGAGAGAGAGAGAGAGAGAGAGAGACGATGTGTGAAAGTGAAAAGACTAAAAGAGAGAGAGTATATGGAGAAGAGAAAAATGAGACAATGAAATGATTTGAAATGCGTTGAAGGACGTGTCTGCTTGGCGTCAGCTGACGTTAGGCTGCTTGTGATTGCATTGATGGGATATGTTTTTGATGTGATAGGTACAAACGAATGGAATGATGTCACGTGTATTAGTGGTTATGAAGTTTGTTACAGAAATAAACTTGGGATCTTGGATTCTTGAACTAGCAGGTAATGACCTCGGCTAATGGTGCGATCTTGATTGAGATGTTGAACTTGCATGAGACCGAATATGTTAGCTCTTGGTTCTTGATGAGTAAACATTTTAGTCCTTGTTTTTTGATGCCAACGAGTCATGATCTCAGTTAGAGAAGCATCTTCCAACTTGTTGTTTAGCCGACATGTTAGAAGGTCGGGTGATATAGGTTCTATCACCTCAGGTTGCCGAGGTAATAAAACCTAGGGAGTAGTTGTGGGGACATAATTTTTGGTGTTGTCCATGTGTTCGAGGTCATAGTCGAAATGCCACGCAGAGGGACATTGTTGTCGAGGTACTACATAGGTAGACCAAAGTTCCAAGATGTGATGCTATAAATCCGAAGTCCGAGATATCCAGATAAAGGACAAGAGTCCTAGATGGTTTGAGGCTCTCTGTTTGGATAGTGATGAAGACTCTTAAAGGAGTTCATTATAATCTGAATAGGAGGAGTCTAGGATAAGTGTTATCCTTGTAAATGATAGAGTCCTATGAAGTAAGATTTCTAGGGGACGTGGGCATTGTTGACTATAAAAGTAAGACACTTCCATGGATCTAAGGTATGCTTTTCTTTGTGAGTGATTTACTTGTGTCGATATCTTTGTGAGATATATAATTGACTTGATCGTCGAAGTGCCTCCGGGTGGACAAGCCACTGTAGTATTTCTTGTCTTCTTGTGTGTAGGTGTTGGGCTCTTCTATTTTTTCATGTGCTCTACAGCTAAGCTCCTTAGATTTCAGCTTGGAGATCTAGTTTGGTTGTGAGGTCGAAAATTAACACCCATACTTGCACAAAAATTTAAATCAAGAAGGAAACACAAAAAGGACTTGTTTTAAAAATAAATAAATAAACCTAAAACAAAATGAAAAAAATCGTTTACCAATCTCGTAGTATAAGATGAGGTAGGGTTGTGATTGTCCAAGAGTGAATCACTGGTGGTGTTGGAATGTTGGTAGTGACAAGATCATATACTAAGAAAGATACTTGGCCAAGTTTGGAGGTCTTAAAAATGGTGAAAGCTATTGGTGTGATGAAACTAAGAGATTGATGGCATGATTGGAGTAGCACTCAAATAAGAGTAGAGTGTGAGAGATACAAGGAGATAGATGGATTTGATGAGACGAATTTGAAGATGAAGGGATGATAACTTTTCGAGTTCTCAAAATTAGGTCTGCAAATGAACAGAGCTGTTCGTGAACAGGCTCGAGCTCTGCTTGGTAAGAGTTCGTTCGAGCTCGGTTTGTTAAATTTTTTTTGCGTTTGAACTTGAGCTTGAGCTTGTTAAATTTTTAATAAACAAGCCCAAATATTTTAAAACTCAGCTCATAAGCTCGGCTCATTAGTCGGCCCGTTTATTATTTATTATTTATATATTAAATAATATAAAAATATGTATAAAAAATAAGATAAATATGTTATTTATATATTTAAAAATATAAATGTAAATAATAGTTAACTATAGATAGTACATTTATATAATAGTAGTAGTAGATATTATTATTTTGGTAAAATATTGACTTTTTTTTTTTAGAATGTTTATATATATTGTATATATAACTGTATAATCAAAGTTTTAATTGTAACTTTAATCTCATACATAAGTATGAATTTATAAATTTTTTGACTCGTTAAGGCTCGTGAACAGGTTCAAGCTCGAGCTCGAGTCAAGCCTAAGCCAACTCAGCTCGAGTTTGATTCATTAAATTCTTATTGAGCTTGAGTTCGAGTTCGTTAAAATCTTAATAAATAAGTCCAAATATATTAAAACTCGACTCAGCTCGTTTGTAGTCCTATTCAAAATAAAACAGAGTTTTGAGGAATGGTTATTTTTAGCATTAATCATTTATTATATTTATTAAAAATTTTAATTCAATTTAGTTTGAACTGAACTGTATTATTTTTAATAAACTTCAAGTAGTGTTTTTACAATTTTTAGAGGTTTTTTGAGAAATAGTTATTTTAATTGACTTTTTAAATTTTTATAAGAAAATTATCAAATAGTAAAATAATAATTTATTTTTTAATAATAACTTTTTAATTATTTTAAATAGTTCTAAAAATAATTTAATACTGATAGAATCAAAATGAAGCCAACTCTTAATAGAACCACCGATTTCAACGGATTAGTTGAACAAGCTTAGCAAGATTTACAAATGGGAGCTAAATGGCCCAACTGATCCCTACCCCACCCCACCCCACCCTACCCGAGTTCAGATCATCTGCCGTGGTCTCCTACAATGCTTCCTGCGGTGGTTACAAAACGACGTCGTTTTGTAAGTTTTTTTTTTTTTTTTTTTGGTTGGTCTTTCCCCCTTTTCTTTCTCTCTCATTTGTTGAGAACCCTAAACCATGAAACGAGAGAGGTGAACAGAGACAAGTTGAGGGCGACGGCGATTCTATGGCGGCGAAGTAAGGAGCTTGAAATGTAGTTGGGTGAGATCCCTCATGCAACTCAATCTTCATCACCCACAAAGCAATGTTCATCATGTTCATGGTTTTGTAATCCAATGAATGGCATGATCTATGGTAAATATGATGATGACCCATCAAGTCATTACAATTATTCATGTCCCTCTCCTGTTAGTCGGTTCTCTCTTCAATCTGATTGTTCATCCTCAGTGGTTCTAGAAACCCATTAACCCAGAATTTCAAAGCAAATGACCAATTTTATTTATGAGGTGATTCCAAAAAAAAAAAAAAAAAAAAAAGAGTTTAAAGACACACTATAGATATAGAAATCTGGCCAGTTTCATGGTCCCAATTTTTGGAACCATAGATTTTTTCGGTTCATTTTCAAGCTTGTCAAGATTGTAGTGTGGTAGATCTCAATCCCACAAAACTCAAGAAATCAAACCCACTTAAACCAAACCCATTTACAACAACAAGAAATCAAACCTCGCCTCGCCGCCGCCGCCGTTTCGTCTTGTCGACTTCACTCCTTCAGCTTCGTCTCTCACCTCTCCTCTGTTCTGGTTCAGTGCGGTTAGGGTTCTGATGGATGAGAGAGAAAGGAAAAGAGGGAGAAAGGAGAACAGGAGCCCAAAAATTAAAAAAAAAAAAAAAAAAAAAATCTAAAACGACGTCGTTTTAGAATCACTGCAGGAAACATTGCAGGAGACCACGGCAGATGATCCGAACTCACCCTACCCTACCCCTTCCCTTACACTTCCTCATCCACCACTTCCTAAGGCCTTGTTTGTCATCCCTTAAAAAAGTTAAAAAGTTAAAAGTCACTATTCTATTTAAGTCACATCATCTTATTTAAGTTACATTATCTCTCTATCACATCACTTCAAACCCAACTCATACCCAACCCGTATTTTATAAAAAATTTAAAAATACACTTATTTAGAACATTTTAAATAACATCTAAATAAAACGTTGTAGAGTTACCTATGTGAGAGGTAGGTGCCTTCGTCACCACGCTTATATGTTTGCTCTAAATAGATAACAACCCACCCACCCTCCACAGCATTACTTTTTAACCATTAAAGTCTTGTTTGGTAATATGATTATTTTTTAATTTAAAATTTAAAAAGTCATTAAAAAATTAAAAAGTCAACAACTTATATTAAAAAGTCAAAATTTTTTCTATCTCTACTTTTTGTATATCTTTCTGTAAAAAATTAAAAAGCCATCATAAATATATTAATTTTTTACATCATATTTTAGCTAAAAAGTTACTAAAAAAGTATATTTCTAAACAGGGCCTAAACGTAGATTAAAAATTAATTTTTTTAACTGTTTTTAAAAAAATGTATAAAAAAAAATTAAAAATAATAAAACCAAAAAAAAATAAATAAATAAATTAACTTTTAACTAATTTATCAAAATAAGCCTAAGATGACACCACTCCCACCAAGACGCTGAACCAAGCCAAATTCTAATTAGAGAGAAACTACTTACTAAGCTACAAACCCCACACCACTCACAATCACACCCTTCGACTCAATAAATCGGTAAAACTTTGGAGTGTTTTGAGAAATCGGTAAAAAATTAATTTTTGATTTTTTATCAAGTTTTTTAATTATTTGGAAAGTGATTTGAGAAGTTGGTAAAAAGTTAACTTTTGACTTTTTGGTTTAATATTTATTTATGGTGTTAAATCAAATTAAAATGATCAAAATACCCTTACCTAACATAAGAAATTCACTTTTTTACTTTTTTGTCCTAGGCTCCAATCTGTAATTTCACATTTGCATTTTTATGACTCTCCAAATGAATTTTGTTACGTTTTTAGCCACTTGTGTTTTTGGATCTTAGGTCAAATCGATGCGTTTTTCGAAACTTCCCAAAACGGCACTTTGTCATAAGAGACCTAATTTAAAACCTAACTCTAATTTCATCTCACAAATATATACATATATGATAGGAGAAATATCACATCAGTGAAATAAGAGAAAAAAATTACAAATTAATAAAAAAAAATTATAAATATAATTATAAATATAAATATTTAAATTTATAAATTTTCTCATAAATTTAAATATATATATATATTTTTCTTGATACAACTGGTAATAACCCCCTATATATCAGTAGTATTTGTTGTTTAGAAAAATGTTATAAACTTTAAATAAATTATTAAATTTTTTATTAAACTTCTCATATAATTATGAAATCATAAAATTACATGTGTGTGAGACATTTGATGAAAAATTTAATAATTATTTGACATCCCAGCATAACTCTCGTTGTTTATTTGGGGCCTACGCTACCTATTTCCCTATTTTGGATCAAATAACGCACTCGTTTGGCCGACCTAGGTGCCGCTACTGACCACCGACCTGGTGACCACCGACGACCACCGAAATTCTCCCTTTGCCGTTCGCCTTTCGCCATCGACTGCTCTGTGTTTCTCTTCAACTCCTTGCATGGGTCTGTGTTTCTCTTCAACTCATTACATCTTCTGTAATATGTATATATAGATATATATGTATATGCCTATGAAATATTCGAACATAAGCCCCTCGATTGTCTGCTCTGAAGGTGTTCGATGATTTGCTTGTGTTGAAATGGTGGAGTAATTATCTGGGATAGTTATTATTTCTATGTATTTTTACTTATATGATGGAAATTTGTGGGAGGAATCTTGAAAATTTTCATGATATACCAAATTTGTGGTGATGATATACGATTTGGTGATGATGTTATATGTGATTTTGATATGTTGTGATTTGGTGATGATATACTACGTGATTTGGTGAAATCTGATGTTTCAATTTATTGAAACATGAAATCTGACTGTGTGAGCTACCATTTTTGTTTTCTTTAATTTTCGCCAAGAATTATGTTGTTTTCTTTGTATGATGATTGAAATCTGATCTGGAGCTACCATTTTTCACTTATTTAATTAGTTTCTGTAATGTTACTTTAATGCCATTCTGATTTAGGCATGCACATTGAGTACCAGATGATGAACAGCCTCTTTGAGAAATCAGCAGTCTGAAGATTTTTAAGAACATAAGAAACATAATGATTGAAATGTGGAAATGATAAGTTCATAAATCTGTTCATGCTTATCATTGAAGAAAGTTGTTAATTCATAGCTGATGGTGACAGAGACACATAGATTGTGTGAAGGATAAAAGAATTTTTTTTTGAAATATGAGGTGTGACTATGTGAGCTAGCATGTTTGCATGCCTTAGATTGAGCTTCTGCAGTTACAAATGTGTGTTGTTGATATGCTCTAAGAGTGTATGAGCCATAACCTTAGGTTAAGCTTGATTGTAGATGAAATTCTGACTCACACATATGTAGGATTGTATCTAGCTATACTCTTTCACAATTGCTTGTATCAAATTACACTATTCTTGGGGTAAGGATGAGCATAGAATAACCATTGTAATTTGTGTATTAAGGACAAGGTTCGGGATATTCCTAGAAAATCCATTGTTGAAGTTGGTTGAAAGGTGGTAGGCTAAGAAACATGGACACAAGCACGGATACGCCAACATAAAAATTTTCAAAAAAGGTTACAATACGTGGGTGACACATGCAAAATATATAATTTTATATATTTATTATATATCATATATATTAATATTTAAGCCAAAATTAGGGTTGGTTTGGGATGTTCTAAAAAAGTGCACTTTTTGACTTATTGTCTTATATGGGTTGGGTTTGGGTTGGGTTTGATGTGATGTGTTAGAGAGGTGATGTGATTTAAATAAGATGATGTGACTTAAATAGGATAGTGACTTTTTGACTTTTTGTATTATTTAGGTCATGCCAAATTTGGCCTTAATAAGTTTTAAAGTTTAAAGGACAAAAATAAATATAAATTTAAATTATTTTTGTTTTATCATTGCATTACAAGTTATTTTATTCAAACTTGTAATGTATTCCATGTATGTCTAATTGTTGGGAATGTCTGATGAGTGTCGTGTCAATGTCGATGTAGGTGTTGGACATTACACGGTTGTATGTGCTTCTTAGGTTATAGTTGACCTTATGTGACTCTTGTGATTCCCATTGGAACTTCGGGGTTGGTTGTTGATGAACTAAATGAAAACGAACAAGTATGTTAATGGTGAACTCCCCGAGTGAAAACTTAGTGACCACAAGAAAGGTTCCTTTGGGTTGGTAGTTAGTTGGTATTTGGTAACTAGTGGGTAGGTGAATCCTTGCAGTGAAAACCAAGAACAAATCGTAGTTGAGTACCATTAAGTAGCTTTGCAGGATTGCCCAAATACAAAACTTACAAGAAAATCCTATAAGGAGGGCCTAGTAGGTTAGATTGTTAGATTTACCAAAGCCCATTTGAGATAGTAAATTGAAGCGAAGCAAAATTTCAGCAAGAGTCAGGAGTGGATGTTTGTGTTGGAGCAGCACCACTATAAATCCTGTGTGTTTATATCTTTAAATTTTCGTACTTTAATTCATATGTTTGTTAAATTCATCATAAACTTACAAGGTATTTTTTAAAGAAACAGAATCCTGCAGCAATAACTCATGCTCTCTTCTATTCTTAATGTAGCTTAAATCTGAGAATCACAACCCACACCCAAAAAAATAAAAATAAAAATAAAATTAAAATTAAAATTAAAATTAAAATTAAAATTAAAATAAAATGAAAATGAAAATGAAAATGAAAATTATTAAAAACCTACAAGAACTGCAACAACAATCCTCCAAACCCCACAATAACACCCTTCAACTCTCAAACCGTTAATCTCACTTAGCTCGTTATGTTCATAATTTCAGCCCAAACTTGAGCAAATCGAGTAGTCCTCAAAATTCACCCAAAATAAATACACAATTATCAACAAAATGTTGCAAACTTAAATCTAAATTACAAGTTTTTTACTTTACAAACTGTTTTTCTCAACATCCTCAAGTTATATTGTTTAATTACAAGTGTGTGTATGTGTGTGTGACAGAGAGAGAGAGAGAGAGAAAGAGTGTGAAGACTTACCTAGTAGCGGTGATAAAACAGTGGTATAGAAAGAAAAAGCAAGGACCAGTGAGTCAAAGATCAAGGGAGAGAGAGAGAGAGAGGGCATAACAGGGGGAACATGATTATAGTGGGGACAATATTGGGAGCTTGCAAAATGAAAACCACGTCATTTTGTTCTTTGAGACCTCAATGGACGATGATGATATGTCGCAACTGACCTTGTGTGACGGTGTTATTGGGTTTGGATTGATTGCATCCAACTTAGGGTTGGTTTGGGATGTTCTAAAAAAGTGCACTTATTGGCTTATATGGGTTGGGTTTGGGTTGGGTTTGATGTGATGTGTTAGAGAGGTGATGTGATTTAAATAAGATGATGTGGCTTAAATAAGATAGTGACTTTTTGACTTTTTGTATTATTTAGTTTATGCCAAACCAACCCTTAATAGACAATTTTGGACTTAGTAGACCAATTTTAATAATCTCAACCATTTATTTTTTAGAATTTATTAACATATATATATATATATATAAAACATAAGATGATCGGACGTTGGTAGTTATGTGTTTAAATCACATATATCTTAAAAAAATGAAAATGTAAATTATATATATAGTTATCAATATCTGATCATCTTCATTTTTTACATTAATATTTTATTCAACGAGTTTAAAAAATTAAATTATTTACAAAGCCCAATTGCTCTATCAAATTGAATGAACTTGAAATAATTTAAACCCTTCATATAAATATTCTATACAGTTTTTCCATAAAAATGCTACAATGTTGCTAGGTCCACTGAAAAATCGATCGCCCGACTTCCACACCGTTGCTGCCACTCCTTTGCTGACCAATCGAGGCCACACTCCAAGTCGCCATCCAAAACCCTTCACCTTCCCTCTTCTCTTTTTTTTTTTTTTGATAAATAAACAAATCTTATTAGAAAAGTATCAAGATGATGCAACGAATACAAAACGACATCCCCACATAGGGGAAATCAAAAACAAACTAACCAATCACATTATCTTAAAAATCTAAAAAAACAAACAAGTCTGGATCAACCTTCCTCTCCAACCAACTATACATAGTGACATGTAAATGACTTTGTAACCAAGCATTCCCATGAGAAGCGTCTAAGAAGGTACGCTGATTCCGCTCCAACCATACAAGCCACATCAAACAAAATGGCGCCAACAACCACACCCTCCGACGCCGACGCCCAAGCTGGACACCCCGCCACGCCCACAACATATCCCACACCCCCTTTGGATGAGCCCAAGCAATCAAAAAAAGAGAGCAAACAAAACCCCACAATTGAGAAGTCACCAGACAATGAAGAAACAAATGGTCTACTGACTCAGCAGCAACACAATACATGCAATACCGGTTTATTATAACATGACCACATCGCATTAAGTTGTCCAAAGTGAGATTCCTCCCTAAAATGTGAATGGTTTTTGCGGCCCATAATTCCATTCCTAGCCTCTTGGGCCTTTGTGTGGCCCAACTATTCCCGTTGGGGCCCCCTTGGGTGGCCCACACCATAACCCACTGGTTGAGGTTTGCCCCGTTGACCCAAAGACCCCCTTTCCACCCTAAATTGTTGCAGATACTCCTTCTTTCCCCAAATCCTTGTATTTCCTTGATCGGATTGCACGAAATATGTCCTTGCCTTATCTGACCCAAATCGCCGAGTCCTCTTGGTCGGTGGCAACCACAACTCGACGACCAGATCTTCCTCTACCCATACCAGCAGCAAGAACTGCCACATTCCCTATCGAAGGGAGACTCGTGACAGCGTATGCTCCGAACACCTCACCCGCAGTCGAATGCAACCTAGATCCATCGACGACTCATTTGCCTCCACAAAACCACCACACCGATCACCAAGAACACGGTACACCTCTTCCCCACGGAGATGAATAGGTAGCCCCACCACCCGAATCCAAACACTTTCTCCGGCAATGACATCTTCCTCGACGTGCACAGAGTCAATGGAGACCACCATTCCAACAAAAGGTCAAGCCCACCTACTGTCCATCGTCGACGCAACATCGTCTCTGCCTCACTTCTAGTTGGAAAGACAAACAGAAAGGCATTCACCCCTAGCGGTCGGACCTCCATTATTCCTAATTACCGCCACCACCGACCTACCCATTCCGAGATGGCCGCGAAGCTTAGGCCCTTGCCACCTCTTCCTCCCACCGTGCCCACCAGCGATCTATCCAACATCTGAAACCAATCAACCTCCACCCTGGTACTGACAACCACATCAACATCTCGATGATTGGTCAGTGCTGCTGGAACAGGTTTGTGCAAAATGTTGTTGAGACCTCCAGGTCTCAATACCTTCTCATCAATCACTCCAAAACCTTCGATGACTTGACCCACCCCTTCCCACCCATCCCCAAAGGCAGATGAAGGTATAAAGATCTGGTCTTGCTGCTTCCCAGTCGCCACCACTACTTGAAACGATGACCCAACCCCTTTCTTGCTGCGAACCCATATTGCTACAGAGTGATTACCCCCACTAAGCCGACCCAAGAATTTTAAATTATCTAGTTCAGTAGATGCTATCTTCATTCTCGCCGCAATCCATCATGCTTCCGACCCATTCAACACCACTGCCTGTCAAAGCCCCTCCCCACACTCAACTATGGACAAATTGCACCGCCCATCCACTCCCACCAGTGTCTCCTCAAACTCGAACGATTGGCCGCCGAGAAAGAGAATCCGCCGGCGAGGACCGACTTCTTTCTTTATTGGGAACATTTCATCAACTTTTTCCCCCTCTTTTCTCTTTGCCTCTCAAACGATAAACAATTGCTTTTTCTCTCTCTCACTTAGTCGTCTTCTCTTTGAAACAAAGCTCTCTGTTACTCTCAAGATTCATATGCTCCTCTCATCACCTCTTCTGAAACACAAAAACAAACTTCAAGAACAATTTTCACGCAAGATGAAACACATTTTAGTAAGATGATTCAAAAACCAACTTCATGACCAATTTTTAAGCAAGATGAAACACAAAACTTAACTACTCATTGGAAAATCTAAGAGTAAATTGTGTTCCAAATCAGACACAATAATTTATTAGGATTCAGGAGTCAACATACATAAAATGCCCCAACCAAGCAAATCTTGATTTGTTCACTAACTATACACAAAATGACATAATCATGATTTCAAATCCAAAGCCCAGGGATCTGATACAGCAAACAAAAGAAACAAATTTTGAAGAGGGAAAGTGTTGTTTGGGTGTTAATCCATCTTCACCTCCCCAGATCCGTCGTCAATCACTACCGTGAACCACCCACCACCGACCTCACACGAGAGGCGACATGGGAGGAGAGGGGAGAGAGGGTGGTGAGGGAAATCGCTGGTGGGGTTAGTGCTGGATGTGACTGCATTTTCTAGTCGGACTGGGAAGAGAGTCGCTGGCAACTGTTGCAATGATGGTGGCCGCCAACTGAAAAGATTGTGGGTAGAAGAGAGGAGAGAAGAGGGAGATGAGAGTTCTCTCTCTTTTTACTCGCATGAGTTGAGAATTCAAGTGGGCCATGCCACCTCATTCGGGCAGAACTTGGGCTCTTATATTCTGTGTATGAAACATTATTCTTAGATTATTTCAAGTTGTTCATTCAATTTGATGGAGTAGCTGGGCTTTGTATGTTTATTTTGAGATCAATTTTAATGATTTGAATCATTTAATTTTTAAAACTCGTTGAATAAAATATTAATGTAAAAAATGAAGATGAGTAGATATTGGTAGCTATATATTTAATTTGCAATTTCATTTTTTTAAGATATATGTGATTTAAAAATATAACTACTAACGTCCGATCATCTTATTTTTATATATATATATATATATATTTTACTCAATAAATTCTAAAAAATAAATGGTTTAGATTATTAAAACCGGTCCACTAAGTCCAAAATTGTCTGTCAAGTAGGATGCAATCAATTCAAGCCCAATAACACGATCACAGAAAGTCATTTGCGACATATCACTGTCGCCATTGAGGTCACGAAGAATAAAACAACGTTGTTTTTCATTTTGCAGGCTCCCAATTTTGTCCCCACTGTAATCGTGTTCCCCCTGTTATGCCCTAAACGTCTCTCTCTCTCTCTGACTCAATCATCCTTGCTCTTTCTTTCTATACCACCGTTGCATCACCGCTACTGCGCAAGTCTTCACACTTTTCCTCTCTGTCACACGCCCATACACACTTGTAATTAAACAATATAACTCGAGGATGTTGATAAAAACAGTTTGTATAGTAGAAAGCTTGTAATTTAGATTTAAGTTTGCAAGATTCTGTTGATAATTGTGTATTTATTTTGGGTGAATTTTGAGAACTGCCCGATTTGCTCAAGTTGGGCTGAAATTATGAACATAAAGAGCTGAGTGAGACTAACGGTTTGAAAAGTTGAAGGGTGTTACTGTGTAGTTTGGAGGATTGTTGTTGAAGTTCTTGTAGGTTTTTAACAATTTTCTTTTTCTTTTTCATTTTCATTTTCTTTTCTTTTCGTTTTTTTTTTTTATAAATTTTTTTTGGGTATTGGGTGTGCTTCTCAGATTTAGGCAGCAGGATTCTGTTTCTTTAAAAAGTAACTAGTAAGTTTATGATGAATTTAACAAGCATATGAATTAAAGTAAGGAAATTTAAAACACCAACATCCACTTCCAACTCTTGCCGGAATTTCACTTCACTCTCTCAAATGGGTTTTGGTAAATCTACAAAGCTATTTAATGGTACTCAACTACGATTTATTCTTGGTTTTCACTGAAAGGGTTCACCTACCCACTAGTTGATTTTGTCCATGTGAATATTCAAATACCAACTACCAACCCAAAGGGACCTTTCTTGTGGTCACCAGGTTTTTACTTTCAGAGTTCACCAAGAGCATACTTGTTGGTTTCCATTTAGTTCATCAACAACCAACCCCAACGGAACCCTTCCAATAGGAATCACAAGAATCACATAAGGTCACCTACAACCTAAGAAGCACGTACACTTTCAAGAAGGTAACGTGTCATGTCCGACACATACACTGACATTGACATGGCAGTCATCAAATGTTTCCCAACAATTAGGCACACATGGAATACATTACAAGTTTGAATAAAATAACTTGTAATGCAATGATAAAACAAAAATAATTTAAATTTATATCTATTTTCGTCCTTTAAACTTTAAAATTTTGGCTTAAATATTAATATATATGATATATAATAAATATATAAAATTATATATTTTGCATGTGTCACCCACGTATTGTAACATTTTTTTGAAATTTTTTATTTTGGCATATCCGTGTTTGTGTTCGTGTCCATGCTTCTTAGCCTACAACCTTTCAACCAACTTCAACAAAGGATTTTCTAGGAATATCCCCAACCTTGTTCTTAATACACAATTTACAATGGGTATTCTGCGCTCATCCTTAACCTGTAACCACAAAGTATCACAAACAACCAAGTGTTTCGGGTTTCCCAAGATGTACGCTTAACTTTTATAGTCGCTAGTTCATCACAAATGTATGTGTGACAAATTAAGTGTCTAAATTGTTGGCAAATTAGGATTTGAATCGTGAATCGAATTGAATCGTGAATCGTATAGATTCGGTCACTTCTTTTTAAATTACTTAGAAAAATATATCTATACACTTGAATGTTAAATATATCTTATGAATATGAAATATTTAAACTCAAAACAATGAAAATGTTGTTTTGAATGATGGTCATGTAGTTTAATAGGTAATAAGTTAACAAAGGTTCCTATATAAGATCACCGTCTTACCTTTTTTCTTTTTTAAATATTTGTTATCAACCATTCTTAATAAAGACAGTAAATAAAGACAAACTCTCAAATTCCAAAATAACAATAATTCGACAACAATATTGATTTTTGGACAATAAGCATACATACTTTTCCAAGTTTCAATGACCAAATAATAAGAAACAATTATGTAGATTTTTTATTTTAAAACTTAAAACATTTGAAAAGGTATAACTGACCTCACCCATGTAATATTCAGCTATATTTTATCTAATAAAATAGCAATAGATAATTCATGGTGTAAGTTACTTTAATCTTAAACATCTTTAGTTACTTTAATCTTAAACATCTTTAGAAGATATATTATGATTTTTTAAAAGAAAAAAATGAAAAGAAAGGTTAAAAATATGTTAGGTTTGACTAAATCTGATTGAATACTATGAAAAGCTCCATGATCACTAAAATAATAACAAATCATGTATATATATTAGTTATTTTGGAACTAAACTCTATTAGAAGTTGTATTATATCATTTTTACTAAAAAGATGGATAAGTCGAAAATATGTCGGACATGATAGTTTCAAGAATTGCATGGATCGTAAAAAGTGAATCAAATCATGAATCAATTGTGAATCGAGCGATTCACTAGAGATTCACTTCCAAAATATATTCATCCATAGATTTGTATCGATTTTGCAAAAATTGCAAATCGAATCGTGAATCAAAAGATTCTGAAAACAAGATACCTAAATTGAATAATATTACCTCATTGAAGTCTTGGCCCTCTTGGGTCTTTTTGATCTTCAAGTGTTTTCTCAACTCCAAAGTCTCTTGTGGGATGCATCTTCATGTAGACACGCACTCTCTTTGTTGGATTTTATGCTCTTTTTAACTTTGAGAGGTGTATTATCATTCAATATGTTTACTCTAAATTCCCACTTCTTAGTTTTTGGTTGTTTGGGTTGCTAATCCTTACATAAATTCATGTTCTAATGGCTATAATTGGCTCTTGTTTGCGAATTCTTTCCGAATTTGGTCAACCGTTCTTGAAGTTGGTTAACCAGAGGCCATCATGGTAGACCAAGCTGGTAGACTTGGTCTCTGGATCTCAGTTTGGTTGACCATAATTGAGGTTGGTCAACCAAGCCCGCTAGGCTTCTTCCAGTAGCATATGGCCAACTTCGAAAGGCCGTAAGTCACTCATTTTAACTCTGATTTAGGCAACATTTGTGCCATAATGAAGCTGTGGAAGTCTAGTTTCATTTCAACTTCTTTTTTTTTTTTTTGGTCCCCCATTCAAGAATCCCAATAGAATATTAAGTTTTTTTTTTTTTTCTTGTAAGGTCACAGGTTCATATTCTATTTACCAAATTGGTGAATCAATCTTACTCTTGGTCGACAAAGACTAGCCTAGATCTCTTCTTCTAAGGTTTAAGTCTTGATCCTATGTAACTTTTAACAAAGAAATTTTGGTCTTCTTGATGCTTGGACATCCTTTCTGTTGACAAAACTACTCTCTTGAGTTCATCCTTAGCCTTGATCACTCTCTTAATGTCACCAAGACTTGTTGCATATGCCCTTGAGTCTTCAATGTAATCCTATACTAGAACATTACATACAAGTTCATGAAATTGCCAACCCAAGCTAGACCTAGCTTCTACAACACAAAAATACATGCAGTTGTATACTTCTTTGGAAATAACTTTTGACATGTGGTGATGTCTGTGTGCTGCCTTCATTACAGGATTGGAATAACAAGCAACTGTCTAAATGTTGGTGAAAGGTAGAAAGGTTACTGGTAGGGGAGAAGCAATGACTGCACACTATGCTTTTGGCCCACTTGAAGATGATATCATCATCAAACATCGGCTTCTCACCCGCACAACCACCACAAGGGGTGAACCTCCATTAAAGAAACTTCAGAAGAAGTTCACCTCTTTTGCTGTTGAGATTGAGAAGGATGCAGAAAACTACAGTGACTGTGAAAGACTTGCCAAAACCTTCCTACAAGAGTTGACAACCTTTGAACTTCCGCTCCTTAAGAGCAAAGCTGTTATAGATGCAAATCTCAGAGAGAAGGAGAACTTCAATGAGTTAGAAGATGAGATAAACAGGCAGATTCTGCAGGCACAAGCTGATATAGAGGATCTGAAGAAACAACTGGAAGATAGCAAGATTGAAAGGCAGCATAAAGAAGAGTGCGAGGCAATCAGGAGGTTAATCGCTATGCAGCCACCAAGATCAGAGACACAGAAAATCATAACAGAGCTAGAGAAAGAGATTGCGATGTTGGAGTCAGAGAACACAGCTGGTTCAAGAACATTGGAGCTTCGCAAGAAACAATTTGCACTTTTATTGCATGTGGTATGTAGCAAAATGTTTTTCTGCAGTGTCTTATTTTTAGGGAAGCCTTATTGCTAGACAATTATTGTTTGCTTCCATGGCAATCAAATTGCTATGCAAAAACCTTCCCTTTTTCTATAGATAGAATAAAATATGGTTTTGTGTTTGTGTTTCTTGAAGTTTGTGACAAATTTGATTCTTACGAGAAGCTCCCTTTTTCTTCCCTTAATTTTTTTATCCTCCATACATTCTTGAAATCTTGTTTTTCCTGCAATCAGAAATTTTGGTTCTAGTGGTTTTGATGCAATGCTAGTAGGACCAGTTATAGTCTGAATTCAAACCTATCACTCTGCATAGATCCCACCTATACCATTTGTTCGTAGTCGTTGCTATTTGAACCCTTGTTTATCATCTAATCCCAAGTTGCCAAACCTAATAGAGATTTACTTGTAGTGTGTGCTCCTACTGCTGGATTTTGAGGTTTTGGGATGTTAGTTTCTTATGATTCAGTTCTACTAGTATCCGTGCAACTTCAATCATATTGGCTTATTTTGAAAATAAAAACATGAGAATTGGAACTCTTTTGGATCTTGTTGTGAGATTGTTAGTTGATATCTCTGGTGACTTAGTAGCTGATGTAGAACAACTTTGGATTCTCAAAATTTTGTAGCTGTAAGAATGGTTTATGGTGGAAAAATATTTCAGGGTTTGTACATGAAGAAGAATCAAAATAGGCTTTTCAAACTCATAGCTATAGGATTTTCTAATAACATGTGCGGGTTTGAGGGTGTTTTGGTGTCAGTCGAAGATCAGTACCAGATTGTTGCTATTGACAAACATGGCTTTAAGATCAGTACCTGGTGTTTTCACCTAGCCCCTCAAGTTGTTAAGGATTTGGTTTGAAGCTACGAAAATTTAAGGGAGTTGGGGGTGTAGAGGCCTATTTTTTTTTATTGATCTCCCTTTCATATTCATTCAACCTGAGGCAAACGAGAAGTAAAAACTTGATTTGCGTTTAACTTTCTAATCAAGTATGTACACTTGTATTTGAGGACTTGAATAGGTTGAATTAAATTTTTCTGGGAAAAAGATCGTCGATAGTTATTATATGTTAAAGTGGAAGGTTAATGTTTTTGTTCTAGAGGCCAGTGTTGTGTTAATGTGATTATATGGGTATGGTAATGATGATTAATGAGTGGCAAACTACATGCATGACTTATCAAAACAAGTGGCAAGTTACATGCATGGGGGTGCAAGGTCACAAGCTTAGTGCCTGTGTTGGCTTGTAATACCCATGCAATTTTTTTTTTTGGATAAATATAATGCTCGTGCAATTTGACCATTACTTTGAACTTGCAAGTATAATTGAAGAGGTGCTTTTTCCTCCTCTCTTTTGACTTGTGTGTGTGCACACACACATATTTGCGTATCTTGATATGTTGACCACCAATTTTAAAGAATCTTTGCTTTAAAATTTTGAGTTGTGATACAACCTTTCTTGTGTCATGGGGTCAGTTGTATGTCATTTGGGTACTCAATTGGATTGCCCTGATCTTTGTCTCTAGCTTTATTATTTGTCATAATTTTGTTCTTATTTTCTGTTTTGTGGAGGTCCCTTTTTTTATCTGATCCTTTTCTGCTCTGAAAAAGTTGTCATCAATTAAAAAAAAAGGGAAAAAGAAAAAGAAAAGGAAAGTAAGATCCATGTCTCTTGGAATAGAAAAAAGGGAAAAATAAAAAGAAAAGAAAAGTAGGATGCATGTCTCTTGGAATAGAACTTGCTTCATTATGCCTTGTTCTTGTAAGTTGTGACTAATGCCTGTACCAAATTTATTTGCTCCACCGTGTCAATATCAACTTTTTTTGTTCCATAGTGTATAATTTTTTTCCCCTTCCATATTTATTTTTTGCCTTTGTTTTTTTGTTTTTCCCATCACTAGATTTCTTGAAATCCTTGAACTTATCAGCCATTGGTTGTGGTAATGATTCCCAGGCCTTGTTTGGGAAGTTGGCTATTTTAGTAGGCTATTTAGTTTGTCTATTTTAGTAGGCTAAAATTTGTATTTGGGAAGATGGTTGGAGTTTTTTGTAGTTGGATGTGATGTTTGTGAGAAAAAAAGTGAAATGATTATAGGTTTGATATGCCATTTTGTCTTATTCACTATTTTAGCCTATTTTGTCTTTCTGTAAATTTTAGGCCCCCCCCCCCCCCCCCCAAAAAAAAAAAAGCCAGAAAGCCTCTTGCCAAACAGGACCACATTTCTTTTCAATAGATCAAGGAATTTCTACCTTTGAAGGATATGCTACATGCTTTATGGGTCTGCTTGTTTCCATGCAATGATATAATGGGTTCTATTTTGTGAACGCCAGTACTGTTAATTTTTTTCACTGAGTTTGTTTTTCCTTTTCTACAGGTGGATGAATTGCAGAACACCATAGAGGAAGAGCAAAAGAGTTTGATTGAGGAGATGAGAATAGCACTAGATGAGCAAAAAAATGGTGTGGAGGATGCCAGTGGGGGTTCAGAAGCCATGGTTGTTGATTAGCGAAGAGTGTTGCGTCTCAGTGTTAAAAACTGTAAGATTGTTGATCTTAATCTTTGAAGTTGCTCATCTCTAGGATTAGGGAGTATATCAAAATCTTTGAATTCAGTTGCATCTTAGTCCTATTGGAAACATAAGTAGGACTGGAGTTTTGAGTACTCTAAAATTACTTTTATCCTCTGTAGATTTCCAGTTATGGGAGTAATGGATATGTGATAAATTTTACATTTTCCTCTTTTTTCTTTTTTCTTTTTTTTTTTCTTTTTTTCCCCCTTTTGTGTGTGTTTTTTCTGTTTCCTGATGGTCTGGCAATACAGTTTCTTCTATACATTAAATTCTGACTTGTCAGTGTATTAATTATTAACAAAGAGCTGCAAATTGGGAATTCTACAGGTCAAAATGTTTGATTTGTTTTTCAGGGGTGTCGGACTTTCCACAAAAAGTGAATCATTCCATCCTGTTTGACTGTATATTGGAGCAGAATGAATATTGTAGTCATCACAATTGTCACCAAGTGAAACAACAGCTATTTGTTTTAAACTATAGGATACTTATATTTCATACTACTGGTATCAAAGTAGAGCACTTGTTCCATGTGAAGTAAAATGGGCTCTTAATTCTGAATCAAAGAAGTTACAAGACTACCTCCCCATTTTACAATCAAGATCAATCAAGATAAGTTTTGATTTACTTGCAGAATTGGTTACAAAACAGTCTACAAAATACACTCAAAACCAACTTGACAAACTGCCTGCAGGCCTGCCTATGAACTGAGGTAGCTCTGCCTCCATGTCATAGATCCACAAGCTTTTATAATGCTTCTCATTTTGTCCACATCAAATTCTCCTTCAGTTCTTTGATCACTTTTACTTTGCTCTTAAGCATTGTAGTAGCTGCTACAATTACTACCATTGTGGCATATTTCCAACTGTAATGGGGTGGTGGTTTAGTGTACATATTCGCATATGGTGTCATTTTAGTAGCAGTATGGTAATAGGTGTTATTCCACCATTCTGCTAGTGGTAATCACTGAACCCTAGCTTTAGGATTTTTTTCCAGTCATGCATCTTAGATGGTTTTCAAGACATTCAAAAATTCTGTTTGGCCATCAATTTAAGGATGATAGGAGGAACTAATCTTCAATTGTACCCTTGTACAAAAAGTTCTTGCCATAAAGTACCAGTTGAAATTGGATCCCTGTTTGATATAATGATATTTGGCTTTTTCATGTAACTTGAAGACCTTAGTCATAAAGGCTTGTACCATGTCAGCGTCCTTGTACATTTTCTGATAGTGGTATGAAATGAGCATATAATGTTTGGCACTAATTTCCTGGAACTTTAGTTTTATTCGAAATCTTAATGATCGGGAAGTTAGGGAGTTGACTTCTTTGTTGGTTATTTTGATGGAGTTACCTTCATTGTATTGCTGAATTAAATATTTCTGTTTAGCATTGTATTACTGAACATAACCTTAATAGTCGGCAAACAGTACTGAATAGAAAACAACCCAGAATCGTAAATGCAAGATAGATAAACTTACCAATGCAATGCAAATCTCATCAGAGTTGTTGCCATTGTCCTCTTGCTCTATATGTATTAACGAATGGTGAAAACGATCACAAATGTAACTCAGAGTCTGTAATAGGATTGTTTGCAACGTTAACTGATTTGAAATACCAAACACATTTGAAACTACCGAACACAACGTTAATTGATTAGGTGGTTTTAAATATTTTTCATTGAAAATGAATACGTGGGTTTAGGATGGTGATGAAAAAGAATATGGTTAGGGTTTAGGTTGATAAGGAATACATATAGATGGGGATGGAGGTAGGTGTACAATATTGTAGAGTGTTATTCTAATTGTTTTCATTTGGTGGGTGGGTGTTCCATTAAAAGTTGTCATTTAATGTAATTTTACTTCAAGGTATAATTATAATAAAAAAAGAGCATTTACACACAAGTCCTAATCTATAAATTTATACTCCATTAAGTCATAACTAAGATTTTTGGGACCTTCAAGTCCCATTAAATTTTTAGTAGTTGGAATTGCCCTTCAAACAATAATAATTGTTCATCATTTATGATTATTTATAAAGGAATATGATGATTCGACATTTATTTTGATTTTCAAAACTTTAAAATATCAACTTTCAAATTGAAAAAAATTAAAAAAAATTATGTACAAAAAAAAAAAATAAAAAATAAAAAAATAACTGAATTATTATTATTTTTTTGTGCAAAACTGAAAATTTTGTGTCTGTAAAGGAGCATAATGATGGAATATTGATGTGCAAAACTGGGGAAAAAAAATTAAATGAAAAAATTGATAATGTTTCATTTTTAAAATTGGAAAAAACTAGTGATATTTTCGGTTTTATTGGATAGTTGAATCAAACTAATAAGTAGAAGGGTCAAAACGTTTAATCTCATACTCTATTTTCTTTCACTAGTTAGTGAAATAATTATCTGGAACATTACTATGCAAAATTGATATTGTTTTTAGTTTTAAAATTTGGAAAAGATTGATAATATTCTCAATTTTAGTAAATAAGACTAGTTAGTTCAAAAAATCTTAGATAGGACCTAAGCTACCATAACATTTGTAAATAGGGTTTTTAGGTAATTAACTCAAAAAAAAAAAAAAAGAAAAAAAAGAAAAAGAAAAAAAAAAAAGAGAATTGTGGGGTCGAAAGAAATTAGATAGATGTTAATAGCAACACTCAAAATATATTGACTAAAAATTGCAAATGGTCCTTTACACTCTTTGGCCTTCAATTATCATTTACTAAATTGAGAGTTGATTCCTCTCTTTTCCATTTTAGGTGAGCATTAGGCAGGACTTTCATAAGGAAAACATCCTTAAACCATCGAAAGTGCGTAAGAGAAGGACAACGGAGATTTGGGAGAAGCGTTTGGCCTCGGTCCAACGTTCCAACTCCTGGTCTAATAAAATGCATTAATATGGTTTGAGAAAGGATATAAACCGCATCCTCAACTTGCTAAGGAGTATTAGTCAAAGGATTAGATTTTTGCTTAACAGATTGTAATATCTCTATCTGTTGTGCGGGTGTGAGAACATTATCCCACCATCCTTTGAGGATACCGGTGACCCCAGTGGTAATATAACAGGCAATTTGGCAGTCAGTATTACCATTTTGGCGATAGACAGAACTGTACATGAGCATTTCATGCACTGTTTCGAAGATTTGATATTCAGATTTACCATCAATATTCCAAGAATAAATACTTTCACCATGATAAGATTTTTGATCTTGCAAAAAGTCTTCTTCATAGAGGATATCTTGAGGGGTAGGACGAGGATAATAATATTGATCAGCTCCTAATTTAGAATAAGCTTGTTTGTCATGAGTAAAGTATGTCTTATTTTTAGAATCCTGATGATTCTAAATTTTTTTTCTAAATTTGGAAAATATGAGAGATTTCTTCTTCGGTATTTAAAGTCTAAAACATTAACAAAAGAAGATCCACAAATATCCACATTTTTAATTTTGCTAAGCAGAGAGTTAGCAAATTCTTCATTTTTCGAAGAGGAAGATAATTTAAAATTAGAAATAGCAACGGGAGGTTTGAGATTCACATGTTGGATGGGAGAATAATGTATTGCATGTGTTTGTGAAGTATCTTTACTAAGAATATTTTCCACAGATTCTTCAATACGAGTTAATTGAGAGCCAATTGTTTGAAAATGAAGATTAGAATAATTATTTTGTTTTATTACAGAATTAAGGTCTTTAGCCTTACAATGTTGCCCTATCCTTCCTTCATTAACGGTAAGTCGAACATAAGCCGAAATGGAAAGGGGTTTTGAATTGGTAGTATTACTAGAAACTAATTCTACGGATTCAATAGGAGGAAGAATAGATGAAAAAGTTTTTCCTTCAATAGTGGTCCAAGTTTTATAAAAATTATCTAAAGTATTGATTTCAGAATCGGGAAGAATTTCCATAATAGTAACAAATTCATAAAACCATTTAGTAAAAGGAATGATTTTTTTGATGAACTTCAAGATGAAATGGTACTGATTTTTATAAAATTGTTGCTGGTTTTGGTATATCTTTTGAAATACCAATCCCTAAACTGCTGATATTTGGGAAGCCGGAATTCCTGATTAATTTTTTTTACAAATTTCACTTCTTGTTGAAAAATCCATAAAAACTAGATTTGAAAATTCATTTCACTGGCCGTAGGACTTTCCCTATGTTCTGGTGCTGAAACTGGCCTTTCTGTTGTGTAAACCCCATGTGGTATTCTATTTTCAAATATAGGGAGACCTCTAACAAAGGATTCATTCAAATCTTGCGAAGATACAGAATTTCGCGAAGTTTGGGGTAAATCAACCTCATATGGTAAGCTTCTAGGTATACTAGCACTAGATGTGCTTTTTTTTTCCCTAGAATTTGAGGCCTAGGTTTGCGGAAGGATAAGTAAATATCATCATCTTTATTTTGGACAACATCTTCAATTTGATGATGGAATATAGGAGTGGGTGGAACAGCCTGCTAAAGTTTCCAATGCTGAAAGAATTCAACTTATTTTTCTGGGGACAGAAATATTAGAAGCATACATATTGGTTTGAAATAAGACAGTTTCTCCAGTAGCACTCTTTCTTCTGATGTATGGAGAGTGGGTAATAAGAACTTTAAAATAGATTCTATATATCAAAGATATAGGTCTAGTTCCTGGTTTGAAATTGTAACCTTTGGTAAGAATTCTAACATTTAACACATCTAAAATGTTAATATCTTCTAGGGCTACAGTATAATGCGGATAAACATCAAAGTAAATGGGTCCTTGAGATAAGCTTGTCTCAACTGTTCCCGTAAGGGAATCATGCCAATCAAGACATCTCACATCTCTAAGACTGAGACTCAAGCAAGTATTCTTTCCCAGAAGAGTCATAGGCTTTAAAGCTATTTGTACAAGCCCAATATAAATGCAAACATATATATATATTGTAGTACAGTAATAAATCTACGACTTTGAAAAGATTATGACTTTCATCATCATGTTCAAGATGAATATTAGATTCTACGATTTTGATAATTGTTTTCGATCTGAAATGAAAAGTTTCGATTTTATAAATATTTTTTGAAGCCACCTTTGGAATGGTCCATTTATCCAGTTTTTTTTCTTGAATTTATTCAAATTCAACTAACTCAGCATTACTAGCTAAGCCAGATGATGATCCTACATAAGATGTGGGTAAAATTTCTTCTCCACTTGGCACAGATTCTGTAGTCTCAAGGTCCATTAAACCTTATATGATCATATATGCTTAATTTGTTAGTAAGATACTGTTAACACAAATAGTAATAAACATAACTCCGATACCAATAGGTGTGCTAAGTATATATTTATGAGCTTGTCTCTCAACAACTTATAGGAGATACATGTCGCACAGGAATTTAATTCAACAATGGCAAAACCCCAAACGTGACTTGGGTGACATCCCACTTACAGATATATGATTCATGTCTCTAATTAGCACAAATCCAGGAATATTACTATTTGTATGAACAATATAATAATTACAAATTAATACATATATGATCTCATGTTTGTGATATTACAACGGAAGGGGTCGTTGATCAAGAGCCAAACAAATAATCTCCTCTTACAGAGATTGTTCTATTAAAGCAATTAATTTATGGAGTTCCTCAAACTAATATTGTACAGTGAATATATGTTACAGAGTTAATAAAGTAGCTAAACTTTCTTTAAGCCAATCTAATAATGCATGCAATTCAGATAAAGTATTTGCAGACATAAAACATTATAAAATACTTACAATATAGTAGCAGGCTCAAAACAAGAGAGGTTCTCCACACATAATTGATATATCATAAAACTTCAGAAATTTTTACAAGAGAAAGAGAAAGAAAGAGTAAAAGAAAACTTGTGTCTTAACAAGGGTGAGACTTGCCCTTAAATAGCCACTCTTGACTTAACCTGAAAAATAATTGAAGACCGGTGGCATGTCCTTGATGGCTGGAGTTGTTCCTCCTTATCTTCAATTCTTATCTTCTGCTATGTGGAGATATTATTATAGTAATGCAAATGCCTTAGGGTCCTAATGTGCTGGCATGCTCGGATAAAGAAACAACTAGTCTTTCTTTTTCTAGTAAGCGCAGATAAAAAGCTAATGATTATACATCTTTAGCTTTTGCTTTGCAAACTTTGTCGCATTCGACTTTATCAGCAATAATGTCAGTAAGAGAATCTCAAAATCACTAAGGATTCCACCATCATCATTATCATCACGCTCTTGTGCATTTCCTGCAATAACATTATACGCATTATCATGCTCATTCTTATCCTTATCCTTATCCTGACTGGCTGCTGAGACCACAAAAACATCATCCTGAAATTCGGATTCCATGGATTGGAGAAATTGGTGTTTCATATATTCCATGCATTTGATCATCAAATCTTTATCAGAAATTCTTGAAAATTGTTTCTTCAATTCAGATTGGATACGAATAAAAGGATTACCACCACTATGTTTTGGACTGGATGGTTTAGGGATTCGATCCATACAAACTTGAGTATTAGGTTTAATTTGTTTCACCAGATCGGGTTAAGATTCATCAAGGGTCTTCCACCATTTAAAAAAGAATTTTTTTCTAAGACGGGAAAGCTTATTATGAAAATCACAAGCAAGATCTCACCTCCAAATCCAAGGGAGATTAAAATGAATCATAAATATAGCAAAGGATTTGGATAGAGAATGATTCTGATTATCGGGCATAACTTGAAAAGCAGTAACTGATAGATTATTAAATATGGACGAGTTCAGGTAAGATAGATGGATCAGGCCAAAACTTATCCCACCAAGCAAAAAACCAGTTGGGAATACCAGCTTGGTAAGTTTGGGGGCAAACTATGATGAACCATGAATGAGTACAATTAGGGTTCATATAAAGAAAGGATTTCGTAAAAGCTTAAGTATAATCCCAATAATATAAATAGTAATAAACATGGCTCTGATACCAATAGGTGTGGTAACCATATATTTACAAGCACGTATGTCAATGACTTATAGGAGATACATGTCGTATAGGAATTTAATTCAACAATGGCAAAACCCTAAACGCGAATTGGGTGACGTCCCACTTATAGAGATATGATTATAACCCTAATTAGCACAAATTCAAGAATATTATTGTTCATATGAACAATGTAATAATTACAAATTAATACATATATGATCTCATGGTTGTGTAATTACTACGGAATAGGTCATTTATCAAAATCAAATGAATAATCTCCTCTTGCAGAGATTGTTCTATTAAAGCTACCAATTTATGGAGTTCTTCAATCCAAGATTGTACAATGAGTATATGCTACAGAGTTAATTAAGTAGCTAATAATTCTTTATGCCAATCTAATAATGCATACAATTCAGATCAAGTATTTGCAGACATAAAACATTATAAAATACTTACAATATAGTAGCAAGCTCAAAACAAGAAAGTTGCACCACACATAATTGATATATCATATAACTTCATATAACTTCACAATTTTTTACTAGAGAAAGAGAAAGAAAGAATAAAAATAAACTTGTGTCTCAACAAGGGTGAGACTTGGCCTTAAATAGCCATTCTTGGCTTATCCTGAAAAATAATTGAAGACAAATGGCATATCCTTGATGGTTGGAGTCGTTCATCCTTATCTTTGATTCTTATCTTCTGCTGTGTGGAGATATTACATTAATAACACAAATGCCTTAGGGTCCTGATGTGTTGGCATGCTTGGATAAAAAAAAGAAAGAAAAGAAGCTAGTCCTTTTTCTGCTAAGTGTAGATAAAGAGGGATAAAATGCTAATAATTATACATCTTTAGCTTTTTCTTTTCGTTTGTGAGCTTTGTCGCATTCAACTTCATCAGCAATAATGTCGATAAGAGAACCTCAAAAATCACTGAGAGTTCCACTATCATCATTATCATCAGGCTCCTGTGCTTCTCCTACATGGACACTATACGCATTATCATCCTCATCCCTATCCTGACTGGCTGCTGGGACTATAGAAATATCATCCTGGAATTTGAATTCTATAGATTAGAGAAATTATTGTTTCATATATTCCATGCATTTGATCATCAAGTCTTTATTAGAAATTCTTGAAAATTATTTCTTCAATTCAGATTGGATACAGATAAAAGGATTGCCACCTTGCTTTATGTAATGATCTTAAATTATAGAATCAAATGAAAAAACAAAGTCATAATGAATTAAGTGAATTTTGTGAACAATTTGCCTATGACACTAAAATCCAGTATCCATCCAAACATAAAAATAAAAAACGTAAATATGGAAAATCTTCAAAGTATTATTCCAAAAAATCCAAAAAATACAAACCATCTAAACAAATTGTCTAGCAATCACGGCCTCCAAAATCTAAAGGCAAACAGAAAACTTCTTACAGAAAGAAAGATAAGTCCATAGTTAAATGTTTTAAATGTGGCCAAACAGGACATTATGCTAATCGTTGCAAAGCTAAAATTCAACAAAAATTAAATGAACTAGCTTTGGACGATGAAATTCAGCAACAAAACCTTCAAATGCTTTCTGAAGATTCTAGCATAAGCTCAAGTTCAGACAATGAACTTGCTGCATTATATTCTTCCAGTTCTGACTCCTCTCCAGAAATTTGTTCCTACAAACATTATATTAATCAAATTTCAGATGAAGCTAACTATTGGAAAACAATAGTTGAAATGAATGGACTTGATATTAGTGGCCCTAGTATCAATATTCTTACAGAAAGTGTGCAAAATATGTTGAACATTGCTGACCAAATAACTAATCCAAAAATGAAATTAAAATTTCTAGAACTCTGTTATCAACAACAGAAGAAGGAAGAAATTGGTCTTCCTCCTAAACATTACAGCATGAAAGAAGTTTATAAAAGAATTCAGAATACAACTGAAGAAAAACCAATAACTATCCAAGATCTTAAGATGGAAGTAAATGCTTTAAAAGTAGAAATTAAACATTTACAAATAGCAAATATAGCTATCAATACTGATATTAAAAAAAATTAATAGTCAGCTTAACCAGCAAAATAAAGCTAAAGGTATAACAATACCAGAATCCAACACTAAAAAAGATGAACCTGAATATCTTCTCCTTATGAACAAGGTAACTTTCCAGAAATGGTATATCAGGATTACTTTTATTATAAAACCTGATTTTATAATAAAAGATGTTGTTGCTCTTGTAGACAGCGGTGCTGACATGAATTGTATTCACGAAGGATTAATTCCTACTAAATATTTCCAGAAAACTACCCAATCACTCACTAGTGCGAGTGGTAATTCTTTGTACATCAGGTACAAACTTCCAAAAGTTTTAATATGTAACCAAGGGTTATGTCTTCCAACTTCATTTGTTTTGATTGAAAATATGTCTCAAGCAATTATCTTAGGGACACCATTCCTGTGTTTATTAATGCCAATTACCAAAATTGATTCTATTGGCATTCATATAACTTTAAATAATCAACAGATTATTTTTGAATTTATTACAGAACCTTATACAAAAGAATTAGATCAAATCAAAGATATAGTCAATTTCGAAAAAAAAAAAATTAATTTCTTGCAGAAAGAAATACATTTTCTAACTACAGAACAAAGATTACAGCAATCTTCTTTACAGAATAAAATTAAATCCCTTGAACAAGAATACCATACAGAAATTTGTAGTGATGTTCCTAATGCTTTTTGGGAATGCAAGAAACATATAGTTTCTCTTCCCTATGATACAAGATTTGATGAGCGCACTATTCCTACAAGATCGTGCCCAAGCCAAATGAAAAAAGAGTATTTAGAACTCTGTAATACTCTTCTCCAGAAAAAGCTTATCCGACCAAGTTACTCTCCTTGGAATTGTACAGCTTTTGATGTTAATAACAATGCAGAAATTGAAAGAGGTGTACCAAGATTGGTCATTAATTACAAACCTCTAAATGATGCCTTGAAATGGATAAGGTATCCTATTCCAAAGAAGAATGATCTTTTAGATCGTTTACAAGATGCTATCATCTTTTCAAAATTTGATATGAAATCAGGATATTGGCAGGTTCAAATTGCCGAAAAAGACAGGTATAAAACTACTTTTACAGTACCTTTTGGGCATTATGAATGGAATGTTATGCCATTTGGACCTCAATTGGTATCAGAGCCATGTTTATTGTTGTTCATACTATATTATATTTCTTTTAAATTATACATATATGGTCCCAGTACAACCAGATGAGTACTGTACCTTCAGAAGAAGTAGCAAATATAGTATCCAATACAGTAGCTAATACAGTAGCTTCTGCATTAGAAGCCAGAGAGCTAGTAGCCTACCAGGATGTAAAGGAAGCCCTAGATAAATAGACTATCCCTAGAGTCAAACCTGATACTATCTATAAGATAGGAATATTTGACTTTTCCAGCAGAAAAATAATGAAAACATTTGAACATGCAGCTTCTATACAGAATGATGATGAGATAATGTATCTCTTACACATACAGGATTTATACCCATTTTTACAAAAATACAAGTATGTCCATATAGGACTTGTTCAGATAGCTTTTAAACCTTCGACCCTTCTCGAGAAAAACACTAGTATCCAGTGTACCCTCCGGGATGGTAGATGCTTAGATTGGAGAGCATTTCTTATGGGAGCCATTGAAACCAGTCTCTCCCATGGTCCAATAAATTTTAATATATATCCAAACTTAAGCATAGCACTCACTGATGCTAATCTATCAAAAGTTTTAGAACTTAGAGTGTTATCCCATGGATATACGTATCTTCCAAGATCACCACCATTTACAGTTATCTCCAGAATTTATTTAAAGGTTTTAACAACTTTAAACCCTTACATACGGAAACAGAGTGAATTAGGACACACAGTCTTAATAGACACTAATCTTTTCAGTAGTCAAGTTGTTGTGCCAAAAATGATACCTTGGCAGAATATTACTTTTCCAGAAAGATAGCATATTCCCAATGATGTTCCAGCCAGACCTATCATCAGACAATCATTGGATGATGTCATACAGACTGAAGGCGGTAATGTATACCTCACCTTCAATAGGTCACATCGGCCGTTGTCCAGAAGCATGTCGAGTACTAGTTATAGAACTGTTCCATCTTATAGAGTAGATCTACATGAGTCTTCCAGATAGTCTACCCCCTAAACCCGTAGAGTCGGTTTTACAAGGAATGCCTTCCAGACCACATAGTGATACCAACCCTGACAATACTACAAATCCAGTAGTTCAGGGAATCCAATTTTCAGAAAATCAAATACCACATGGTGTTTATGAATCCAGAAGGCCTTATAGCCCTATAGCGAGCGAAATGAATTTTGAAATTTAATGGATTTTACACCAGGAAGTGAAAATCGTAAAATCCCAAACCAAGATTTTTTACATGAAAAATGCAGAGAATTTAGAAAATGGTATTTTGAAAACCATAGTGAATTATAGTTACAACAGCTTAAAATATAGTATTATGCTCATCTAGAGAAACACTAGAAACTTCAATCTTTTCCTTTATGGTAGAAGGAAAACATAATGGTTCCAGAATCACAAATTAATGTTCTTGAAAATATACAGAAAACTTGGGTAACAACAGATGGCCAAAGTATTACTTTTGTCCATCCACCTCCCCAATCATTGGAACTCAAGCCTAGTGGAATTATAAGTTCAAATAAACCACTAGTTATTACAGCCTTTGTTGAAACTCCAGAACGTCTTGCATTAAGGGAACAATTACAGGTTAAAGATATTATACCCTTAATCAAACAGCACAATTATACGAATCTTTTTTGCCAAACAGTAGGAAAACAATTAATTAGATTAGAAGAAGCTGTTATGCAAATCAAAGATAATTATATTATCTAGCCAAAATCAGAGAACTTAATTCCAGTAACTATAAAACCACCTTTGGAAGTGACAAAATTCAAACTTAAATCATCCAAACAAGATACAGAATTTATGGATACTCTTATCAATAGAATACAAAATCTTAAAATAAGAGAATCCTCAACGTCTCAAACTAATATGTTGTCCAGACAAAATCTCCAGAATAATAGAGAAGACCAAAATCTTACTCTTTCTCAAATTACAGAAATTGAAAGCAATTTTCAAGATAATCATCCAGTTTCCATCAATAAAATGCATTATGGGAACTCCAGTAAAACAGCACCCAGTAGGTATTATTATCCCAAACCTACTCTAATGGATATTCTTTATGAAGAAGCTTTCCTCCAGACACAAAAATCTTATCATGGAAAAACCATTTATGAATGGAATATAAATGGTCTTTCTGAATACCAGATATTTGAATTGTTGCATCAAATGATTATGTATTCAACAATTTGCAAACAAAATGATAACGATGACCATGAAATTGCCAGATTTTTGGTCAACGGTTTTACAGGAATCTTTAAAGGATGGTGGGATAATATCATCACTGAAACCCAACAGGCTGAAGTTTTAAGTGCATATAAAAGGGTTGCAGAACCCATTACGGGAAATGTTCAAACAGAACAAGATGCAGTTTACACTCTTATCAATACCATTTTACATCACTTTGTTGGTGCTTCTACTGATGGTATTGAAGATAGAAGTAGAGAACTTTTATAGAATCTTAGATGCCCTTCTTTATTCCATTTTCGATGGTATAAAGATGTCTTCATGATGAGGGTTGTTAGACATTCAGACGCTAATTGTGATAATTGGAAAGCCAAATTTATCAATGGCCTTCAAACTCTCTTTGTTGAGAGAATTAGAAAAAAAAAAAATTACGGGATAAACATAGCAAAATGTCTATTCCCTATTCAGAATATACCTATGGCCAACTCATAAGATTGGTCACAGAAAAAGGTCTTGCTTTATGTAATGATCTTAAATTACAGAATCAAGTAAAAAAACAAAGTCATAATGAATTAGGTGAATTTTGTGAACAATTTGCCTATGACACTAAAATCCAGTATCTATCCAAACATAAAAATAAAAACATAAATATGGAAAATCTTCAAAGTTTTATTCCAAAAAATCCAGAAAATACAAACCATCTAAACAAATTGTCCAGCAACCACAGCCTCATAAATCTAAAGGCAAACAGAAAACTTCTTACAAAAAAAACGATAAGTCCACAGTTAAATGTTTTAAATGTAGCCAAACAGGACATTATGCTAATCGTTGCAAAGCTATAATTCGACAAAAATTAAATGAACTAGCTTTGGACGATGAAATTCAGCAACAAATCCTTCAAATGCTTTCTGAAGATTCCAACATAAGCTCAAGTTCAGATAATGAACTTGCTGCATTATATTCTTCCAGCTCTGACTCAGAATCTAACTCCTCTCCAGAAATTTGTTCCGGCAAACATAATATTAATCAAATTTCAGAAGAAGCTAACTATAGGAAAACAATAGTTGAAATGAATGGACTTGATATTAGTAGCCCTAGTATCAATGTCCTGACAAAAAGTGAGCAAAATATGTTAAACATTGCTGACCAGATAACTAATCCAGAAATGAAATTAAAATATCTAGAACTCTGTTATCAACAACAGAAGAAGGAAGAAATTGGTCTTCCTCCTAAACATTACAGTATGAAAGAAGTTTATAAAAGAATTCAAAATACAACTGAAGAAAAACCAATAACTATCCAGGATCTTAAGATGGAAGTAAATGCTTTACAAGTAGAAATCAAGCATTTACAAACAAAAAATATAGCTATCAATGCTAATATTAAAAAAAATTAATTGTCAGCTTAACTAGCAAAATAAAGATAAAGGTATAACAATACCAGAATCCAACACTAAAAAAGATGAACCTGAATATCTTCTCCTTATGAACAAGGTAACTTTCCAGAAATGGTATATCAAGATTACTTTTATTATAAAACCTTATTTTATAATAAAAGATGTTGTTGCTCTTGTAGACAGCGGTGCTGACATGAATTGTATTCATGAAGGATTGATTCCTACTAAATATTTCCAGAAAACTATCCAATCATTCACCAGTGCGAGTGGTAATTCTTTGTACATCAGGTACAAACTTCCAGACGTTTTAATATGTAACCAAGGGTTATGTCTTCCAACTTCATTTGTTTTGATTAAAAATATGTCTCAAGCAATTATCTTAGGGACACCATTCCTGTGTTTATTAATGCCAATTACCAAAATTGATTCTATTGGCATTCATACAACTTTAAATAATCAACAGATTATTTTTGAATTTATTACAGAACCTTATACAAAAGAATTAGATCAAATCAAAGATCTAGTCAATTTCGAAGAAAAAAAATTAATTTCTTGCAAAAAGAAATACATTTTCTAACTACAAAACAAAGATTACAGCAATCTTCTTTACAGAATAAAATTAAATCCCTTGAACAAGAATTCCATACAGAAATTTGTAGTGATGTTCCTAATACTTTTTGGGAACGCAAGAAACATATAGTTTCTCTTCCCTATGATACAGGATTTGATGAGTGCACTATTCTTACAAGATCGCGCCCAAGCCAAATGAAAAAGGAGTATTTATAACTCTGCAAAACAGAAATTAATATTCTTCTCCAAAAAAAGCTTATCCGACCAAGTTACTTTCCTTGGAGTTGTACAACCTTTTATGTTAATAAAAATGCAGAAATTGAAAGAGGTGTACCAAGATTGGTCATTAATTACAAACCTCTAAATGATGCCTTGAAATGGATAAGGTATCCTATTCCAAACAAGAAAGATCTTTTAGATCGTTTACAGGATGCTATCATCTTTTCAAAATTTGATATGAAATCAGGATATTGGCAGGTTCAAATTGCTAAAAAAGACAGGTATAAAACTGCTTTTACAGTACCTTTTGGGCATTATGAATGGAATGTTGTGCCATTTGGATTAAAAAATGCTCCTTCTGAATTCCAGCATGTTATGAATGATATTTTCAATCCTTATACAAAATTTGCAATTTGTTATATTGATGACGTTCTCATTTTTTCATCATCAATAGACCATCATATCAAACATCTTAATATTTTTAAGCATGTTATTATCAGAAATGGTTTGGTGATTTCTGCACCAAAAATGAAACTTTTTCAAACTACAGTCAGATTTTTAGGCCGTAACATTCATAATGGCACTATAATTCCAATCAACATAAGTATGGAGTTTGCATCAAAATTTCCTGATGAAATTAAAGATAAAACTCAATTACAGAGATTTCTTGGTAGTTTAAATTATATTCATGATTACTACCCTAATTTAGCCACATATGCTGCAATTCTGTATACCAGACTTCGCAAAAACCCTCCACCTTGGGGTCCAGAACATACAAAAGCTGTTCGGAAAATTAAGACAAGAGTCAAAACACTCCCTTGTCTTGCCTCAGCAAATCCAGAATGGAAAAAGAATGTTGAAACAGATGCCTCTAACCAAGGTTATGGTGGCATCCTCAAACAATTCAATCCTAACAGTAAAAAAGAACTCTTACATTTTACTTCAGGAACTTGGAAGCAAGCAGCTTTAAATTACCCGACAATCAAACAGGAATGTTTAGCCATTGTAAAATGTGTTTCAAAATTCCAGAATGATTTATTAAATCAACATTTTTTAATTCATGTTGATTGTTCTGCAGCAAAACAAATCTTTAAAAAAGATGTCCAGAATTTAGCTCAAAAACAAATTTTTGCAGCTTGGCAAAGTTTACTTTCAGCATTTGACTTTGATATTGAATATATCAAAGGTGAACATAATTCTTTATTAGATTTTCTAACTCGTGAATATTTGCCGGGTCCCAATGTCCAGTAGAGGCCGCGGTCCTGGCCAAAGGGGTCGAGGAAGGGGATCTAATCCCTACCATATACAGAATCCATATCATACAGAATTTCCAAGGCTTTCAGTTGCCATTTCCTATAAAAAGGGGGAATCTAGCCAAAGTGCTAAAGATGTCCTCCTTACACCTCCAGAACCATATCTATAGAATACAGTAATTAAGGAAACAGTCCTCTATATTAATACAGAAGATGAACAATGGATGACAGATCCATGGGAAATCAAAAGGCGGTATCTTACAACTCAACATTCTCTACCGCATTTTGATCAATACAGATATATCTTTGAACATATTCTTGTTGAGACAACTTCGGTTGAGTTCAAACATACTTTGGATGATCCCAACCGGACAGCTAGTCCCATTAATTACAGCAAAGCCACCATCCAGAAAATCATGCCTATGTAGGTTTGGGGTATGCATCCCTATGTTACCAGGACTCTTGAGATTCGTAATAAGGAGTCTCATTACAGCTACTGGGATTATATAGATGCTTTCACTCAAGCATTCTATTACCAGAATCCCCCACGAAGCCATTCTTGGTTTCTTCGTGTTCTTCCAAATGTTCTTAAAAATGATCTCCCAAACTGGTTTCTCGTTTGGTGGGATAAGTTTGGCATCCAACTTGATGCTTTTCCAGAACCCATTTGACAGGCCTTTAATGAATGACAGGTTGCTTACAACCATCTTCCAGTATACAAGCCTTTAATGAATGGCTGGTTGCTTACAACCATCTTCCAGTATACAAGGATATTTCTATGTCCAAACCTACAATCCATTTTGTTATTCATTTTGGAAGTCCATAGATATGGAAGTGGGATTTCCAATGCGATTTCTAGAATAAAATTCCCCGTTTAAAAAGAGTTTTCTTTACAAAATGGTGGACAAAGGGGCTTGATACCCCTAAACAGCAACAGGAAATATTACAGAAGATCAAGGCTCATACACAAGCTTGCTGGGAGTCTGCTCCAAAATTGCTCCCAGCCACTCCAGCAATCAATCCTTTTGTCCAAATTCAAAATGAATTAAGACAAAAATATCCAGGATTATCTGAATAGGAAATAATTGTAAAAAGCATGGATTTTATGAAGGAGCAATTCCTGCAATTCTTATCCAGAGATGATGTCAGCATGCAGTCAGGCACTAGTAGCCAAGGTTCAGAATAGCATCTAGACCCTGAGCTAGATGAAAATGAATTTGCAGTGCTTGCAGGCGAATCCCAAGATCCAACCGACAATGATCCTAACTTTGGAAATTTTTTGGACTTATTGACCAGTCTCATTTAAAAAAAAATCAGCCAGGATAAAGACAAGAAAGGAAAAGGAAAAGAAGAATGATTATTTGTCCTCCACTTCATCAACTTTAATCTACTTTACATCTGTGTCGGCAGAAGGCGACAAATACAGAATATTTACTTTCGGCAAAAGGAAAAAGCTTTGTCGGCCATCCAGTATCAATCACACAACTGTCCATACAGCTGTCCATTACAGGACAAAGAAGATATGGTGCATTATCAGAAAAGGATTAGGACGATCAACTCCATCCATTTAGGACATGCCACCTGTCCTCCTCAGCCTTATTTTATCTTTTTAATTTTTCTATAAAAGGGATGCCTCACTCTTGTTGAAGGCACGAACGAATAATTTTAGTTTTCAGTTTTATATGTGTGAACTCTCTCCTCCTCTAGTGTGTACTCTCTCTCTCTCCTCATATGCAGTGTAACGCCCTGAAATTTATTCAACATGAACTACCCGCACTAATGAGCATTCGCTAAACAATAACAATAATGCTTCCATTTTCACATATTTAATAAATGTGTTTAATACAAAAGTTCCACATGCGGTATACATTCAACGAAACAAAGGAATACATGAATCTATAGCATGTGAAGCATCAAAGTTGCTTGTCCGCACATGCGGGGAATGAGGCTGCACGTGCGGAAAACATAGCAGGGGGGCTGAAGCACACTGCTAAAAAGGCAAGTGCGGCTGGAGGTGCGGGAAGTTAGGTAGATCCGGAATTTTTCCTTTTCTTCTCTCTTTGGGCTGATTGAATGTCACTTTTTGCTATATATCTCTCTCTCTCAAAACATTTCCTCTTCCTTCTCTCTACGTTTCCTACCAAAAACCTCACAAGATCTTTGATTTCTCCAAATCCATTGGGATTTAGATCCAAGTCCTTCATCAAAGTTGGTTATCTAGGCGAGGGCTATGTTGTATGTGGTGGAGATCGAGTTTAAGCATCGTTGATTTTTGGGGTTTCAACTCGTTTCTTCTTCAAACTTGAGGTAGGGATTTTTTACACTCTAATATGGTTTTTAGCTTAGTTATTTGCTATTGTGTATAGATGATGAGATTTGGTTGTGGTTTGGACAAATCTAGGATTTGGGTGTGAAATGAAAAGAGGGGTTTTGATGAATATGAGGGAAACGAGTATGAGGCTTGAATATAAGATCATGTTGTGCCAAAATAGTTGATTTTGGTGTTTGGGTTGATATTTGGTGAAAGGGGGATTTTTGCCCTAATTTTGATTAAACTATTATTTTGCATAAATAATTGGGATTAACATTGAAAACGTGAAATTAGAAGGTTGTGATTATAAATGGTGATATTGGATATGTATTATCTCACCTATGGAAGTTTTGAATAAACTATTTATTTTGATATTGAACATCTCTTTAGAAATAATTGCATTGGGCTATCGGTGGAGGATAGCTATGATTGTTGTGGAAATTACATGAGGATTAGGCGATTTAATGCTAATCCATTGTTGCTGTCATTGAATATGACTATGTTATAAATATATTGTATATGCATGTTTATTGGGAGGAGAAATGGGATGTACTCCATATGTGATTATGTTTATAAATACATTGTATATGTATGTTTATTGGGAGAAGATAGGGGATGTACTCCATATGTGATTATGTTTATAAATACATTGTATATGTATGTTTATTGAGAGGAGATAGGGGATGTACTCCATATATGATTATGTTTATAAATACATTGCATATGTATATTTGTTTGGGAGGAGAAAGGGGATGGACTCCATCTAAAGCAAGTTGACCAGAGTGTCTTGGGTGAAAGACCCGAAATTTTATATATAAATGGGTGCCAATTCCTTTGGACGAAATATCCGTAAAATGGCAGGTTTGAAGTGTTTATGTGTATTTTTGCTTTGTTGGAAAACCATTGAGTTGTAGTCTCATTTTGGTTGTTGAAAGATAATGTATTTAACTCATGAATTGAGTAGCATATATGAACTTGAAATGAATTGAAGGAAAATGGAAATGAGGTTTGGTCTTAGTAGCATATGAATATGCAGGCCTTGTGGATACTTCCGGATCGGTATTGTTTATGTACGTGGTATTTATACCTTTGCTAAACCTCATAAATTGTGTTAGATTATTTCTGCTAGGCTGTTGACTCACCCTATATGGGAATACCATTTTCAGGTGCAGGTGAGATGCTTCCTCCAAGGCAATAGCGTGGATGGAGTTTTGGGAAGCAAGAGCTTCTTAATTATGTCTTGTTGTGTGTATGTTTTTATTATTTATAAAGCCAAGGGCTTAAGATGTAACGAGCGAGACTCAATTTGTGTAACCAAGCCATGACTTAGAAAGATGTAAGCCTACATGGCATTTAACCGTTTGTTAAACACTGAACTCTGATGAATGCAAGTATTGTATTTCTGTTATATTCTTCCGCATGGTAGATAGGGTTATTGTATTATTTGGGGGCGTTACAGTGCTTCTACTGATGGTATTGAAGATAGAAGTAGAGAACTTTTACAAAATCTTAGATGCGCTTCTTTATCCCATTTTTGATGGTATAAAGATGTCTTTATGATGAGGGTTGTTAGACGTTCAGACGCTGATAGTGATCATTGGAAAACTAAATTTATTAATGGTCTTCCAACTCTCTTTGCTGAGAGAATTAGAAAAAAATTACGGGATAAAAATAGCAAAATGTCTATTCCCTATTCAGAATATACCTATGGCCAACTCATAAGTGAAATGGCCAATGATTTCCCGCGGGATCACATCAAATGTTACCTATTTATAAAATATTGCAAAAATAAATTTAGTAATTTACATTAATAATATTTTAATATTTAATAAAATTAAAGAAAATTAACTAATAATAATTACACTTCAACTTGTAAAAGATAAATAAATATTCCATGTGTATAACATTACTCAACAATAATTTATAATATTCCTTTCATTCCAAAATTTTATTCTCTTTTGAGAATTTAATTTTTTTTATTAGTACAATTATTACATTTAAAAAATATTAACTTTTCAAAATCATCTTTTAATAGTACCATTATTATATTTCCAAAATAATAATATTAATGAATTTAAAGAAAATGGTAAAATAAGAAATTCAAGTTATTTTAGTCTTTAATTTTTTAAAACATACTAATATTTTGAGATGATAAAAAATAAAATAAGAGACTACTAATAAAATTTTCTAAAAACAAAATTCTAAAAGCTGAAACCAAATAAAATGATTTTTTGTTAAAATTCTTCGTGAATTACACATGAACGTATTACCTTACGCCCCACCCTCTCTCTCTCTCTCTCTCTCTCTATGCTAGCTTTCAAACAAATCTTCTCTTTATTTTTTTTCTTTTTTTAAAAATAGATATTAATCGCAACCCATGTCAACTTTATGCAACAAAATCGGCAAGCTTTAAATTCTATTCTAAAACTAGGAGACGCAGAAATGGAGAGAAATGGCCAATGATTTCCAGCGGGATCACATCAAATGTTACGTATTTATAAAAATATTGCACAAATAAATTTAGTAATTTACGTTAATAAGATTTTAATATTTAATAAAATTAACGGAAATTAACGAATAATAACTATACATCAACTTGTAAAAGATAAATAAATATTCCATGTGTATAACATTACTCAACAATAATTAATGGTGTGTTTTGGAAAGTTGGTAAAAAGTTAACTTTTTAACTTTTTTAAGGGTATTTTGTCTTTTTATAGATATAAAATATAAAAGGTAATGTGACCCAAATTGAGTAAAAAACTAAAAGCTGACTTTTATTTTCTTTTCGAATGAAGCCAATAACGCTCCTTTGATTCCAACACTGTACTATGTTTTGGGAGATTTCCTACTCGTTTACATGTTACGTTTTAGCTCTTACCATCTAGGAAAGTTCCAAAACACAAAAACCGTGTATATATACACTCTATACAAAATTTGATTATCTTTATTTTGCTTGTAGGAGAAGACACAGAGAGAGAGAGAGAGAGAGAGAGAGAGAGAGATGTACAAGTACGACATAGATTTGAGAATTGCAATTCCGGTGTTGGTGAAACTTGTCCACCAATTATTCCTAGTGGCCTCCGATGGGCCAATGTTGAACGTGACCCGACTAAGCCTTGGTTTCCTCCTCCTCCTCTTCCTCCTTTTCTTCCTCGTTGTCTCGGACAAACTCCCACTCACATTTTCAGTATTTGCAGTGGCAGAGCCCATTCGCCTGCGTTTTGGCAATCAGTTATGTTGCTCTTCTTCTGGCCTCCTTTCTGTAATTGCATCATTGTTAGCCTCCTTTTTGTGTCCACCATCAATCTTTTGGCTCACCTACCTCATTTGCATCTGCATCTCCCCTTGTTTAGGCGTCATTTGCAACATGCTTAATCGCTCTTTGCAAGCAATTCCAATACCAGCCCTTCTTATCATATGCACCACCCCCACCACCCAAACCCATCAACAACAACAAACTACTACCACCCCTCCTATGCTTGAATTTCAATTGAATGATGAATTTGTAATTGACATTGATGACGATCATGGCGAGAACCTGCAGGTAATCTACGGAGAACATGCCTAAACTTTCCTCAAAGCTCTTGTGTGCGTACGTTTGTCACCTTATATGTTTTCCTTCTAGTATTGATTCTGAGTTCCCTTCTTGGGTTGTCGTTAGTTTTTTTACTCCTCTTTTGGTTTCTTGAAACAACTTGCGTTTTTATTCAACTTCCTTTTTTTATTCAATTTCCGAATAGAGCGTTAAGGCATCAGTGGTTTATTGTATCAACTTACATTTTTATTCAACTTCCATTTTTAATTTTATTCAAATTCCATTTTTATTCAATTTCCAAATAGAACGTTAAGGTATAGTGGTTTCTTGAATCAACTTGCGTTTTTATTCAATTTCCAAACAAATCGTTGAAGTATAGTGGTTTCTTGAATCAACTTGCGAGTTGATTCAACTTCCATTTTTATTCGACTTCCAAATAAAGTGTTAAAGTATCAGTAGTTTCTTGAATTAACTTGCGTTTTTATTCAACTTCCATTTTTAATTTTATTCAACTTCCATTTTTATTTTTATTGAACTTCCATTTTTATTCAATTTCCAAATAGAGCTTTAAAGTATCAGTGGTTTCTTGAATAAACTTACGTTTTTATTCAACTTCCATTTTAATTTTTATTCAAATTCCATTTTTATTCAACTTCCAAATAGAGCGTTAAGGTATAGTGGTTTCTTGAATCAACTTCCTTTTTTATTCAACTTCCAAATAAAGCGTTAAGGTATAGTGGTTTGTTGAATCAACTTGCATTTTTATTCAACTTCCATTTTTAATTTTATTCAACTTCCAAATAGAGCGTTAAGGTTAGAGTGTTAAGGTAGAGTGGTTTCTTGAATCAACTTGCGTTTTATTCAACTTCCTTTTTTATTCAGTTTCCAAATAGAGCGTTAAGGCATCAGTGGTTTCTTGAATCAACTTGCGTTTTTATTCAACTTCCATTTTTATTTTTATTCAACTTCCATTTTTAATTTTATACAACTTCCTTTTTTTAATTTTATTCAACTTCCTTTTTTATTCAACTTCCTTTTTTATTTTTATTCAACACCCATTAAGGTATAGTGGGCGTTAAAATATCAGTGATTTCTTGAATCGATTTACGTTTTTATTCAACTTCCATTTTTAATTTTATTCAACTTGCATTGTTATTCAACTTCAATTTTTAATTTTATTCAAATTCCATTTTTATTTAACTTCAAAATAAAGCGTTAAAGTATCAGTGGTTCCCTTAATCAACTTTGGGGTATGCATCCCCATGTTACCAGGACTCTTGAGATTCGTAATAAGGAGTCTCGTTACAGCTACTGGGATTATATAGATGCTTTCACTCAAGCATTCTATTACCAAAATCCCCCACGAAGCCATTCTTGGTTTCTTCGTGTTCTTCTAGATGTTCTTAAAAATGATCTCCCAAACCGGTTTCTTGTTTGGTGGGATAAGTTTGGCATCCAACTATATGCTTTTCCAGAACCCATTCGACAGGCCTTTAATGAATGGCAGGTTGCTTACAGCCATCTTCCAGTATACAAGGATATTTCTATGTCCAAATCTACAGTCCATTTTGTTATTCGTTTTGGAATTCCGTGGATATGGAAGTGGGATTTCCAATGCGATTTCCAGAATAAAATTCCTCGTTTAGAAAGAGTTTTCTTTACAAAATGGTGGACAAAGGGGCTTGATACCCCTAAACAGCAACAATAAATATTACAGAAGATCAAGGCTCATACACAAGCCTGCTAGGAGTCTGCTCCAAAATTGCTCCCAGCCACTCCAGCAATCAATCCTTTTTTCCAAATTCAAAATGAATTAAGACAAAAATATCCAGGATTATCTGAATAGGAATTAATTGTAAAAAGTATGGATCTTATGAAGGAGCAATTCCTGCAATCCTTATCTAGAGATGATGTCAGCATGCAGTCAGGCACTAGTAGCCAAGGTCTAGAATAGCATCTAGACCCTGAGCTAGATGAAAATGAATTCGCAGTGCTTGCAGGCGAATCCCAAGATCCAACCGACAATGATCCTAACTTTGGAGATTTTTGGGACTCATTGACCATTCTCAGTTCAGAAAAAATCAGTCAGGATAAAGACAGGAAAGGAAAAGGAAAAGAAGAATGATTCTTTGTCCTCCACTTCATCCACTTTAATCTACTTTACAGCAATGTCGGCAGAAGGCGACAAATACAGAATATTTACTTTCAGCAAAAGGAAAAAGCTTTGTCGACCATCCAGTATCAATCACACAGCTGTCCATTACAGGACAAAGAAGATAAAGTGCACTATCAGAAGAGGATTAGGACAATCGACTCCACCCATTTAGGACACGCCACCTGTTCTCCTCAGCCTTATCTTATCTTTTTAATTTTTCTATAAAAGGGATGCCTCACTCTTGTTGAAGGCACGAACGAACAATTTTAGTTTTCAGTTTTATATGTGTGAACTCTCTCCTCCTCTTGTGTGTACTCTCTCTCTCTCTCCTCATATGCAATGTAACGCCTCAAAATTTATTCAACATGAACTACCCGCACTAATGAGCATTCACTAAACAATAACAATAATGCTTCCATCTTCACATATTTAATAAATGTGTTTAATACAAAAGTTCCACATGCGGTATACATTCAACGAAACAAAGGAATACATGAATCTATAGCATGTGAAGCATCTAGTCTCAAAAATAATAAAATGCCCTTAAGGGCTTACATCTTCCAAGGCATTGGCCCGGCAACACAAAAGTGGTCTCTCGGACCCATACACGCGAGCCCTTGGGTTTACAAAAAAATTACAACAAAATAGGAGAGTTATTTACTCTTCACAAAAATATCCACGCCTTCAGTTCGGTGGGATCACCACATCTTTGCTTGCACCAAAATCCCATAGGGGTGAGCATAAAGCCCAGTAGAGAAATCCCTAACAAAGTATATACATTTATATATGATGTCCACCATCAAATGAAAATGCGAATGTGATGCAATGCTTCTTCAAAATAATCTCATATCATGCCTTCCTTGAAAATCACCATGCTATATGATGTCCACCATGAAATGAAAATGCGAATGCGATGCAATGCTTCTTCAAAATAATCTCATATCATGCCTTCTTTGAAAATCACCATGCTTTCATTAACATTTTTGCAATCTTATCAACAACAAGGGGCGATAATGATGACATTGGTAATCCCTAGGCTGGTGTCTCCAAGTAGACTCTACGAGTACTACCAAAACCATCATTTTTACCGGTATTAATCGGAAGGCTCGACACCTATCTGCACGGTTTTCTGGTCTTTCACCATGGACACTCAGGCCAACTTATCAAATTCATCTACACCCCCTAACCCAATTTACCACCATATTTACCCCATACACATTTCCATAGTTCTTGCCACAACGTTATCTTCTTTCATGAAATAAATATCTTCAATTGAAATTCATAATGCAAAAATAATGATAATTGAATGAATATGCAATGCAAGGGTTTTACCATACTTCATAGCATTACTCCATTTTCAGCTATCTCTACAACAATATCAATTAGCCACATTTTCATTTCTTCTTCTCCATATTACCTCACAATATAACCATGCCATCAATCTATGGCACTAACCATCTCTCATCATGCTCAATTCACAACAAGTTAGTCTCTTCAAGACTACATGTGATGTCTTTCACCTATCAACTCCAATGTTTACAATTCCCACTAACCAAGATACACAACCATTAGCTATTTCACAACAACACACTTTCAAATGTTTAACAATCATGTTAAAATCACATTTCATTTCTCATACATCATGTAAATTGCCATTTTGCTAAACATGTAATGAAAGTTCACATTCTTAATACAAAACAACAAGATACTTCTAAGCATGTTCACATCTTTCAAAATCCCCAAAGTTTCTAGGGTTTTTATGTCAAAAGCAAAACAAACATCTCCATCTTTTGAAAATAGTTTCTTGCATGGCATCACCTCTTTTATTATGTGAGTTAAAATTCTCAAGAGAATGGTTTTAGAAAGAGAGAGAGATCACACCCACCCTTAAAACCCTAGTATTTATGAGACAAGACCAAACTTCCAATATCATTAACGAAACCCTTAAAATCAACCAAATCAAACATAAATATGTATATAACTCAAGGAAATTTCCCTACCTCAAAGTTTGATGATGAAAGAGATGGAAACCCTAGCTTTTAGATGGAGGATTCTTCAACGTTCCACAACCCCAAGAGGAACCCCAACTAATGTCTTCAATATTGGTGAGAAATGTTGATGATCTAGACCCAAAATTTACAAGGATCAAGGTGTTCTAGGGCTTTGGTGAGAGTTTCTAGAGAGAAGGGGGAGTAAAAGTGTTTTTAGAGTGAGAGGAGTATGAAAGAAACGAGATACATTCAGCCCTAAGAGAGAAAGAAAAATAGAGCCCCGAACTGCTCAGATTGCCGCACGTGCGGCGCCCAACCCCGCACGTGCGGAGCGCCTTTCCCGCACATGCGGCTCTCACCTTCGCACGTGCGGTGGCCCTGCCGCACCTCAGCCCACACCTGCCTTTTAGGCAGTGCGCAACTCTCCCAACTCCTTCCCTACTGCACGTACGGCCTCACCCCCCGCACGTGCAGCACCCATCACGCATGTGCAGCCTAGGGCCCCGCACGTGCGGCCTTGGCCCCAGCAACCCAGAATTCTCCGCTTCGCTCCTGGGCACTTTGGACCGGACCATGTACCCCTCCGGAAAACACGTTACTCAACATCGAACACAACAAGAATAAGGACTCTAATTTCAAGAATTATTCCCGAACATTTCAAACTCAACAAGAGTCAAAGAGGTCGAAGTGAGGAGGAAAGGAAAAGAAAGAAATAAAGACCCGATCGTCACATGCAATATAATACTAAGCTCTGATTGTAAGTATTTCTTACTTCTTACTTACATTAATGTATGCCTGTTGATAGACTTGTAGAATTAAGTGCTTTATTAGAATTTCATAAATCTCGTTATAATTATTGGTTGGTAGTTGATAATCACCAATTACAGACTGTAAGGTCAATCCATTTACAAAATTTTATCATTTTGATATAACGTACAGAAAAAGAAATATATGAGCAAATCTACCTGCTGGCTGCGGCCAATCGGCCACTGCCCTCTTTACAGTAAATTCATGAGACCAGATATGGCATACTTGAGATTTAATATAACAATAATATGAATAGTAATATTCCTGGATTTGTGCTTAGTCGAGGGTAGAACAGTGTTAGGTTGAGTGGGACGTCACCCAAGTCGCGTAGAGGTAAACCGTTAGTAGTGGTTGCGCTTAGGTTGTGTCCTCGTAAGTCGTTGATAGACGTGCTTTACTATAGTGATCCCGGGTTTTACCCCTTTATGTACTGTGTTATGGACTTACGTTCCGTACTATTGGTTGTGGTTATATCTTGTTGTCATCCTTTAATTCTTTGTATTTGAGTTATAGGATGTGTTGGGCAGGTTTGTTACAGGTTGGGTGTGAATGGGAGCAAATGGTTGCTGCCCAGATTTTGGTGTCTTCGCTCGAGCGAGGACTTTGTTGCTCGAGTGAGATTTTTGTTTTAGATCCTTCGCTCAAGCCAGGGTTTGTTCGCTCGAGCAAGAGTTGAGTTTTGTATCTAGTGGCTCGAGCAAGAAGTCCTTCGCTTGAGCGAGCGAGGTGTATGTTTTGAGTTTCTTCGCTCGAGCAAGAATTCTGTTGCTCGAGCGTGCTTCTGGGTTGCAGACCTGAAGCTTAGAATTATTGGCTCGAGCGAGACTTTCTACACTCGAGCGAGAGTTCTTTGTGTCTGGTCACTCGAGCGACCAATCCTTCGCTCGAGCAAGTCTGTGTTATATTAGTAGATAGCAGCGAGTAAACACTTTACTTTTTCGTCTCTTTTGATTTCAAAACCCTAGATCCGAGCTCTCTCTCTCTCTAAACCTCTTCTCTCTAGAGATTGATCTAGTTCTTGAGTGTTTCTACCCTATGTGCTTTGTAAGAAAGATAGAGGGTCGCAAGGGCTTCCTTTTAATTTGAAAATTTGAGGATTTGGAGCACTTTGGTTTTTGGTCATCCTCTCCGTTTGAGCTCTTCATTTCGAGGTAGGGATATCCTACTCCATCTTATGAGCTTTGTCTTTAAATTTTGGCATTTTGATATGTTGGGGTTGTTGGGTAATTTAGGAAAAGTTAGGGTTTGTTATGTAATTAACAAAAGAGGGGTTTTCAAATATTAAAGCCTATGTGAATGTGAGTCGTTGAAAAATGGAATTAATGTTGTTGCATTGGTGAAATCAAACCTTAGGGTTGATATATGGAATATGGGAAAATGCCCTGATTATTATGATAAATTAATTTATATAATTAATTTTGGCAAATGAGAAATTGAGTTGAGAATATTGAAATTGGGAGATTATGGGATCATATGGTGTAGTTGGATTAATTTATCACTCACCTATGAAAATGTTGATATTATGTCCGTTTGACGCATTTATTTTCTGTTTAGAAATAACTGCTTTGGACTATCGGTGGAGGATAGTTTTGATTGTTGTAGTCAATGCATGATGATTAGGCGAACTAAAACTAATTAATTGAATATGCCATCGAATATGGCGGTTGGAATAATACATCAAATTTATGTATTGATTAATCTTGTATATGATATGTGTTTATATACATTGTGTTGTGTGGGAGGAGATAGGGGATGTACTCCACGGTTTAAGGGAAGATAGGGGATGGACTCCTAAATCGGGCATTGTTTGGGATGAGATAAGGGATGTACTCCATTGATACAGCAAATAAGTGTATCTAATGAAGTATTGATATAGCAAATTTGTATATCATATATGAAATATGGAAGTGTTTTATTTGAGATTGGTACAGCAATTACGTGTATCTATTGTGAAGTATGAAGTGATTAATATGAGTTGTTATCCAAATTGAAATAGAGGTACTATTGATATGAGATGTAATCTCATTTAAATTATCTGGCCAGGTTTTGAGCCACGTTTATGAAACAAATTGATAAGTAAAGGAAAGTGAAACGTAACATGGACATGATTGTCATGGAACTGTAATGTGATATAAATTTGTTATAAGTGTTGACCATCTATCACATGCTATTATTTTAGTCATTACTTATAGTTGGTTTAGTATATCTTTACTGGGCTGTGGCTCACCCTTTATGGGACATCATTTTGAGGTCCAGGTGATATGCCACCTCCAAGATCATAGCTTGGGAGGTTCTGGGAGTTGAAGACGCTTTTTGATTATTTTGTTGTCTTTTGATGTATTACATGTAAACTCAAGCCAAGGGCTTAATATGTATTTGAGTTAGTACTCTCTTTTTGTAACCAAGTGTTGGCTTGGAAAGTTGTAAACCCGTAGGGCATTTACTTTTGTTGTCAACATGTAATACTTTTGTAATGAATACTCTGATGAATAGAAAGATATTTATTTCTCTTATGTCTATGCATGTCAATAATGTGGGTTTCTATGTGTATTTTTTAGGGCGTTACATTTGCTTTAACCCTGTGTCAAGCACCTCAATTGGCCATCTCAAAATATTAGTATGTTTTAAAAAATTAAAGACTAAAATAACTTGAATTTCTTATTTTGCCATTTTCTTTAAATTCATTAATATTAATATTTTGGAAATATAATAATGGTACTATTAAAAGATAATTTTGAAAAGTTAATATTTTTTAAATGTAATAATTGTACAAATAAAAAAAAATTAAATTCTCAGAAGAGAACAAAATTTTGGAATGAAAGGAATATTATAAATTATTGTTGAGTAATGTTATACACATGGAATATTTATTTATCTTTACAAGTTGATGTGTAATTATTATTAGTTAATTTCTGTTAATTTTATTAAATATTAAAATATTATTAATGTAAATTACTAAATTTATTTGTGCAATATTTTTATGAATAGTTAACATTTGATGTGATGTTGCTGGAAATCATCGGCCATTTCTCTCCATTTCTGTGTCTCCTAGTTTTAGAATAGAATGTAAAGCCTGCTGATTTTTTTTTGCATAAAGTTGACATGGGTTGCGATTAATATACATTTGAAAAAAAAAAAGAAAAAAAAATTAGAAGGCTTGTTTGAAAGCTTTTTTAGATTTGGTGCATTTTATTTTATATTTAAAATTAGGAGGAATCTCCTCTTGTTTAGATTTTGAATTAGAGAGTGTTATTTGGGCCTGTGAAACTCATTACGTATCTCGTTTTGATAATCTAAATTGTTCATTTTGTTGAATCACACAAATAATTAGGTCGATCCGATGACTATAACTTGTTCAATTTATCGTATTTTTGACAATTTTTTTTTTTTTTATGTTTTTAAAAATAAATCATAAATTTTTTTAGTTAAAAATGAGATAAATTGAACAAGTTACAGTTATCAAATCGATTTACTTTTGTATGAATGAAATACACAAAATGTCTGATAATTTTTGAACAAGTTACAGTTAGATCATTGAAACGGGGGCTCGTGTGAGTCCCACGAGCCCAAATAGTGACATCAAATCCAAAATTTGGGAATCTTCCTCCTTAAAATTAATAATTTAAAAGTAGAAATTAACAGCTCTCTTTAACTGATTTTTGTAAATTAATTTTTTTAATTTATTTAAATTACTTTTACTTAACAAATTATAACTAAAAATTATACCAAATAATCTACTACAAACTTTAAAAAATAAAATAAAATAAAATAACTCAGATACACTTTTTTTTGAACTCGAACTCAGATACACTTTGGCAAACAATCTTCCATTTATAGAACAGAACAAATATAAAAATATAAATAACTCAGATGCACTTTACCAAACAATCTTCCATTTATAGAACACAACAAATATACCATTGACAATTGATATTTGGTGTTCTTGATGCACTATATGGCGGTGCTCTCATGTCTTATGTTAATTTTTCAATTATTTAATATAAAATCATAAATTCTACCTTGCCAATTAGAATTTCTGAGACACATATTCTAGGTTACCAAAAGAGGAGTAAAAAAAACTTACGACAACCCAACAAGAGAACTCATAATCAATACTAGAAGGAAAACATATAAGGTGACAAACGTACGCACACAAGAGCTTTGAGCAAAGTTTAGGAAAGTCCTCCGTAGATTCCCTGCAGGTTCTTACCATCATCGTCATCAATGTCAATTACAAATTCATCATTCAATCCCAAGATCAAACCAACAATGATCCTAACTTTGGAGATTTTTGGGACTCATTGACCAGTCTCATTTCAGAAAAAATCAGCCAGGATAAAGACAGGAAAGGAAAAGGAAAAGAAGAATGATTCTCTGTCCTCCACTTCATCCACTTTAATCTACTTTATAGTAGTGTCGACAGAAGGCGACAAATACAGAATATTTACTTTCGGCAAAAGGAAAAAGCTTTGTCGGCTATCCAGTATCAATCACACAGCTATCCATTTAGCTGTCCATTACAGGATAAAGAAGATAGGGGGCACTATCAGAAGAGGATTAGGACGATCAACTCCACCCATTTAGGACACGCCACCTGTCCTCCTCAGCCTTATCTCATCTTTTTAATTTTTCTATATAAGGGATGTCTCACTCTTGTTGAAGGCACGAACGAACAATTTTAGTTTTCAGTTTTATATGTGTGAACTCTCTTCTTCTCCAGTGTGTACTCTCTCTCTCTCTCTCTCTCTCTCTCCTCATATGCAATGCAATATTAAGCTCTGATTGTAAGTATTTCTTACTTCTTACTTACATTAATTTATGCCTGTTGATAAACTTGTAGAATTAAATGCTTTATTAGATTTTTATAAATCTCGTTATAATTATTGGTTAGCAGTTGATAATCGCTGATTACAGACTGTACGGTTAATCCATTTACAGAATTTTATCATTTTGATAGAACATACAGAAAAAGAAATACAAGAGAAAATCTGCCTGTTGGCTGCGACCAATCGGTCACCGCCCTCTTTACAGTAAATTCATGAGACCATATATGGCATAATTTAGATTTGGATATAACAATAATATGAATAGTAATATTCTTGGATTTTTGCTTAGTCGAGGGTAGATCAGTGTTAGGTTGAGTGAGACATCACCCAAGTCGCGTAGAGGTAAACCGTTAGCAGTGATTGCGGTCAGGTTGTGTCCTCGTAAGTCATTGACAGACGTGCTTAGCTTTAACCCTGTGTCAAGCACCTCAATTGCTATCAGAGCCATGTTTATTCTTGTTCATATTATATTATATTTCTTTTAAATTATACATATATGGTCCCAGTACAACCAGATGAGTACTGTACCTTCAGAAGTAGCAAATACAGTATTCAATACAGTAGCTTCTACATCAGAAGCCAAAGAGCTAGAAGCCTACCAGGATGTAAAGGAAGCCCTAGATAAATGGACTATCCCTAGAGTCAAACCTGATACTATCTATAAGATAAGAATATTTGACTTTTCCAGCAGAAAAATAATTAAAACATTTGAACATGAAGCTTCTATACAGAATGACGATGAGATAATGTATCTCTTACACATACAGAATTTATACCTATTTTTACAAAAATACAAGTATGTCCATATAGGACTTGTTCAGATAGCCTTTAAACCTTTGACCCTTCTTGGGCAAAATAAAAGTATCCAGTGTAACTTTCGGGATGGTAGATGCTTAGATTGGAGAGCATCTCTTATGGGAGCCATTGAAACCAGTCTCTCCTACGGTCCAGTATATTTTAATATATATCCAAACTTAAGCATAGCACTCACTGATGCTAATCTATCAAAAGTTTTAGAACTTAGAGTGTTATCCCATGGATATACGTATCTTCCAGGATCACCACCATTTACAGTTATCTCCAGAATTTATTTAAAGGTTTTAACAACTTTAAACCCTTACATACGGAAACAGAGTGAATTAGGACACACAGTCTTAATAGACACTAATCTTTTCAGTAGTCAAGTTGCTGTGCCAAAAATGATACCTTGGCAAAATATTACTTTTCCAGAAAGATGGCATATTCCCAATGATGTTCCAGCCATACCTATTATTAGACAATCATTGGATGATGTCATACAGATTCAAGGCGGTAATGTATACCTCACTTTCAATAGGCCACATCGGCTGTTGTCCAGAAGCATGTAGAGTACTAGTTATAAAACTGCTCCATCTTATAGAGTAGATCTACTGGAGTCTTCTAGACAGTCTACCCCCTGAACCTGTAGAGTTGGTTTTACAAGGAATGCCTTCCAGACCACATAGTGATACCAACCCTGACAATACTACAGATCCAGTAGTTCAGGGAATCCAATTTTCAGAAAATCAAATACCACATGGTGTTCATGAATCCAGAAGGCCTTATAGTCCTATAGCGAGCGATATGAATTTTGAAATTTAATGGATTTTACACCAGGAAGTGAAAATCGTAAAATCCTAAACTAGGATTTTTTACAGGAAAAATGCAGAGAATTTAGAAAATGGTATTTTGAAAACCATAGTGAATTATAGTTACAACATCTTAAAATATAGTATTATGCTCATCTAGAGCAACACCAGAAACTTCAGTCTTTTCCTTTATGGTATAAGGAAAACATAATGGTTCCAGAATCACAAATTAATGTTCTTGAAAATATGCAGAAAACTTGGGTAACAACAGATGGCCAAAGTATTACTTCTGTCCATCCACCTCCCCAATCATTGGAACTCAAGCCTAGTGGAATTATAAGTTCAAATAAACCACTAGTTATTACAGCCTTTGTTGAAACTCCAGAACGTCTTGCATTAAGGGAACAATTACAGGTTAAAGATATTATACCCTTAATCAAACAGCACAATTATACGAATCTTTTTTGCCAAACAGCAGGAAAACAATTAATTAGATTAGAAGAAGCTATTATGCAAATCAAAGATAATTATATTATCCAGCCAAAATCAGAGAACTTAATTCCAGTAACTATAAAACCACCTTTGGATGTGACAAAATTCAAACTTAAATCATCCAAACAAGATACAGAATTTATGGATACTCTTATCAATAGAATACAAAATCTTAAAATAAGAGAATCCTCAACGTCTCAAATTAATATGTTATCCAGAAAAAATCTCCAGAATAATAGAGAAGACCAAAATCTTACTCTTTCTCAAATTACAGAAATTGAAAGCAATTTTCAAGATAATCATCCAGTTTCCATCAATAAAATGCATTATGGGAACTCCAGTAAAACAGCACCCAGTAGGTATTATTATCCCAAACCTACTCTAGTGGATATTCTTTATGAAGAAGATTTCCTCCAGACACAAAAATCTTATCATGGAAAAACCATTTATGAATGGAATATAAATGGTCTTTCTGAATACCAGATATTTGAATTGTTGCATCAAATGATTATGTATTCAACAATTTGCAAACAGAATGATGACCATGAAATTGCCAGATTTTTGGTCAACGGTTTTACAGGAATCCATAAAGGATGGTGGGATAATATCATCACTGAAACCCAACAGGCTGAAATTTTAAGTGCATATAAAAGGGTTACAAAACCTGTTATAGGAAATGTTCAAACAGAACAAGATGCAGTTTACACTCTTATCAATACCATTTTACATCACTTTGTTGGTGCTTCTACTGATGGTATTGAAGATAGAAGTAGAGAACTTTTACAGAATCTTAGATGCCCTTCTTTATCCCATTTTCGATGGTATAAAGATGTCTTCATGATGAGGGTTGTTAGACGTTCAGACGCTAATTGTGATCATTGGAAAGCCAAATTTATCGATGGCCTTCCAACTCTCTTTGTTGAGAGAATTAGAAAAAAAATTACGGGATAAACATAGCAAAATGTCTATTCCCTATTCAGAATATACGTATGGCCAACTCATAAGATTGGTCATAGCAAAAGGTCTTGCTTTTTGTAATGATCTTAAATTACAGAATCAAGTGAAAAAACAAAGTCATAATGAATTAGGTGAATTTTGTGAACAATTTGCCTATGACACTAAATCCAGTATCTATCAAACATAAAAATAAAAAACATAAATATGGAAAATCTTCAAAGTTTTATTCCAAAAAATCCAGAAAATACAAACCATCTAAACAAATTGTCCAGCAACCACAGCCTCCTAAATCTAAAGGCAAACAGAAAACTTCTTACAAAAAGAAAGATAAGTCCACAGTTAAATGTTTTAAATGTAGCCAAACAGGACATTATGCTAATCGTTGCAAAGCTAAAATTCAACAAAAATTAAATGAACTAGCTTTGGACGATGACATTTAGCAACAAATCCTTCAAATGCTTTCTGAAGATTCCAACATAAGCTCAAGTTCAGATAATGAACTTGCTGCATTATATTCTTCCAGCTCTGACTCAGAATCTGACTCCTCTCCAGAAATTTGTTCCTGCAAACATAATATTAATCAAATTTTAGAAGAAGCTAACTATAGGAAAACAATAGTTGAAATGAATGGACTTGATATTAGTAGCCCTAGTATCAATGTCCTTACAAAAAGTGAGCAAAATATGTTAAACATTGCTGACCAGATAACTAATCCAGAAATGAAATTAAAATATCTAGAACTCTGTTATCAACAACAGAAGAAGGAAGAAATCGGTCTTCTTCCTAAACATTACAGTATGAAAGAAGTTTATAAAAGAATTCAAAATACAACTGAAGAAAACCAATAACTATCCAGGATCTTAAGATGGAAGGAAATGCTTTAAAAGTAAAATTAAGCATTTACAAAAAAATTCACCCAAAAAAAAAAAAAAAGCATTTGCAAACAGCAAATATAGTTATCAATGCTGATATTAAAAAAATTAATACTTGGACGTGTTAAAAGGGCACAAAACCTTTTTAATTGATTTATCTCCTAGAATGATAAATATCAAGGGCCAAAGATAACTCCAGTTCTTTTCCTCTCTTCTTCTTCTTCTTCTTCTTTTCTATGAGGTCTTTATTTTCTTCTTTCACTTTTTGCATTTTGAAATTTTAAAATAATTTTCACTTGCTTTTTTCTGGTTAACTGTATACACTTGTGCCCAAAAGAAACGTGTCCCATGGATCACCAAGTTCCAATAGGCCAACAAGTATATTTTCAAGGTCCGTTTCCATATCCTATGTTTTCTCCCTGGCCTGTACAATCCCCATCTGGTGCACTGCCAGTCTTCCAACCATATCATGTGCAAGGAATGCCCTACTATCAGAGTTATCTAGGAAATGGCCCATTTTATCAGCCACCTTATCCACCAATGGAGGATTCTCGATTCAATGTTGGTTATGGAGTAGGACAGAAAAAAAACACCATGGATAGTAGAGACAGCAATGTTGAATCAGAAGCATGGGAGATGGATGCCACCAAAACAAGGTCACATGGTGATTCGGAGTTGGAGAGCGAAGCTTCACAAAGCTGGGGACCACAAAAGAAGGCCGTAAGATTAGGTAAAAAGAAATCAGGCGTTGTTGTTATTCAGAACATCAATTACATCACTTCAAGAGGGAAGAATTCTTCAGGCAATGAATCCCAATCAGCTTCTGACTCTGAAACTGACAAGGAAGTTGGAGATTTTCAGGTCAGTGCACCAGATAGGATGCACAAGAACTCTTTGTCCTCAAAAAGAAAACGAGGTCATGGATACGACCCTGCTTTGGACTATGAAATGCAGGCTCATGTTGAAAATGCTGCTTCACTGGATAACAGAAATAAAGAAGTTGTAGTAGATGTCAAGCAAGGGTCCAAGAAGTCAGACAAGGATCAGAAGTCAAGAGTTGCTCCAGATGCTTTAGATAAGAAGACTGTGGGACCAATAAGAAAAGGGAAAAACTTCAAAAATGAGTCCTTTGGATGATGCATGAGCTCGTGCTGAAAAACTAAGAGCTTTCAAAGCTGATCTCCAGAAAATGAAGAAAGAGAAGGTACATCGCTTATTATACTTCAACACTCTACAAGTGAGAAGATTAGTAGCAAAACTCCTCGTGATACTTGCGATATCACATCATGGGTTTGAAAAAGAGAAACCGCCTCCCTACATGTAGGGGTAAGGTTGTTTAACCCTTCGCAAACCCCGCAGTGGCAGGAGCTCCATTCACTGGGTTGCCTTTTAGCTTTAGCTTCATGTTCTTATAGTTACAGTGCACTTTTTCTTTTGCCAGCTTAGCATGTTTGGCATTCCAATGGACTTCTTATATCTTCAATTATTTCTTTTACCGGAAGAGGAAGATCGCCAGCGACTGGAAGCTTTGAAGATGGAGAGGGAAAAGAGAATTGCAGCAAAAGGCAGTTCGACTGCTCAGTTGGCATCCTCATAGAAAACCCCGAAAACAATTGCCAACAAAACTTGCGCTAAGCTCTGTCAAAGAAACAAAGTTCAGTGATTCAGAGCCGGGATCATCATCTCCTCTACAGAGATCTAAGATAAGAACTGCTTCAACTGGATCCAGTGAATCTCATAAAGCCTCTGAAGGCAACAAATCAAGTAATGGAAGCCACTTTCCAGGGAATAGGTTGACTAGATCAGTTTCATCATTACTAGAGCCAAGGAAAGAGAACAGTGATGTCACTCCAGATCCAAAGGTTCCCATGAATCCAAAGACTATCTGAGCCCAAAACAGTTAGCATATAGCGACCCCGGTCTTTTCCCATTTGATTGTTGTATCCGGACTTATGTTTCGTAGATTCCGTTGTTATATATTTGTTGTTGTCGTTCTTTCATTCCCTATTCTTGAGTTATAGGATGTGTTGGGCAGGTTTGTTACAGGTTGGTTGGGTTAGAAACCAAGTGTTGCTGTCCAGATTTTTGGACCTTCGCTCGAGTGAGGGATTAGTCGCTCGAGCGAGCTGTTGTTTTTTTTTGTCCTTCGCTCGAGCCAGGGGTTGGTAGCTCGAGCGAGCGATTGCGTCTAGTATAGACCTGAAAGCAGGGTTTCTTGGCTCGAGCGAGCTTTCCTTCGCTCGAGCGAGTTTCGAGTCCTTCGCTCGAGCGAGCATTCTGTTGCTCGACCGTGCTTCTGGGTTGCAGACCTGAAGCATCGTGTTGTTGGCTCGAGCGAGCTTTCCTTCGCTCGAGCGAGTATTTCTTGTGTCTGGTCGCTCGAGCGACCAAGTCTTCGCTCAAGCGAGCCTGTTCAGTTTAAATACGCAGCAGCGGTTTTTAAAACGTTTTTTTACATCTTTTGATCCTAAAACCCTAGTTCCGTGTTCTCTCTTTCTCTACTCACCTTCTCTCTTAGATTTCATCTCTTTTTAGGGTGTTTCTTCCATAGGTTCTTTATTAAAAAGGTAGAGTGGGTTAAGGGCTTCGTTTTAATCTGAACGTTTAGTGGTTTGGAGCACTTTTGGACTTTGGGTCGTCATCTCCGTCTTCTCCATTCGGGTTATTTACATCGAGGTAGGGATTTCCTACTCCATCTCATAAGTGTTGTTCTAAGTTTTGGTATTTTGATATGTTGGGGGTATTTTGGTAGTTTTGAGAAAAACCCTAGTTGTTCTAATGAATTAATTTGTATAATTAATTTAAGGAGAATTGAGGAATTTATTGATTTAATGGTGTAGTTGGATAAATTTAAATCACTTGCTTACTGAATTGTTGTTGTATTTATTTCCAGTATAGAAATAACTGTTTTGGGCTATCGGTGGAGGATAGTCGTGATTGTTGTAGATATTGCATGTGGATTAGGGATAACTGAAACTAATCACATTGGTTAAGTCATTAATTTTGACTATTGAATTAATACAGAAATTACGTGTATTGATTGAGCATTGCATTTGCATATTATGTGGGAGGAGATAGGGGATGTACTCCACGGTTTAGGGGAAGATAGGGGATGGACCTCTAAACCGGATTTTGTTTGGGAGGGGATAGGGGATGGACTCCATTAGCATCACTATTATATGTGCTTATTGATATTGAAGTGTTTTTACATGTTATTGATACAACACTAAAATGTGTATCAAACGGGAAGTATGAAGTGTTTTGATATGGGCCTGAGTCTCATTTGTTTGGTTGATATTGGAAGTAATGTGAATATGATATATATAGTTCACTGCTGTAAGTTTGGCCAGGTTCTGAGCCATATTGATAATAATGGAAAATGGAACGTGTCATAGACATTAGTGTCATGAGACTGTATAATGATATAATCGATTATTTTGGTTAACCATCTATTGAATGCTATTGCTTTATTCAATGCTTATATTTGGTTTAGTATATTTCTACTGGGCTGTGGCTCACCCTATATGGGAACATCATTTTCAGGTCCAGGTGATAAGCTACCTCCAAGGACATAGCTTGGAAGGACTTGGATCTTGAAGACTATCTTTAGTTAATTGTTTTTATTTGATAGTACATGTAAACATTCAAGCCTAGGGCTTTATTTGTATTTGAGTTAGAACTCATATTTTTGTGTCCAAGTGTTGGCTTGGAAAGATGTAAGCCCGTAGGGCATTTAATTTGATGTTACATGTAATGCTTTTATTCAGTAATACTCTGATGAATGAGATAATGAATTGTTTTCTTTTAATATTGCATGTCAATGATATATATATAATGGCTTGATCTCGAGGGCGTTACATAGCAGCCCTTATGTTGCTCCAGCGAAGTCACGACGTGCTGAATTAGTATCAAAGCCAAAGCTTTCAAATGAACCTGAGAGGAAAGACATATCTGCTATTATAAACCTTGATAAAAGCAAGGCTGCAACACTTCCTGAACTTAAGATCAGAACATCTAAAGTGCCTTTGGATGTAGGCCAGAACTCAGCTTAACCAGCAAAATAAAGATAAAGGTATAACAATACCAGAATCCAGCACTAAAAAAGATGAACCTGAATATCTTATCCTTATGAACAAGGTAACTTTCCAGAAATGGTATATCAGGATTACTTTTATTATAAAACCTGATTTTATAATAAAAGATGTTGTTGCTCTTGTAGACAGCGGTGCTGACATGAATTGTATTCAGGAATGATTAATTCCTACTAAATATTTCCAGAAAACTACCCAATCACTCACCAGTGCAAGTGGTAATTCTTTGTACATTAGGTACAAACTTCCAGAAGTTTTAATATGTAACCAAGGGTTATGTCTTCCAACTTCATTTGTTTTGATTAAAAATATGTCTCAAGCAGTTATCTTAGGAACACCATTCCTGTGTTTATTAATGCCAATTACCAAAATTGATTCTATTGGCATTCATACAACTTTAAATAATCAACAGATTATTTTTGAATATATTACAGAACCTTATACAAAAGAATTAGATCAAATCAAAGATCTAGTCAATTTCGAAGAAAAACAAATTAGTTTCTTGCAGAAAGAAATACATTTTCTAACTACAGAACAAAGATTACAACAATCTTCTTTACAAAATAAAATTAAATCCCTTGAACAAGAGTTCCATACAGAAATTTGTAGTGATGTTCCTAATGCTTTTTGGGAACGCAAGAAACATATAGTTTCTCTTCCCTATGATACAGGATTTGATGAGCGCACTATTCCTACAAGATCGTGCCCAGGCCAAATGAAAAAAGAGTATTTAGAACTCTGTAATACTCTTCTCCAGAAAAAGCTTATCCGACCAAGTTACTCTCCTTGGAGTTGTACAACTTTTGATGTTAATAACAATGCAGAAATTGAAAGAGGTGTACCAAGATTGGTCATTAATTACAAACCTCTAAATGATGCGTTGAAATGGATAAGGTATCCTATTCCAAACAAGAAAGATCTTTTAGATCGTTTACAAGATGCTATCATCTTTTCAAAATTTGATATGAAATCAGGACATTGGCAGGTTCAAATTGTCGAAAAAGACAGCTATAAAACTACTTTTACAGTACCTTTTGGGCATTATAAATGGAATGTTATGCCATTTGGAACTCAATTGGTATCAGAGCCATGTTTATTGTTGTTCATACTATATTATATTTCTTTTAAATTATACATATATGGTCCTAGTACAACTGTAACAACCCTCATACTGCTTACCGATTGATGACTGATTGATTACCGATTACTGTTAAACTAAGATCGAATATGAAAAGTAATTGAATTGACTGAATTACTGAACTGACTGATTGAAATCTGAAACTGAATCGATTGACTGTATCTGTTTAATTGCATATTTATCTGTTTGAGTGTTTAATTATCTGTTTAGTTTTTATGTTTAAACTGTTAATTGAAGGCCTTATCGGCGGCCAAATCCAAAATTGATTGATGTTCCATGATCAATAGAATTTATGTAATTTTATGGTATAATTATCCGAAAACTGATTAGGTATGATTAAATTAGATTAAACATTGATAAAATGCAAAGTTGGCCTTATTTACCAAACTAGCCCTTAGTGGGCCATTACACCAAACATATTTGAGCCTTAGCTTTGCATTCCAAAACATTTCCTCAGTCCAATTTTGAGAGCTTAACCGATCAAGAGAGAGAGGGAGTGAGAGAATTGATGTGTTCTTGAAGAATTTGCTTGGACATGTAGAAATTGTTAGAGAATTGCAACATTGAGCTTCCATACCTCTAACTCAAGAATTAAGGTAGAGTTCTTGCCCTCTTGCTTTTGATTTAAGTCACTCCTTGCCTATTTGAGAGGAACATTGAAGATTAGAGCCAAGATATGGCTTGTAATGTTGTAATGTAGCTAGAATCATGCATGCATGTTTGTATTGATGAATTTTGGGTTGATTCCATGGCAAATTGTCACATGCATGTTCATAATTAAGCTTGAGTCCATGTTTTCAACTTGTTTTGAAAAGAATGAGCTCTTTAGAGCATGTTTTGAAGCCTCGAATTGATTTAAAGTCTTGCATGTTATGTGTGAGTATTGTTCATGGAATTGGGTTTGAAAATGGATTTCATTGAAACACCAATGGGCATTGATTTATCAAATTAATCTTTAAAACATGTAGTACTATGAGTTTTGAGGTGTTTTCTAGAAAAGGGGCCCAAAAAAAATGATTTTGGTGCATCGAAACTTGATTTTGAGCTTGGGACTCAAATCTGGAATTTCCAGATTTTGGTCGTCCGCTCGAGCGGGGGAAGTGCCGCTCAAGCGGGAAAATCGAGCTCCTAGCACTTTGGCCTTGTTTATAGTACGCTCGAGTGGATAAGTTGGCGCTCGAGCGGGGCCTTGTATCTCACGCTCGAGCTGGAGTCGAGCGGAGATTTCACCCATCCAGTACTTTTACAGTCCGCTCGAGCGGGATAGTTGCCGCTCGAGCGGGTAACCTTTGTTGCATGTCCGCTCGAGCGGGGAAACCTGCGCTCGAGCGGAACCCTGTTTCACTGAAATTTCTGAAAAAGTTGTCTGATCACATCTTTGCATCCTCTTTCCATCCTAGGCATTCCTAGGGCATATTTAAGGCATCTTTAAGAGGATATAGATGTAGAACACACTAAGACAAATTTAGGGATTAAGTTATTATCTTTCCCAACTGTGTAGCTTAGCGTGTGTTCAATTTGTACTGTTTAGGGTTGGCATTTCGAGGAGACGCTCTAGCCTACTGTAGCCCAGAACTCTGTGAGTAACAATTGTGTAAAGATATGTTCAAAATGATTATCTTTTGAATACTGAACTGTACTGTTTTCTGAACTGTTACTGATGACTGAATGAATGTATGTCCTATATTCTGAACTGTATTGTGGCATCCTTAGCAACTACTGTTACTGACTGTTACTGTTACAGAGATCTCTGTCGGTCCCCTCGTGGAACCACTACTGTTTACTGATTGATGGCCATCATTACTGTTCGGTCTTTAAGACCCACTGCTTACTGTACTGTTATGTTAATGGATGTACCACATATGACTGATTGACTGAAATACTGATTAAATGAATTGTTTTCATTACTGTAAGGACATTCATTCAAAACCCCTTTACGCATTGTGTTATTCACTGGGCTTTAGCTCACTGCTCATATATATATATGTATGTGCACAGGCATCAGACCGCGGCTAGGAGCGTCAGGGTCACTCCAGTTTTGTCGAGCCAGCCTATGTGCCTCACTGCGAGGTTCCGAGCCTATCGTGCTAAGGCTTAGGGGTGTTTTAGTATTTCCCCCTCCTGCACTGTCTTACTGCTTTGTAATAACCGAATGGATTGTATAGACTGAATGTTTACTGTACTGTTAAGTAAGGATTAAGTCCCTGTACTGAGTGGCTGTATATATTGTACATACTGTCTTGTCACTGGCTATATGTATATTCCAATGAAAGTCTTTTGCATACAGACTGTCACAGCTCATTGGACATTATTTATTTACTGTATTGGCTTCCGCCAGGCCCTGTACTCTGTTTTACTGTATTACTGTTAAGCAGGCCTTCGGTAATCTCGGATTACTGGCCGGTTACGGTGCTAAACCCATATGGCCGGGTTTGGGTCGTGACAACAACCAGATGAGTACTGTACCTTCAGAAGAAGTAGAAAATATAGTATCCAATACAGTAGCTAATACAGTAGTTTCTACATTAGAAGCCAGAGAGCTAGTAGCCTACCAGGATGTAAAGGAAGCCCTAGATAAATGGACTATCCCTAGAGTCAAACCTGATACTATCTATAAGATAGGAATATTTGACTTTTCCAGTAGAAAAATAATTAAAACATTTGAACATGCAGCTTCTATACGGAATGATGATGAGATAATGTATCTCTTACACATACAGGATTTATACCCATTCTTACAAAAATACAAGTATGTCCATATAGGAGTTGTTCATGTAGCTTTTAAACCTTCGACCCTTCTCAGGAAAAACACTTGTATCCAGTGTACCCTTCGGGATGGTAGATGCTTAGATTGGAGAGCATCTCTTATGGGAGCCATTGAAACCAGTCTCTCCCATGGTCCAATATATTTTAATGTATATCCAAACTTAAGCATAGCACTCACTGATGTTAATCTATCAAAAGTTTTAGAACTTAGAGTGTTATCCCATGGATATACGTATCTTCCAGGATCACCACCATTTACAGTTATCTCCAGAATTTATTTAAAGGTTTTAACAACTTTAAACCCTTACATACGGAAACAGAGTGAATTAGGACACACAGTCTTAATAGACACTAATCTTTTCAGTAGTCAAGTTGCTGTGCCAAAAATGATACCTTGGCAGAATATTACTTTTCTAGAAAGATGGCATATTCCCAATGATGTTCCAGCCAGACCTATCATCAGACAATCATTGGATGATGTCATACAGATTCAAGGCGGTAATGTATACCTCACTTTCAATAGGCCACATCGGCCGTTGTCCAGAAGCATGTAGAGTACTAGTTATAGAACTGCTCCATCTTATAGAGTAGATCTACTGGAGTCTTCCAGACAGTCTACCCCCTGAACCCGTAGAGTCGGTTTTACAAGGAATGCCTTCCAGACCACATAGTGATACAAACCCTGACAATACTACAGATCCAGTAGTTCAGGGAATCCAATTTTCAGAAAATCAAAAACCACATGGTGTTTATGAATCCAGAAGGCCTTATAGTCCTATAGCGAGCGATATGAATTTTGAAATTTAATGGATTTTACACCAGGAAGTGAAAATCGTAAAATCCTAAACCAGGATTTTTTACAGGAAAAATGCAGAGAATTTAGAAAAATGGTACTTTGAAAACCATAGTGAATTATAGTTACAACAGCTTAAAATATAGTATTATGCTCATCTAGAGCAACACCAGAAACTTCAGTCTTTTCCTTTATGGTATAAGGAAAACATAATGGTTCCAGAATCACAAATTAATGTTCTTGAAAATATACAGAAAACTTGGGTAACAACAGATGGCCAAAGTATTACTTCTGTCTATCCACCTCCCCAATCATTGGAACTCAAGCCTAGTGGAATTATAAGTTCAAATAAACCACTAGTTATTACAGCCTTTGTTGAAACTCCAGAACGTCTTGCATTAAGGGAACAATTAGAGGTTAAAGATATTATACCCTTAATCAAACAGCACAATTATACGAATCTTTTTTGCCAAACAGCAGGAAAACAATTAATTAGATTAGAAGAAGCCGTTATGCAAATCAAAGATAATTATATTATCCAGCCAAAATCAGAGAACTTAATTCCAGTAACTATAAAACCACCTTTGGATGTGACAAAATTCAAACTTAAATCATCCAAACAAGATACAGAATTTATGGATACTCTTATCAATAGAATACAAAATCTTAAAATAAGAGAATCCTCAACGTCTCAAATTAATATGTTATCCAGAAAAAATCTCCAGAATAATAGAGAAGACCAAAATCTGACTCTTTCTCAAATTACAGAAATTGAAAGCAATTTTCAAGATAATCATCCAGTTTCCATCAATAAAATGCATTATGGGAACTCCAGTAAAACAGCACCCAGTAGGTATTATTATCCCAAACCTACTCTAGTGGATATTCTTTATGAAGAAGATTTCCTCCAGACACAAAAATCTTATCATGGAAAAACCATTTATGAATGGAATATAAATGGTCTTTCTGAATACTAGATATTTGAATTGTTGCATCAAATGATTATGTATTCAACAATTTGCAAACAGAATGATGACCATGAAATCGCCAGATTTTTGGTCAACGGTTTTACAGGAATCCATAAAGGATGGTGGGATAATATCATCACTGAAACCCAACAGGCTGAAATTTTAAGTGCATATAAAAGGGTTACAAAACCCATTATAGGAAATGTTCAAACAGAACAAGATGCAGTTTACACTCTTATCAATACCATTTTACATCACTTTGTTGGTGCTTCTACTGATGGTATTGAAGATAGAAGTAGAGAACTTTTACAGAATCTAAGATGCCCTTCTTTATCCCATTTTCGATGGTATAAAGATGTCTTCATGATGAGGGTTGTTAGACGTTCAGACGCTAATTGTGATCATTGGAAAGCCAAATTTACCGATGGCCTTCCAACTCTCTTTGTTGAGAGAATTAGAAAAAAAATTACGGGATAAACATAGCAAAATGTCTATTCCCTATTCAGAATATACGTATGGCCAACTCATAAGATTGGTCACAGAAAAAGGTCTTGCTTTATGTAATGATCTTAAATTACATAATCAATTGAAAAAACAAAGTCATAATGAATTAGGTGAATTTTGTGAACAATTTGCCTATGACACTAAATCCAGTATCTATCAAACATAAAAATAAAAAACATAAATATGGAAAATCTTCATAGTTTTATTCCAAAAAATCCAGAAAATACAAACCATCTAAACAAATTGTCCAGCAACCACAGCCTCCTAAATCTAAAGGCAAACAGGAAACTTCTTGCAAAAAGAAAGATAAGTCCACAGTTAAATGTTTTAAATGTAGCCAAACAGGACATTATGCTAATCGTTGCAAAGCCAAAATTCAACAAAAATTAAATGAACTAGCTTTGGACGATGAAATTTAGCAACAAATCCTTCAAATGCTTTCTGAAGATTCCAACATAAGCTCAAGTTCAGATAATGAACTTGATGCATTATATTCTTCCAGCTCTGACTCAGAATCTGACTCCTCTCCAGAAATTTGTTCCTGCAAACATAATATTAATCAAATTTCAGAAGAAGCTAACTATAGGAAAACAATAGTTGAAATGAATGGACTTGATATTAGTAGCCCTAGTATCAATGTCCTTACAAAAAGTGAGCAAAATATGTTAAACATTGCTGACCAGATAACTAATCCAGAAATGAAATTAAAATATCTAGAACTCTGTTATCAACAACAGAAGAAGGAAGAAATCGGTCTTCTTCCTAAACATTACAGTATGAAAGAAGTTTATAAAAGAATTCAAAATACAACTGAAGAAAAACCAATAACTATCCAGGATCTTAAGATGGAAGGAAATGCTTTAAAAGTAAAATTAAGCATTTACGAAAAAAAATTCACCCAAAAAAAAAAAGCATTTGCAAACAGCAAATATAGTTATCAATGTTGATATTAAAACAATTAATACTTGGACGTGTTAAAAGGGCACAAAACCTTTTTAATTGATTTATCTCCTAGAATGATAAATATCAAGGGCCAAAGATAACTCCAGTACTTTTCCTCTCTTTTTCTTCTTCTTCTTCTTCTTCTTCTTCTTCTTCTTCTTCTTCTTTTCTATGAGGTCTTTATTTTCTTCTTTTACTTTTTGCATTTTGAAATTTTAAAATAATTTTCACTTGCTTTTTTCTGTTAACTGTATACACTTGTGCCCAAAAGAAACGTGTCCCGTGGATCACCATGTTCCAGTAGGCCAACAAGTATATTTTCAAGGTCCGTTTCCATATCCTATGTTTCCTCCCTGGCCTGTACAATCCCCATCTGGTGCACTGCCAGTCTTCCAACCATATCATGTGCAAGGAATGCCCTACTATCAGAGTTATCTAGGAAATGGCCCATTTTATCAGCCACCTTATCCACCAATGGAGGATTCTCGATTCAATGTTGGTTATGGAGCAGGAGAGAAAAAAAACACCATGGATAGTAGAGACAGCGATGTTGAATCAGAAGCATGGGAGATGGATGCCACCAAAACAAGGTCACATGGTGATTCGGAGTTGGAGAGCGAAGCTTCACAAAGCTAGGGACCACAAAAGAAGGCCGGAAGATTAGGTAAAAAGAAATCAGGCGTTGTTGTTATTCAGAACATCAATTACATCACTTCAAGAGGGAAGAATTCTTCAGGCAATGAATCCCAATCAGCTTCTGACTCTGAAACTGACAAGGAAGCTGGAGATTTTCAGGTCAGTGCACCAGATAGGATGCACAAGAACTCTTTGTCCTCAAAAAGAAGACGAGGTCATGGATACGACCCTGCTTTGGACTATGAAATGCAGGCTCATGTTGAAGATGCTGCTTCACTGGATAACAGAAATAAGGAAGTTATAGTAGATGCCAAGCAAGGGTCCAAGAAGTCAGGCAAGGATCATAAGTCAAGAGTTGCTCCAGATGCTTTAGATAAGAAGACTGTGGGACCAATAAGAAAAGGGAAAAACTTCAAAAATGAGTCCTTTGGATGATGCACGAGCTCGTGCTGAAAAACTAAGAGCTTTCAAAGCTGATCTCCAGAAAATGAAGAAAGAGAAGGTACATTGCTTATTATACTTCAACACTCTACAAGTGAGAAGATTAGCAGCAAAACTCCTTGTGATACTTCCGATATCACATCATGGGTTTGAAAAAGAGAAACACCCTCCCCACATGCTGGGATAAGGTTGTTTAACCCTTCGCAAACCCCGCAGTGGCAGGAGCCCCATTCACTGGGTTGCCTTTTAGCTTTAGCTTCATGTTCTTATAGTTACAGTGCAATTTTTCTTTTGCCAGCTTAGCATGTTTGGCATTCCAATGGACTTCTTATATCTTCAATTATTTCTTTTACCGGAAGAGGAAGATCGCCAGCGACTGGAAGCTTTGAAGATGGAGAGGGAAAAGAGAATTGCAGCAAAAGGTAGTTCGGCTGCTCAGTTGGCATCCTCACAGAAAACGCCGAAAACAATTGCCAAGAAAACTTGTGCTAAGCTCTGTCAAAGAAACAAAGTTCAGTGATTCTGAGCCGGGATCATCATCTCCTCTACAGAGATCTAAGATAAGAACTGCTTCAACTGGATCCAGTGAATCTCATAAAGCCTCTAAAAGCAACAAATCAAGTAATGGAAGCCACTTTCCAGGGAATAGGTCGACTAGATCAGTTTCATCATTACTAGAGCCAAGGAAAGAGAACAGTGATGTCACTCCAGATCCAAAAGTTCCCATGAATCCAAAGACTATCTGAGACCAAAACAGTTAGCAGCCCTTATGTTGCTCCAGCGAAGTCACGACGTGCTAAATTAGTATCAAAGCCAAAGCTTTCAAATAAACCTGAGAGGAAAGACATATCTGCTATTATAAACCTTGATAAAAGCAAGGCTGCAACACTTCCTGAACTTAAGATCAGAACATCTAAAGTGCCTTTGGATGTAGGCCGGAACTCAGCTTAACCAGCAAAATAAAGATAAAGGTATAACAATACCAGAATCCAGCACTAAAAAAGATGAACCTGAATATCTTCTCCTTATGAACAAGGTAACTTTTCAGAAATGGTATATCAGGATTACTTTTATTATAAAACCTGATTTTATAATAAAAGATGTTGTTGCTCTTGTAGACAGCGGTGCTGACATGAATTGTATTCAGGAATGATTAATTCCTACTAAATATTTCCAGAAAACTACCCAATCACTCACCAGTGCAAGTGGTAATTCTTTGTACATTAGGTACAAACTTCCAGAAGTTTTAATATGTAACCAAGGGTTATGTCTTCCAACTTCATTTGTTTTGATTAAAAATATGTCTCAAGCAGTTATCTTAGGAACACCATTCCTGTGTTTATTAATGCCAATTACCAAAATTGATTCTATTGGCATTCATACAACTTTAAATAATCAACAGATTATTTTTGAATATATTACAGAACCTTATACAAAAGAATTAGATCAAATCAAAGATCTAGTCAATTTCAAAGAAAAACAAATTAGTTTCTTGCAGAAAGAAATACATTTTCTAACTACAGAACAAAGATTACAACAATCTTCTTTACAGAATAAAATTAAATCCCTTGAACAAGAGTTCCATACAGAAATTTGTAGTGATATTCCTAATGCTTTTTGGGAACGCAAGAAACATATAGTTTCTCTTCCCTATGATACAGGATTTGATGAGCGCACTATTCCTACAAGATCGTGCCCAGGCCAAATGAAAAAAGAGTGTTTAGAACTCTGTAATACTCTTCTCCAGAAAAAGCTTATCCGACCAAGTTACTCTCCTTGGAGTTGTACAGCTTTTGATGTTAATAACAATGCAGAAATTGAAAGAGGTGTACCAAGATTGGTCATTAATTACAAACCTCTAAATGATGCGTTGAAATGGATAAGGTATCCTATTCCAAACAAGAAAGATCTTTTAGATCGTTTACAAGATGCTATCATCTTTTCAAAATTTGATATGAAATTAGGATATTGGCAGGTTCAAATTGCCGAAAAAGACAGCTATAAAACTACTTTTACAGTACCTTTTGGGCATTATAAATGGAATGTTATGCCATTTGGACCTCAATTGGTATCAGAGCCATGTTTATTGTTGTTCATACTATATTATATTTCTTTTAAATTATACATATATGGTCATAGTACAACTGTAACAACCCTCATACTGCTTACCGATTGATGACTGATTGATTACCGATTACTGTTAAACTGAGATCGAATATGAAAAGTAATTGAACTGACTGAATTACTGAACTGACTGATTGAAATCTGAAACTGAATCGATTGACTGTATCTGTTTAATTGTATATTTATCTGTTTGAGTGTTTAATTATCTGTTTAGTTTTTATGCTTAAACTGTTAATTGAAGGCCTTATCGGCGGCTGAATCCAAAATTGATTGATGTTCCATGATCAATAGAATTTATGTAATTTTATGGTATAATTATCTGAAAACTGATTAGGTATGATTAAATTAGATTAAACATTGATAAAATGCAAAGTTGGCCTTATTTACCAAACTAGCCCTTAGTGGGCCATTACGCCAAACATATTTGAGCCTTAGCTTTGCATTCCAAAACATTTCCTCAGTCCAATTTTGAGAGCTTAACCGATCTAGAGAGAGAGGGAGTGAGAGAATTGATGTGTTCTTGAAGAATTTGCTTGGACATGTAGAAATTGTTAGAGAATTGCAACATTGAGCTTCCATACCTCTAACTCAAGAATTAAGGTAGAGTTCTTGCCCTCTTGCTTTTGATTTAAGTCACTCCTTGCCTGTTTGAGAGGAACATTGAAGATTAGAGCCAAGATATGGCTTGTAATGTTGTAATGTAGCTAGAATCATGCATGCATGTTTGTATTGATGAATTTTGGGTTGATTCCATGGCAAATTGTCACATGCATGTTCATAATTAAGCGTGAGTCCATGTTTTCAACTTGTTTTGAAAAGAATGAGCTCTTTAGAGCATGTTTTGAAGCCTCAAATTGATTTAAAGTCTTGCATGTTATGTGTGAGTATTGTTCATGGAATTGGGTTTGAAAATGGATTTCATTGAAACACCAATGGGCATTGATTTATCAAATTAATCTTTAAAACATGTAGTACTATGAGTTTTGAGGTGTTTTCTGGAAAAGGGGCCCAAAAAAAATGATTTTGGTGCATCGAAACTTGATTTTGAGCTTGGGACTCAAATCTGGAATTTCCAGATTTTGGTCGTCCGCTCGAGCGGGGGAAGTGCCGCTCGAGCGGGAAAATCGAGCTCCCAGCACTTTGGCCTTGTTTACAGTACGCTCGAGCGGATAAGTTGGCACTCGAGCGGGGCCTTGTATCTCATGCTCGAGCGGGAGTCGAGCGGAGATTTCACCCATCCAGTACTTTTACAGTCTGCTCGAGCGGGATAGTTGCCGCTCGAGCGGGTAACCTTTGTTGCATGTCCGCTCGAGCGGGGAAACCTACGCTCGAGCGGAACCCTGTTTCACTGAAATTTCTGAAAATGTTGTCCGATCACATCTTTGCATCCTCTTTCCATCCTAGGCATTCCTAGTGCATATTTAAGGCATCTTTAAGAGGATATAGATGTAGAACACACTAAGACAAATTTAGGGATTAAGTTATTATCTTTCCCAACTGTGTAGCTTAGCCTGTGTTCATTCTGTACTGTTTAGGGTTGGCATTTCGAGGAGACGCTCTAGCCTACTCTAGCCCAGAACTCTGTGAGTAACAATTGTGTAAAGATATGTTCAAAATGATTATCTTTTGAATACTGAACTGTACTGTTTTCTGAACTGTTACTGATGACTGAATGAATGTATGTCCTATATTCTGAACTGTATTGTGGCATCCTTAGCAACTACTGTTACTGACTGTTACTGTTACAGAGATCTCTGTCGGTCCCCTCGTGGAACCACTACTGTTTACTGATTGATGGCCATCATTACTGTTCGGTCTTTAAGACCCACTGCTTACTGTACTGTTATGCTAATGGATGTACCACATATGACTGATTGACTGAAATACTGATTAAATGAATTGTTTTCATTACTGTAAGGACATTCATTCAAAACCCCTTTACGCATTGTGTTATTCACTGGGCTTTAGCTCACTGCTCATATATATATATATATGTAGGTGCACAGGCATCAGACCGCGGCTAGGAGCGTCAGGGTCACTCCAGTTTTGTCGAGCCAGCCTATGTGCCTCACTGCGAGGTTCCGAGCCTATCGTGCTAAGGCTTAGGGGTGTTTTAGTATTTCCCCCTCCTGCACTGTCTTACTGCTTTGTAATAACCGAATGGATTGTATAGACTGAATGTTTACTGTACTGTTAAGTAAGGATTAAGTCCCTGTACTGAGTGGCTGTATATATTGTACATACTGTCTTGTCACTGGCTATATGTATATTCCAATGAAAGTCTTTTGCATACAGACTGTCACAGCTCATTGGACATTATTTATTTACTGTATTGGCTTCCGCCAGGCCCTGTACTCTGTTTTACTGTATTACTGTTAAGCAGGCCTTCGGTAATCTCGGATTACTGGCCGGTTACGGTGCTAAACCCATATGGCCGGGTTTGGGTCGTGACAACAACCAGATGAGTACTGTACCTTCAGAAGAAGTAGAAAATATAGTATCCAATACAGTAGCTAATACAGTAGTTTCTACATTAGAAGCCAGAGAGCTAGTAGCCTACCAGGATGTAAAGGAAGCCCTAGATAAATGGACTATCCCTAGAGTCAAACCTGATACTATCTATAAGATAGGAATATTTGACTTTTCCAGTAGAAAAATAATTAAAACATTTGAACATGCAGCTTCTATACGGAATGATGATGAGATAATGTATCTCTTACACATACAGGATTTATACCCATTCTTACAAAAATACAAGTATGTCCATATAGGAGTTGTTCATGTAGCTTTTAAACCTTCGACCCTTCTCAGGAAAAACACTTGTATCCAGTGTACCCTTCGGGATGGTAGATGCTTAGATTGGAGAGCATCTCTTATGGGAGCCATTGAAACCAGTCTCTCCCATGGTCCAATATATTTTAATGTATATCCAAACTTAAGCATAGCACTCACTGATGTTAATCTATCAAAAGTTTTAGAACTTAGAGTGTTATCCCATGGATATACGTATCTTCCAGGATCACCACCATTTACAGTTATCTCCAGAATTTATTTAAAGGTTTTAACAACTTTAAACCCTTACATACGGAAACAGAGTGAATTAGGACACACAGTCTTAATAGACACTAATCTTTTCAGTAGTCAAGTTGCTGTGCCAAAAATGATACCTTGGCAGAATATTACTTTTCCAGAAAGATGGCATATTCCCAATGATGTTCCAGCCAGACCTATCATCAGACAATCATTGGATGATGTCATACAGATTCAAGGCGGTAATGTATACCTCACTTTCAATAGGCCACATCGGCCGTTGTCCAGAAGCATGTAGAGTACTAGTTATAGAACTGCTCCATCTTATAGAGTAGATCTACTGGAGTCTTCCAGACAGTCTACCCCCTGAACCCGTAGAGTCGGTTTTACAAGGAATGCCTTCCAGACCACATAGTGATACAAACCCTGACAATACTACAGATCCAGTAGTTCAGGGAATCCAATTTTCAGAAAATCAAAAACCACATGGTGTTTATGAATCCAGAAGGCCTTATAGTCCTATAGCGAGCGATATGAATTTTGAAATTTAATGGATTTTACACCAGGAAGTGAAAATCGTAAAATCCTAAACCAGGATTTTTTACAGGAAAAATGCAGAGAATTTAGAAAAATGGTACTTTGAAAACCATAGTGAATTATAGTTACAACAGCTTAAAATATAGTATTATGCTCATCTAGAGCAACACCAGAAACTTCAGTCTTTTCCTTTATGGTATAAGGAAAACATAATGGTTCCAGAATCACAAATTAATGTTCTTGAAAATATACAGAAAACTTGGGTAACAACAGATGGCCAAAGTATTACTTCTGTCTATCCACCTCCCCAATCATTGGAACTCAAGCCTAGTGGAATTATAAGTTCAAATAAACCACTAGTTATTACAGCCTTTGTTGAAACTCCAGAACGTCTTGCATTAAGGGAACAATTAGAGGTTAAAGATATTATACCCTTAATCAAACAGCACAATTATACGAATCTTTTTTGCCAAACAGCAGGAAAACAATTAATTAGATTAGAAGAAGCCGTTATGCAAATCAAAGATAATTATATTATCCAGCCAAAATCAGAGAACTTAATTCCAGTAACTATAAAACCACCTTTGGATGTGACAAAATTCAAACTTAAATCATCCAAACAAGATACAGAATTTATGGATACTCTTATCAATAGAATACAAAATCTTAAAATAAGAGAATCCATAACGTCTCAAATTAATATGTTATCCAGACAAAATCTCCAGAAATTGAAAGCAATTTTCAAGATAATCATCCAGTTTCCATCAATAAAATGCATTATGGGAACTCCAGTAAAACAGCACCCAGTAGGTATTATTATCCCAAACCTACTCTAGTGGATATTCTTTATGAAGAAGATTTCCTCCAGACACAAAAATCTTATCATGGAAAAACCATTTATGAATGGAATATAAATGGTCTTTTTGAATACCAGATATTTGAATTGTTGCATTAAATGATTATGTATTCAACAATTTGCAAACAGAATGATGACCATGAAATTGCCAGATTTTTGGTCAACGGTTTTACAGGAATCCATAAAGGATGGTGGGATAATATCATCACTGAAACCCAACAGGCTGAAATTTTAAGTGCATATAAAAGGGTTACAAAACCCATTATAGGAAATGTTCAAACAGAACAAGATGCAGTTTACACTCTTATCAATACCATTTTACATCACTTTGTTGGTGCTTCTACTGATGGTATTGAAGATAGAAGTAGAGAACTTTTACAGAATCTTAGATGCCCTTCTTTATCCCATTTTCGATGGTATAAAGATGTCTTCATGATGAGGGTTGTTAGACGTTCAGACGCTAATTGTGATCATTGGAAAGCCAAATTTACCGATGGCCTTCCAACTCTCTTTGTTAAGAGAATTAGAAAAAAAATTACGGGATAAACATAGCAAAATGTCTATTCCCTATTCAGAATATACGTATGGCCAACTCATAAGATTGGTCACAGAAAAAGGTCTTGCTTTATGTAATGATCTTAAATTACATAATCAAGTGAAAAAACAAAGTCATAATGAATTAGGTGAATTTTGTGAACAATTTGCCTATGACACTAAATCCAGTATCTATCAAACATAAAAATAAAAAACATAAATATGGAAAATCTTCAAAGTTTTATTCCAAAAAATCCAGAAAATACAAACCATCTAAACAAATTGTCCAGCAACCACAGCCTCCTAAATCTAAAGGCAAACAGAAAACTTCTTACAAAAAGAAAGATAAGTCCACAGTTAAATGTTTTAAATGTGGCCAAAGAGGACATTATGCTAATCGTTGCAAAGCTAAAATTCAACAAAAATTAAATGAACTAGCTTTGGACGATGAAATTCAGCAACAAATCCTTCAAATGCTTTCTGAAGATTCCAACATAAGCTCAAGTTCAGATAATGAACTTGCTGCATTATATTCTTCCAGCTCTGACTCAGAATCTGACTCCTCTCCAGAAATTTGTTCCTGCAAACATAATATTAATCAAATTTCAGAAGAAGCTAACTATAGGAAAACAATAGTTGAAATGAATGGACTTGATATTAGTAGCCCTAGTATCAATGTCCTTACAAAAAGTGAGCAAAATATGTTAAACATTGCTGACTAGATAACTAATCCAGAAATGAAATTAAAATATCTAGAACTCTGTTATCAATAACAGAAGAAGGAAGAAATCGGTCTTCTTCCTAAACATTACAGTATGAAAGAAGTTTATAAAAGAATTCAAAATACAACTGAAGAAAAACCAATAACTATCAGGATCTTAAGATGGAAGGAAATGCTTTAAAAGTAAAATTAAGCATTTACAAAAAAATTCACCCAAAAAAAAAAAAAAAGCATTTGCAAACAGCAAATATAGTTAACAATGCTGATATTAAAAAAATTAATACTTGGACGTGTTAAAGGGGTACAAAACCTTTTTAATTGATTTATCTCCTAGAATGATAAATATCAAGGGCCAAAGATAACTCCAGTACTTTTCCTCTCTTCTTCTTCTTCTTCTTCTTCTTCTTCTTCTTCTTTTCTATGAGGTCTTTATTTTCTTCTTTCACTTTTTGCATTTTGAAATTTTAAAATAATTTTCACTTGCTTTTTTCTGGTTAACTGTATACACTTGTGCCCAAAAGAAACGTGTCCCATGGATCACCAAGTTCCAGTAGGCCAACAAGTATATTTTCAAGGTCCGTTTCCATATCCTATGTTTCCTCCCTGGCCTGTACAATCCCCATCTGGTGCACTGCCAGTCTTCCAACCATATCATGTGCAAGGAATGCCCTACTATCAGAGTTATCTAGGAAATGGCCCATTTTATCAACCACCTTATCCACCAATGGAGGATTCTCGATTCAATGTTGGTTATGGAGAAGGACAGAAAAAAAACACCATGGATAGTAGAGACAGCAATGTTGAATCAGAAGCATGGGAGATGGATGCCACCAAAACAAGGTCACATGGTGATTCGGAGTTGGAGAACGAAGCTTCACAAAGCTAGGGACCACAAAAGAAGGCCGGAAGATTAGGTAAAAAGAAATCAGGCGTTGTTGTTATTCAGAACATCAATTACATCACTTCAAGAGGGAAGAATTCTTCAGGCAATGAATCCCAATCAGCTTCTGACTCTGAAAGTGACAAGGAAGCTGGAGGTTTTCAGGTCAGTGCTCCAGATAGGATGCACAAGAACTCTTTGTCCTCAAAAAGAAAACTAGGTCATGGATACGACCCTGCTTTGGACTATGAAATGCAGGCTCATGTTGAAGATGCTGCTTCACTGGATAACAGAAAGAAGGAAGTTGTAGTAGATGTCTAGCAAGGGTCCAAGAAGTCAAACAAGGATTAGAAGTCAAGAGTTGCTCCAGATGCTTTAGATAAGAAGACTGTGGGACCAATAAGAAAAGGGAAAAACTTCAAAAATGAGTCCTTTGGATGATGCACGAGCTCGTGCTGAAAAACTAAGAGCTTTCAAAGCTGATCTCCAGAAAATGAAGAAAGAGAAGGTACATTGCTTATTATACTTCAACACTCTACAAGTGAGAAGATTAGCAGCAAAACTCCTTGTGATACTTACGATATCACATCATGGGTTTGAAAAAGAGAAACACCCTCCCCACATGCAGGGATAAGGTTGTTTAACCCTTCGCAAACCCCACAGTGGCAGGAGCCCCATTCACTGGGTTGCCTTTTACCTTTAGCTTCATGTTCTTATAGTTACAGTGCAATTTTTCTTTTGCCAGCTTAACATGTTTGGCATTCCAATGGACTTCTTATATCTTCAATTTATTTCTTTTACCGGAAGAGGAAGATCGCAAGCGACTGGAAGCTTTGAAGATGGAGAGGGAAAAGAGAATTGCAGCAAAAGGCAGTTCGACTGCTTAGTTGGCATCCTCACAGAAAACCCCGAAAACAATTGCCAACAAAACTTGCGCTAAGCTCTGTCAAAGGAACAAAGTTTAGTGATTCAGAGCTGGGATGATCATCTCCTCTACAGAGATCTAAGATAAGAACTGCTTCAACTGGATCCAGTGAATCTCATAAAGCCTCTAAAAGCAACAAATCAAGTGATGGAAGCCACTTTCCAGGGAATAGGTCGACTAGATCAGTTTCATCATTACTAGAGCCAAGGAAAGAGAATAGTGATGTCACTCCAGATCCAAAGGTTCCCATGAATCCAAAGACTATCTGAGACCAAAACAGTTAGCAGCCCTTATGTTGCTCTAGCGAAGTCACGACGTGCTGAATTAGTATCAAAGCCAAAGCTTTCAAATGAACCTGAGAGGAAAGACATATCTGCTATTATAAACCTTGATAAAAGCAAGGCTGCAACACTTCCTAAACTTAAGATCAGAACATCTAAAGTGCCTTTGGATGTAGGCCGGAACTCAGCTTAACCAGCAAAATAAAGATAAAGGTATAACAATACCAGAATCCAGCACTAAAAAAGATGAACCTGAATATCTTCTCCTTATGAACAAGGTAACTTTCCAGAAATGGTATATCAGGATTACTTTTATTATAAAACCTGATTTTATAATAAAAGATGTTGTTGCTCTTGTAGACAGCGGTGCTGACATGAATTGTATTCAGGAATGATTAATTCCTACTAAATATTTCCAGAAAACTACCCAATCACTCACTAGTGCAAGTGGTAATTCTTTGTACATTAGGTACAAACTTCCAGAAGTTTTAATATGTAACCAAGGGTTATGTCTTCCAACTTCGTTTGTTTTGATTAAAAATATGTCTCAAGCAGTTATCTTAGGAACACCATTCCTGCATTTATTAATGCCAATTACCAATATTGATTCTATTGGCATTCATACAACTTTAAATAATCAACAGATTATTTTTGAATTTATTATAGAACCTTATACAAAAGAATTAGATCAAATCAAAGATCTAGTCAATTTCGAAGAAAAACAAATTAATTTCTTGCAAAAAGAAATACATTTTCTAACTACGGAACAAATATTACATCAATCTTCTTTACAGAATAAAATTAAATCCCTTAAACAAGAATTCCATACAAAAAGTTGTAGTGATGTTCCTAATGCTTTTTGGGAACGCAAGAAACATATAGTTTCTCTTCGCTATGATACGTGATTTGATGAGCGCACTATTCCTACAAGATCACGCCCAAGCCAAATGAAAAAAGAGTATTTAGAACTCTGCAAAACAGAAATTAATATTCTTCTCTAGAAAAAGCTTATCCGACCAAGTTACTCTCCTTGGAGTTGTACAGCCTTTTATGTTAATAAGAATGCAGAAATTGAAAGAGGTGTACCAAGATTGGTCATTAATTACAAACCTCTAAATGATGCCTTGAAATGGATAAGGTATCCTATTCCAAACAAGAAAGATCTTTTAGATCGTTTACAGGATGCTATCATCTTTTCAAAATTTGATATGAAATCAGGATATTGGCAGGTTCAAATTGCTAAAAAAGACAGGTATAAAACTGCTTTTACAGTACCTTTTGGGCATTATGAATGGAATGTTATGCCATTTGGATTAAAAAATGCTCCATCTGAATTCCAGCATGTTATGAATGATATTTTCAATCCTTATACAGAATTTGCAATTTGTTATATTGATGACGTTCTCATTTTTTCATCATCAATAGACCAGCATATCAAACATCTTAATATTTTTAAGCATGCTATTATCAGAAATGGTTTGGTCATTTCTGCACCAAAAATGAAACTTTTTCAAACTACAGTCAGATTTTTAGACCATAACATTCATAATGGCACTATAATTCCAATCAATAGAAGTGTGGAGTTTACATCAAAATTTCTTGATGAAATTAAAGATAAAACTCAATTACAGAGATTTCTTGGTAGTTTAAATTATATTCATAATTACTACCCTAATTTAGCCACAGATGCTGCAATTCTGTATACCAGACTTCGCAAAAACCCTCCACCTTGGGGTCCAGAACATACAGAAACTGTTCGGAAAATTAAGACAAGAGTCAAAACACTCCCTTGTCTTGCCTTACCAAATCTAGAATGGAAAAAGATTGTTGAAACAGATGCCTCTAACCAAGGTTATGGTGGCATCCTCAAACAATTCAATCCTAACAGTAAAAAAGAAGAACTCTTACGTTTTACTTCAGGAACTTGGAAACAAGCAGCTTTAAATTACCCGACAATCAAACAGGAATGTTTAGCCATTGTAAAATGTGTTTCAAAATTCCAGGATAATTTATTAAATTAACATTTTTTAATTCGTGTTGATTGTTTTGCAACAAAACAAAATCTTTAAAAAAGATGTCCAGAATTTAGCTCAAAAATAAATTTTTGCAGCTTGGCAAAGTTTACTTTCAGCATTTGACTTTGATATTGAATATATCAAAGGTGAACATAATTCTTTACCGGATTTTCTAACTCGTGAATATTTCCAGGGTCCCAATGTCCAGTAGAGGCTGGGGCCCTGGCCGAAGGGGTCGAGGAAGCGGATCTAATCCCTACCATATACAGAATCCATATCATACAGAATTTTCAGGGCTTTCAGCTGCCCTTTTCAGTAAAAAAGGGAAATCTAGCCAAAGTGCTAAAGATGTCCTCCTTACACCTCTAGAACCATATTTACAGAATACAGTAATTGAGGAAACAGTCCTCTATATTAATACAGAAGATGAACAATGGATGACAGATCCATGGGAAATCAAAAGGCTGTATCTTACAACTCAACATTCTCCACCGCATTTTGATCAATACAGATATATCTTTGAATAGATTCTTGTTGAGACAGCTTCGGTTGAGTTCAAACATACTTTGGATGATCCCAACCAGACAGCTAGTCCATTAATTACAGAAAAGCCACCATCCAGAAAATCATGCCTAAATCTTTATTAGAAATTCTTGAAAATTATTTCTCCAATTCAGGTTGGATACGGATAAAAGGATTACCACCACTATGTTCCAAAATGGATGGTTTGGGGATTAAATATGTACAAGCTTGAGTATTAAGTTTAATTTGTTCAATCAGGTCGGGTTGAGATTCATCAAGGGTCTTTCACCATTTAAAAAAGAAATTGTTTTTTTGGCGGGAAAGCGTATTCTGAAAATCACAAGCAAGATCTCATCTCCAAATCCAAGGGAGACCGAAATAAATCATAAATATAGCAAAGGATTTGGACAGAGAATGATTCTGATTACCAGGCATAGCTTGAAAAGTAGTAACCCATAGATGAAATTGAATATCGATGGGTTCGGGTAAGATAGATGGATCAGGCCCAAACTTATCCCACCAAACAAAGAACAAGTTGGGAATACCAGCTTGGTAAGTTTGGGGGCAAACTTTGATGAACCATGAATGAGTACGATTAGGGTTTATATAAAAAAAAGGATTTAGTAAAAGTTTCGGTATAATCCTAATAATATAAATAGTAATAAGCATGACTCTAATACCAATAGGTGTACTAACCGTATATTTATAAGCACGTCTGTCAATGACTTACAGGGGATACATGCTGTACAGGAATTTAATTCAATAGTGGCAAAACCCAAAACGTGACTTGGGTGACGTCTCACTTTCAAATATATGATTTATATCCCTAATTAGCACAAATTCAGGAATATTACTGTTTCTATGAACAATATAATAATTACAAATTACTACACTTATGATCTCATGTTTGTGTAATTACTATGGAAGGGGTCATTGATCAAGAGCCAAACGTATAATCTTCTCTTGCAGAGATTGTTCTGTTAAAACTATTAATTTTTGGAGTTCTTCAATCCAAGATTGTATAGTGAGTATACCCTGCAGAGTCAATAAAGTAGCTAATCTTTCTTTATGCCAATCTAATAATGCAAGGAATTCAGATAAAGTATTTACAGAAATCAAACATCATAAAATACTTACAATATAGTAGCAAGCTCAAAACAAGAGAGTTTCTTCACACATAATTGATATATCATAAAATTTCAAAAAAATTTACAAGAGAAAGAGAAAGAAAGAGTAAAAGAAAACTTGTGTCTCAACAAGGGAGAGACTTGGCCTTAAATTGCCATTCTTGACTTATTCTGAAAAATAATTGAAAACAAGTGACCTGTCATTGATGGTTGGAGTCGTTCATCCTTATCTTCAATTCTTCTCTTCTACTGTGTGGAGATATTATTTTAATAATGCAAATGCCTTAGGGTCCTGATGTGCTAGCATGCTCGGATAAAAAAACAACTAGTCCTTTTTTTTCCTGGTGAGAGCGGATAAAAGAGGATAAAAAGCTAATGATTATACATCTTTAGCTTTTGCTTTTGCTTTGCGATGCAAACTTTGTCGTGTTCGACTTTATCAGCAATAATGTCGGTAAGAGAATTTCAAAAATCACCAAGTGTTTCACCATCATCATTATCATTTGGTTCTTTTGTCTCTCCTGCAAGGACATTATACGCATTATCATGCTTATTCTTATCATTATCCTTATCTTGATTGGCTGCTGAGACCATAGAAACATCATCCTGAAATTCATATTTCATGGATTAGAGAAATTGGTGTATATTCCATGCATTTGATCATCAAATCTTTATTAGAAATTATTGAAAATTGTTTCTTCAATTCATATTGGATACAGATAAAAGGATTACCGCCACTATGTTCCGGAATGGATGGTTTGGAGATTAAATTCGTACAAGGTTAAGTATTAAGTTTAATTTGTTGAATCAGGTCGGGTTAAGATTCGTCAAGGGTCTTCCACCATTTAAAAAAGAAATTTTTTTTTTAAGACGAGAAAGCTTATTCTGAAAATCACAAGCAAGATCCCACCTCCAAATCCAAGGGAGACCGAAATGAATCATAAATATAGCAAAGGATTTGGATAGAGAATGATTCTGATTACCGGGCATAGCTTGAAAAGTAGTAACCCATAGATTAAATTGACTATGGACAAGTTTAGGTAAGATAGATGGATCAGGCCTAAACTTATCCCACCAAGCAAAAACCAGTTGAGATTACCAGCTTGCTACATTTCGGGGCAAACTTTGATGAACCAAGAATGAGTATGATTAGGGTTCATATAAAGAAAGGATTTCGTAAAAACTTCGGTATAATCCCAATAATACAAATAATAATAACTATGGCTCTGATACCAATAGTTGTGCTAACTGTATATTTATAAGCACGTCTATCAATGACTTATAGGAGATACATGCCACACAAGAATTTAATTCAACAATGGCAAAACCTAAAATGCGACTTAGGTGATGTCTCACTGTCAGATATATGATTCATATCCCTAATTAGCACAAATTCAGGAATATTACTTTTCATATGAACGATATAATAATTACAAATTAATACACATATGATCTCATGTTTGTGTAATTACTACGGAAGGGGTCGTTGATCAAGAGCCAAGCGAATAATCTTCTCTTGCAGAGATTGCCCTGTTAAAACTATTAATTTATGGATTTCTTCAATCCAAGATTGTATAGTGAGTATATGCTGCAGAGTTAATAAAGTAGCTAATTTTTTTTTATGCCAATCTAATAATGTAAGGAATTCAGATAAAGTATTTGCAGAAATAAAACATTATAAAATACTTACAATATAGTAGGAGTCTCAAAAACAAAAGGGTTGCTCCACACATAATTGATATATCAAAAAACTTTAGAAATTTTTACAAGAGAAAGAGAAATAAAGGGTAAAAGTAAACTTGTGTCTTAACAAGAGTGAGATTTGCCCTTAAATAACCATTTTTGACTTATCTTGAAAAATAAGTGAAGAAAGGTGGCGTGTCCTTGATGGTTGGAGTCGTTCATCCTTATCTTCAATTCTTATCTTCTGATGTGTGGAGATATTATTTTAATAATGCAAATTAATGCAAATGCCTTAGGGTCCTGATGTACTGGCATGCTCGGATAAAAAAACAATTAGTCCTTCTTTTTCTGGTAAGTACGGATAAGAAGGGATAAAAAGCTAATGATTATACATCTTTAGCTTTTGCTTTTATTTTGCGAACTTTGTCGCGTTTGACTTTATCAGCAATAATGTCTGTAAGAGAATTTAAAAAATCAGTGAGGGTTCCACCACCATCTTTATCATCAAGCTCCTGTGCCTCTCTTCCAAGGACATTATACGCATTATCTTGCTCATCCTTATCCTTATCCTGACTAGCTGATGAGACCATAGTAACATCATCCTGGAATTTGGATTCCATAGATTGGAGAAATTGGTGTTTCAAATATTCCATGCATTTGATCATCAAATCTTTATCAAAAAATTTTAAAAATTGTTTCTTCAATTCAGATTGGATACAGATAAATGATTACCACCACTATGTTCCGGAATGGATGGTTTGGGGATTAAATCCCTACAAGCTTGAGTATTATGTATAATTTGTTCAATCAGGTCGGGTTAAAGATTTATCAAGGGTCTTCCATCATTTAAAAAAGAATTTTTGATTTTTTTTTTTTTATGACGAGAAAGCTTATTCTAAAAATCACAAGCAAGATCCCACGTCCAAATCCCAGGCAGACTGAAATGAATCATAAATACAGCGAAGGATTCGGAAAGGGAATGATTTTGATTACCAGGCATAGCTTCACTACAACAAAAAAGGGTTTTTACAACGCACAATGCACGTTGTAAAAACCCTTCTATGACGTGCAATGCGCGTCATATTATGACCAGTCATGGAAAGTCATTCACTTTCAACGACATGTTTTGTATGCTGTTAAAAACTATTTAACGGCAGATTTTGTGCGTTATTGTTACTTTTTCTATGACATGTTATAGTATGCCGTTAAAAACTATTTAACGGCAGATTTTGTGCATCATTGTAACTTTTTCTACAACTACTTTTGCACATCGTTAATTGGTGAGACAAATAACGACACTGATTGCGCGCTGTAAAATATGTAATATGACGACTTATTATGCCTGCCGTAGAATATGTAGTTTTTTATTTTATTTTATTTTAAATTCAATAGGTTCTATTTGACCAATTTTATACAATCTAACAAATATTACAAACAAGCATCACAAAACATCAATCAACCACCAAAATATTGTTTGAAACATCAAAAAGAAACTATACCTATAAATTATAAACATTCAACAATTGTCTATACATTCCAAACATTCGAAAACTATATCCTTAAGTTCTAAACTGTACAAAAAGTTTAAACTATCCAAAGCTATGCATATCTAACTTTCTAAACATATCGACAACTATTAAGAGATTATCTAAAACTACCGACAACAGTTCCTATAGCAGTTATAGCTGCAACTATAGCAAATCCACTTGCTCCTATCACAAGGACGAGAGTGCCCAATGTATGTGTTAAGGCACCTAAACCTGCAGCAATAGCTGGAGCAACTAACCCTGTTGCATTTCTTGTCTGCATGACAAAGGAAACTTCACATAAGTACAAAAACCAATGACTCAGGGACAAATATTTCCTGAAGTATAAAGAAATGATCAAGAAATTTTAAAACATCGACAAAACATTTCCAAAATTAATAAGATAATTCAATGGCCCCATAAAAGCAATGTTATAATGAAAAATTAGCAAAAATTCAAGATCTCAATAGTCTCAACGTATATGCAAATAAAATTCACATAAACCAAAACCTTTTTTTTCATACCTCATATGAAGTTACCTCTTTTGTTGCAATGTTTCTAGAGGGAAATGAGTAGGAATCTTCAAAAAAACCATTAAGTTTGTACAAGAAAATATAGTTTGCTACTAAATCCAGGCCATAAGAAGCTCAAGAGAAAATTTAAATTTAAAAAGAGGAAGAGGTGGAATTAATCTACTTCAATGCAGCACCTACTTAGGACTTGCATAATTATGTTAAAGGATCTCTATGTATGAGGTTTAGGTTTGTATAGGTTTTATCCATTACCATTGTAAGTTCCAAAATAAAGAGTCCAAGTCAAATTAGAGTCTATATTATTTACAAGTTTGTCTATTACCTAGAACAATTCCCTCTTCCACAACTGCTCTTGTTGCATTTAAAGCATCTGTAACCCAGTCTTTCCTTTCTCCAACTTCTGCCTTGCTAGCCCTTCTAACCTGAAAGAAGAAGACTTGCAATGAAGTCATTAAAATACATGCAACACTAGAAATTTAGTAAATATTTACCTTGAAAACAGTAACACCACTAGATAGCTTTGTCAACCGCTTCTATGCTTTCTCTTTGTCAAAAATAGCAGTACTCTTCTCAATGGCGGCCCTTAGCTATTCAAACATGTAAATAGTATCTTGTTAACATTTTCTATGCAAATCAATGGCTTTTAGACCCTACACGATAACATGAGAATTCTATGTCTCTTGAATTAAGTACTTGAGCACATTTCTTCAAATTTCTCTCCTCAGTTTCCTCAGAAAACAAGATATATATACATATAATTACAAACTTCAATTAAACAATGGAAGTAAACAAGAATTACAAGTCAAAAAACTTGTGTTACATGGACTTGCCAGTTTATAACAGAGTACCTGTGTCGACACGACACGACACGGGTGCGGGTGTGAGATATGTGTCAGATTCAGCATGATTTTCTCAGACACGGCTGACATGAGAGGAGAAAGAAGAAGGGTTGTTGAGAGAGAGAAAGAGAGAGAGAGAGAGAGAGAGAGAGAGAGAGAGAGGGGGCTAAAACTCACCTTTGTGAAGCAAGTCGAGTCGTGAAGCAAGATCAAAGCGCAAACCCTAGTCGCGAACTAGACCAAACCGAGGGAGATCTAAAAACCAACATCTCAAAGTCGATTCCACCCTAGGGCTTCGATTCCTCTTTGGTCTCGATCTCTCTTTCTCTGGCTCTTCTATCTTCTCTTATTCTCTCTCTCTCTCTCTCTCTCTCTCTCTCTTTTCTTCTTTGAATCTAACTTCTCTTCCTCTCCGTTTTCTGTCTCTGCTTTCTATTTATAAATGATATTAATATAATAATATATAATAGTATTCATATTATATAATATTCACTCAAAAAAATATTGTATAATACAATATATTATAAATATTATAATTTTTATGTCTAAAATAAAAATAATTTGTTTTATCATATATAATATAATTTATTTTATATCTAAAATAATTTTTATTTATTATTTATATCCGTAAAAAGTCAGTTTTATTGTAGTGTTTGAAAAGCAGTAACCCATAGACTAAATTGAATAGGAACGGGTTCGGGTAAGATAGATGGATCTGGCCAAAACTTATCCCACCAAGCAAAAACCAGTTGGGAATACTTGCTTGGTAAGTTTGGGGGCAAACTTTGATGAATCATGAATGAGTACGATTAAGGTTCACAAAAAGAAAGGATTTCGTAAAAACTTCGGTATAATCCTAATAATACAAATAGCAATAAACATGGCTCTGATACCAATAGGTGTGCTAACCGAAAATTTATAAGCACTTTTGTCAATGGCTTATAGGAGATACATGTCGTACAGGAATTTAATTCAACAATGGCAAAACCCCAAACGCGAATTGGGTGACGTCCCACTTACAGATATATGATTCACATCCCTAATTAGTACAAATTTAGAAATATTACTGTTCATATGAACAATGTAATAATTACAAATTAATACATGTATGATCTCATGTTTGTGTAATTTCTATGGAAGGGTTCGCTGATCAAGAGCGAAACGAATAATCTCCTTTTACTGAGATTGTTCTGTTAAAACTATTAATTTACAGAGTTCTTCAATCCAAGATTTTACAGTGAGTATATGCTGCAGAGTTAATAAAGTAGCTAATCTTTTTTTATGTCAATCTAATAACGCATGCAATTCAGATAAAGTATTTGCAAACATAAAACATTATAAAATAGTTACAATATAGTAGCAGGCTCAAAACAAGAGAGTTGCTCCACACATAATTGATATATCATAAAACTTCAAAAAATTTACAAGAGAAAGAGAAAGAGAAAGAAAGAGTGACAGAAAACTTGTGTCTCAACAAGGGTGAGACTTGCCCTTAAATAATCATTCTTGACTTATCCTATAAAATAATTGAAGATAGGTGGCGTGTACTTGATGGCTGGAGTCGTTCGTCCTTATCTTCAATTCTTATCTTTTGCTGATTGGAGATATTACTTTAATAATGCAAATGCCTTAGGGTCCTGTTGTGCTGGCATGCTCGGATAAAAAAACGACTAGCACTTCTTTTTCTGGTGAGTGCGGATAAAAAGGGATAAAAAGGTAATGATTATACATCTTTAGCTTTTGTTTTTTCCTTTGAGGGCTTTTTCGCATTTGACTATATCAGCAATAATGTCGGTAAGAGAATCTCAAAAATCACTGAGGGTTCCACCTTCATCATTATCATTAGGCACCTGTGCCTCTCCTACTAGGGCATTATACGTTTTATCATGCTTATCCTCATCCGTATCTTGACTGGCTGCTAAGACCATAAAAACTGCCACGCCCCGTATTTTATTACTAGGATAACATTACCAAAATCCATTAATTAAGTTCATTTACAATAGACAATTCATCCTTGGATGAAATGATGAATAATTAAATATACAAGTTCCCTCTCGTGATACAACAATAACATTTACATACGAATAAAAGAAATGCCCTGAGGCTTACAATAAAAGAGAGGACACTACTTTTTACAAAGAAGCTGGCACTCAGTCAAACAAACAAATGAAGTAGTACAATCCATTACTACATTACACATATGAAATGGTAAAACCCATTGTTTGATCTTCAAATCCGAAAAGCATTCCCTGTACACATGTACAGATAGGGCGTGAGCAACCACTAGCTCACCAAACAATCTCATATTATACCATTAGAAGATATGTGAGTACAAAGGTACTCATACATATACGTGAAATCATATCATGTCAAAACCATATAATTCTATTACATAATCTCTTAAATCCAATTTATTTAATTAACCACAACTAGGTAACTGAAATAAATAAGCATGCCTCAAATGCAACATGGCATCATTTTCAATTCATTCAATTACCCATTTGTCAATTGAATCAAATAATTAAACAATTCATAATGACATTTAACAAAGTATCAAATACATTTTATACAGTCTTTGAGATGAATGCATATGCCATGTCATAATCAAAATATTTTTCTCATCTTTTTGAAAATCTTATGCACAATGCCAATTTAAAAATACATTAATCCAATAATTTCAATATAATTTCAAGGGTGGTAAATACGACTCAAGTAATCCCTAGGCTGGTGTCTACAAGTAGGCATATCAAGCACTACCAAATTCCCACTTTACCTATCTCTCACCGAAAGGGCAGTGGTACCTCCTCCGCGCGTGTTTTCGGTCTTTCACCATGAACATTCAGGCCAACTTAAACCAACATCAAACTACACCCCCTATTCGAACTTACCAACGTATTTACCCAAAACAAATCCAAATGATCTTGTTTCTCAAAAACAATTCCTTTCTCAAAACAATAGTTTTCAATTGCAATTCAAAATCCATGATAATAGTGAAATGGGATGGCAATACAATATGTAACAATGCTTTAAAATAATTCCAATTTCAATTCCACCACACAATGCTCCATTGTGATCAATTTCCATATCTTTATCAATGTAATATCATGATACAATCTCAAGAGATAATATAATGTCAATGTTCATGTATTTACCACATGTAAATCAACAACTTTTAACTTAGTCTTTTCAAGACAATTCAACAGCATTCTTTATACACAACAAAACTTCCAAAATCAAACATTTTCTTATCTTTCCAAGAATCTCATTTAAATACCAACATGGTAATCCTTTACCGGTTACCAAAACCAAAACTTCTAAACAATAGGTTCATCAATAGCAATAACATATGACACCAAAGCGGGTTCAAGTTTTCATCAATTTCTAACCCACATACTTTATCAATGAAATGCAATTATAATCTTTCTAAAACTCATCCCCATCCCAAATATTAAATAGAATCAAATTCTCATTTTTCTCATGCAAGTGAAATATCAAGATCTTCAAGTTCAATCATAATTCTCACTAAGCATAAGTGAATATTCCACCACTTAATCAATTATATCAAAATCTCCTCTTGACTATAATTATAAAATATAACACAAGTGTTCACTTTCCAATTATCAACATTAACTCCATCAAATTAAACCAATGAAAAATAAATAAATAAATAAATAAAAGTTTTAATAACTCATTTTTGTTTTAATCCAATTCATCCATTTGCTCCAAACGAGCTAAAATCACATTCTTTTCTTTTCAAAGACTGCCAAAACCATTCAAATATCTCATAAAAATTTTAAAGTATGAAATTATTATTATAACATTACTCAACTAGAAAAACTATGAACCCAACAGCATACCACATCAACTCCATCTCGCTTATTTCTCCAAATCTCATACTTGGTCAACTTCGTCACTTTTAATCTCATAATATTAAAGTATGAATTAAAACCCAATAAAACCCTTTTTACTTACGAAGGGTTTAAAATGTTAACTAAACTAATTTAATTTATCAAATTAGTAAGTTCATTATATTCACCATCTTCCAAATTAATAACACCAACTTAACCTCACATGCCTCATCCCTCAAACATAACCATATTTCAACATAACCATTTGTCATGCCAACTTAAAGAGGTAATATTTTTCCCAAATTCTCTACCAATAACAGTTTCGCAACTTTTTCTAAAATTACCTAACCAACATGATATTTACATCAAAAATTATGAAATATGCCCAAGAGTAACATTTTCAAGGTTATGAGTTCGAAAGTCTATATTTCACATTTTTTATTTTCACAAAAAATGAACACAACTAAATCATCAACATATCATCTTTCATAAAATATCATGAATATAACACTTTTAGAGTTTTTAATCCCAAAACAACTCTATAATTCCAACTTAAGCATTTACTCAATATTTATCAATATTAACTTATTTTTTTCAAAAATAAATTCCAAATCAAAGATAAAAACAATATTTCAACTTTATATTTCCAAAATAAATTTTTTAATCATAATATGATGTAGACACAACCCATACAACTTTTAATTTTTATTTTTGGAATTTTTTACAAAATTACCAACACAAGATGATTTCTCCCAAATCAAGTTCAAAATACCAATATTTTTAACACTTCACATAATTTTTCTTCCAAAAATTAACCAAACAAAAAATATGAGAAATACATATATACAAGGCTTCCTATAATGATATGTTTTCTCAAAATATCCCTAACATAACTTTAATGTAATAATATGAAAAAAGTCCCTACCTCAAATATGAAAAAAAAAAAAAAAAAAAATCTAAAACTGCAAACATCACCCGATCATGAATCCGAGACCACCATTGCGAAGATCACGGCGAGTTCTCTGACTTTCATTTACAACACTTTTATAAAATCTCACTCTAAAGACTCCCACTCTAAGCTTAAAGGTTAAGCCAACAATGAAGGAAAAAGAGAGAGAAAGAAAGAGTGAGAGAGACGGAGAGGGAGAGAGCAGGAGCTCTCTGTTCCAAAACCAAAAAGAAATGAAATGAAAGAAGAGGAAATGATGGGCAAGGAAGAAAAGGGGGGAAGCAACCCCACGTGGGTTTGCTTTTCCAAGAATAAGTTTTTCAAAAAAATAATTTTTGTAATAATGCCTCAAAATTTTATAATATAAATTATAAAATGATTTAATTTTTTCCACCACAAAATATAATATTTTTGTACATCACAAAATATAATATTTTGTTCACCACGAAATATACACCCATTTTATTCACTACAAAAATATATAATTTTTCACCATATGGTACATACCATAAAATCAACTATCAAATATTTATTATAACCCATATAATAAATAATAACAACTCCCAAAGTGGTTACTACCAATCACCTAATTAAAAAGGACCAAACAGTTAAATATGAGTCATTAAACAAACTCAATTTAAATTAAATCTAAGTCATGGATCCCACCCATAAGCCAAATATGGTTCAATTATTTACCAAAATAGACCCAACAATTTATCTCAAATCATGGTCCAAACACCCAAAACTCAAATTTCGAATTCTGCTATAAATTAAACTGAATACCAATCAGTCTGCAAATTCACATAAAATAAATGCACAACATTAAATTCCAAATTTTTTATCTAACACGCTAGACTCTTATAAGAAAAACATAATAAAAATTTCATAATTTCTGAAATCAAAAATTATATTTTTTTAAAAAAAAATTATTACAAAATTGAATCATTTTCACACAACTTTTCACAACACTCCAATCCAATTATTACTCAATTAATTTATGCACTGATTATTTAAAAAAATATTTTGGGTTATCACAAAAACATCATCTTGAAATTCGGATTCCATGGACTGAAGAAATTGGTGTTTCAAATATTCCATGTAATTGATCATCAAATCTTTATTAGAAATTCCTAGAAATTATTTCTTCAATTCATATTGGATACGGATAAAAAGATTACCACTACTATGTTCCGAAATGGATGGTTTGGGGATTAAATATGTACAAGCTTTAGTATTAAGTTTAATTTGTTCAATCAGGTCAGGTTGAGATTTATCAAGGGTCTTTTTACCAGTTAAAAAAGAAAAAAACAATTAAGTCGAGAAAGCTTATTCTGAAAATCACAGCAAGATCTCACCTCCAAATCTAAGGGAGATTGAAATAAATCATAAATATAGCGAAGGATTTGGATAGAGAACGATTCTGATTACCGGGCATAGGTTGAAAAGCAGTAACCCATAGATTAAATTGAATATAGAAGAGTTTGGGTAAGATAGATGGATCAGGCCTAAACTTATCTCACCAAGCAAAAAACCAGTTGAGATTACTGGCTTGGTACATTTTGGAGCAAACTTTGATAAACCATGAATGAGTATGATTAGGGTTCACGTAAAGAAAAGATTTTGTAAAAACTTCAGTATAATCCCAATAATACAAATAGTAATAAACATGGCTCTAATACTAATAAGTGTGGTAACCGTATATTTATAAGTACGTCTGTCAATGACTTATAGGACATACATGTCGTACAAGAATGTAATTCAACAATGGCAAAACCCCAAATGCTACTTGGGTGACGTTTCACTTTCAAATATATGATTCATATCCCTAATTAGCACAAATTCAGGAATATTATTGTTTATATGAACGATATAATAATTATAAATTAATACACATATGATCTCATGTTTGTGTAATTACTACGGAAGGGGTCATTGATCAAAAGTCAAGCGAATAATCTTATGCTGCAGAGATTGCTCTGTTAAAACTATTAATTTATGGAGCTCTTCAATCCATAGTGAGTATATGTTGCAGATTCAATAAAGTGGCTAATCTTTTTTTATGCTAATCTAATAATGTAAGGAATTCAGATAAAGTATTTGTAGAAATAAAACATTATAAAATACTTACAATATAGTAGCAAGGTCAAAACAAAAGAGTTGCTGCACACATAATTGATATATCATAAAACTTTAGAAATTTTTACAAGAGAAAGAGAAAGAAAGGGTAATAGTAAACTTGTGTCTCAACAAGGGTGAGGCTTGCCCTTAAATAGCCATTCTTAACTTATCCTAAAAAATAATTGAAGACAGGTGGCATATCCTTGATGGCAAGAGTCATTCATCCTTATCTTCGATTCTTATCTTCTGCTGTGTGGAGATATTATTTTAATAATGCAAATGTCTTAGGGTCCTGCTATGCTGGCATGCTCAGATAAAAAAATAACTAGTCCTTCTTTTCTGGTGAGTACGGATAAATATGGATAAAAAGCTAATGATTATACATCTTTAGCTTTTGCTTTTGCTTTGTGAACTTTGTCGCATTCGACTTTATCAGCAACAATGTCGGTAAAAGAATCTAAAAAATGAGTGAGGGTTCCACCATCATCATTATCATCAAGCTCTTGTGCCTCTCCTACAAGGACATTATATGCATTATCATCCTTATCCTTATCCTTATCCTGACTAGCTGTTGAGACCATATCAACATCATCCTGGAATTTCGATTCAATGAATTGGAGAAATTGGTGTTTCAAATATTCCATGCATTTGATCACCAAATCTTTATCAAAAAAATTTAAAAATTGTTTCTTCAATTCATATTGGATACGTATAAAAGGATTACCACCACTATCTTTCGCAATGGATGGTTTGGGGATGAAATTCGTACAACCTTGAGTATTACGTTTAATTTGTTCAATCAGGTTAGGTTAAGATTTATCAAGGGTCTTTCACCATTTTAAAAAGATTTTTTTTTTTTTAATGATGAGAAAGCTTATTCTGAAAATCACAAGCAAGATCCCATGCAGACTGAAATGAATCATAAATATAGCAAAGCATTTGGATAGAGAATGATTTTGATTACCAAGCATAGCTTGAAAAGCAATAACCCCTAGATTAAATTGAATATGGACAGGTTTGAGTAAGGTAGATGGATCTGGCCAAAACTTATCCCACCAAGCAAAAAACCAATTGGAAATACTTGCTTGGTAAGTTTGGGGGCAAACTTTGATGAACCATGAATGAGTACGATTAAGGTTCATATAAAGAAAGGATTTGGTAAAAATTTCGGTATAATCCCAATAATACAAATAGTAATAAACATGGCTCTGATACCAATAGATTTGCTAACCGTATATTTATAAGCACTTCTTTTAATGACTTAGAGGAGATACATGCCGTACAAGAATTTAATTCAATAATGGCAAAACCTCAAACGCGACTTGGGTGACGTCTCACTGACAGATATATGATTCCCATCCCTAATTAGTACAAATTCAGGAATATTACTGTTCATATGAACAATATAATAATTACAAATTAATACATCTATGATCTCATGTTTGTGTAATTTCTACGGAAGGGTTCTCTGATCAAGAGCAAAACGAATAATCTCCTCTTGTAGAGATTGTTCTATTAAAACTATTAATTTATGGAGTTCTTCAATCCAAGATTGTATAGTGAATATATGCTGCTGAGTTAATAAAGTAGCTAATCTTTCTTTATGCCAATCTAATAATGCATGCAATTCAGATAAAGTATTTGCAGACATAAAACATTATAAAATAGTTACAATATAGTAACAGGATTAAAACAAGAGAGTTGCTCCACACATAATTGATATATCATAAAACTTCAAAAAAAATTACAAGAGAAAGAGAAAGAAATAGTAAAAGAAAACTGTGTCTCAACAATGGTGAGACTTGCCCTTAAATAACCATTCTTGGCTTATTCTATAAAATAATTGAAGACAGGTGGCGTGTCCTTGATGGCTGGAGTTGTTCATCCTTATCTTCAATTCTTATCTTCTGCTGGATGGAGATATTACTTTAATAATGCAAATGCCTTAGGGTCCTGTTGTGCTGGCATGCTCGGATAAAGAAAAAACGAATCCTTCTTTTTCTGGTAGGTGCGGATAAAAAGGGATAAAAAGCTAATGATTATACATCTTTAGCTTTTGTTTTTTCCTTTGAGGCCTTTGTCGCGTTCGACTTTATCAGCAATAATGTTGGTAAGAGAATCTCAAAAATCACTGAGGTTTCAACCATCATCATTATCATCAGGCTCCTATTCCTCTCCTGCTATGACATTATATGCTTTATCATGCTCATCCTTACCTTTATCTTGACTGGCTGTTGAGACCATAGACACATCATCCTGAAATTCAAATTTTGTAGATTGGAGAAATTGGTGTTTCAAATATTCTATGCATTTGATCATCAAATCTTTATCAGAAATTCCTAGAAATTATTTCTTTAGTTCAGATTGCATACGGATAAAATGATTACCACCACTATGTTCTAGAATGGATGGTTTGGGGATTAAATATGTACAAGCTTAAGTATTAAGTTTAATTTGTTCAATCAGGTCGAGTTGAGATTCATCAAGGGTGTTTCCACCATTTAAAAAAGAAATTTTTTTAAGATGGGAAAGCTTATTCTAAAAATCACAAGCAAGATCCCATCTCCAAATCCAAGTGAGACCGAAATGAATCATAAATATAGTGAAGGATTTGGATAGAGAATGATTTTGATTACCAGGCATAGCTTGAAAAGTAGTAACCCATAAATTATATTGAATATGGATGGGTTCGGGTAAGATAGATGGATCAGGCCCAAACTTATCCCACAAAGCAAAAACTAGTTGGGAATAATAGCTTGGTAAGTTTGGAGGCAAAATTTGATGAACCGTGAATGTGTACGATTAGAGTTAATATAAAGAAAGAATTCCATAAAAGTTTCGGTATAATCTCAATAATACAAATAGTAATAAACTTGGCTCTAATACCAATAGGTGTGCCGACCGTATATTTATAAGCACATCTGTCAATGACTTATAGGAGATACATGCCGTACAGGATTTTAATTCAACAGTGGTAAAACCCTAAACGCGACTTGGGTGACGTCCCACTTACAGATATATGATTCATATCCCTAATTAGCACAAATTCAGGAATATTACCATTCATATGAACAATATAATAATTACAAATTAATACATAGATGATCTCATGTTTGTGTAATTACTATGGAAGGAGTCATTGATCAAAAGCCAAACAAATAATCTCCTCTTGCAGAGATTGATCTGTTAAAGCTGTTAATTTATGAAGTTCTTCAATCCAAGATTGTACAGTGAGTATATGTTACAAAGTTAACAAAGTAGCTAATCATTCTTTATGCCAATCTAATAATGCATGCAAGTCAGATGAAGTATTTGCAGATATAAAACATTATAAAATACTTACAATATAGTAGCCAGCTCAAAACAAGAGAGTTGCTCCACACATAATTGATATATCATAAAACTTCAAAAAAAGAAAAAAAAATTAAGAGAAAAAGAAAGAAAGAGTAAAGGAAAACTTTTGCCTCAACAAGTGTGAGGCTTGCCCTTAAATAGCCATTCTTGAATTATACTAAAAAATAATTGAAGACAAGTGTCGTGTCCTTGATGGCTGGAGTCATTCGTCTTTATCTTCAATTCTTATATTCTACTGTGTGGAGATATTACTTTATTGATGCAAATGCCTTAGGGATGTGCTAGCATGTTCGGATAAAGAAACAGCTAGTCCTTTTTCTAGTGAGTGCAGACAAAATGGGATAAAAAGCTAATGATTGTATATCTTTATCTTTTGTTTTACCTCTACGAGCTTTGTCACGTTCGACTTTATCAGTAATAATGTCGGTAAAAGAATCTCAAAAATCACTGAGGGTTCCACCATCATCATGATCATCAAGCTCCTATGCCTCTCCTGCAAGGATATTATACGCATTATTATGCTCATCCTTACCCTTATCCTTATCTTGACTGGCTATTAAGACCATAGAAATATCATCCTGGAATTTGGATACCATGGATTGGAGAAATTGGTGTTTCATATATTCCATGCATCTGATCATCAAATCTTTATCAGAAATTTTTGAAAATTGTTTCTTCAATTCAGATTGGATACGGATAAAAGAATTACCACCACTATATTCCAAAATGGATGGTTTGGGGATTAAATCCGTACAAGCTAGAGTATTAGGTTTAATTTGTTCAATCAAGTCAGGTTGAGATTCATCAAGGGTCTTCCACCATTTAAAAAAGAATTTCTTTTTTTTAAGACGGGAAAGCTTATTATGAAAATCACAAGCATGATCCCACCTCCAAATCCAAGGGAGACCGAAAGAAACATATATATAGCGAAAGATTTTGATAGAGAATGATTTTGTTTACCAGGCATAGCTTGAAAAATAGTAACCAACAGATTAAATTGAATATGGACAAGTTCAGGTAAGATAGATGAATCAGGTCCAAACTTATCCCACTAAGCAAAAAACCAGTTAGGAATCCCAGCTTGGTAAGTTTGGGAGCAAACTTGATGAACCTTGAATGAGTATGATTAGAGTTCAAGTAAAGAAAGGATTTTGTAAAAGCTTTGGTATAATCCCAATAATTATATTTTCGGTCATGAATAGGAAGTGTATGTGTTTGGTTAAGATTCAGACCTCATTTTTCTAGTTTCATGATCCGTTTGACGACGACTATGCTATATTTAATAGAACACTTCTGATTTTTCTCCTTGACATAATAGTGAATGAAATCAACAGAGGCAGTATCTTTAAGCATGGCTTCATAAATGTATCGATGTTGATCAAAATGTGGCATAAAATTCTGATTGTAGAGATAGTGATCCTTAATTTCCCAAGGGTCAGCCATCCTTTTAATATCGACATTGTCCAGATATAAAATTGTTTCCTCATGGTCAAGGTTATTTTGATAGAATTCGGATTCATCTTTTAAAAGAGCATCTTTTATAGATTTTTTGGAAGATGAGCCTTCCTGTATGGATTGAGAAGATGAAATCTTCTTATTTGGAACAGTGATCCATGGAAATTTGGTGAGATCTAGATGAATATTGTCATGGGAATAAGGAGATGATCCTCTACCCCGGCCACGATGACGGCCTCTAACCGATTGGCTCATTGGGAGATCCCTGCAAATATTCACGAGTTATAAAATCAGGGAGACAGTTGTGTTCTCATTTAATGAATTCGATGTCAAAATCAAATGTGGATAACTGGCTTTGCTAATTGGCAAAAATTTGTTTATGAGAAAGATTTTCAACATATTTTTTAAAAATTTGTTTTGCTACATTACAGTCAACACGAATTAGAAAATGTTGGTTTAATAATTCATTCTAAAATTTAAGAATATACTTAACAATAGAAAAGCATTCTTTTTTAATTGTGAGATAATTTAAAGACAGAAGCATCTATTTCAACAATTTTTTTCCAATTGGGGTTAGGAATAGCTAAACAAGTTAATTGTTTAACCCTAAGTTTGATTTTCTACATTGCTTTAGTATGTTTAGTAGACCAAGGTTCTAGATTCTTTTTTAATCTTGAATATAGAATAACAATATCCAGGGCTAAATTCCAACAACAATCTGCAATATAATTTAGACAACCAAGAAATCATTGTAATTGAGTTTTCTTTTCTCTAATTTCATTAGGAAATTTGGATGCAAACTCAATGCTTCGATCAACAGGTATAATTGTGCCATTATGAATACTATGGCCAAGAAATCTTACTTTTGTTTGGAAAAGTTTCATCTTTGGAGCTGAAACTACAAGTCCATTTTTGATAATAACATTCTTAAAAATATTAAGATGCTTAATATGTTGTTTCGATAGATGAAGAATAAATAAGAACATCATCTATGTAACATATAAAAAATTCAAAATAAGGAATAAAAATATCATTCATAATGTTCTAAAATTTTGAAGGAGCATTTTTTTAACCCAAATGACATAACATTCCATTCGTAATGCCCAAAAGGTATGGTGAAAGTAGTTTTATACCGATCTTGTTCAGCAATTTGAATTTGCCAATATCCTGATTTAAGATCAAATTTAGAAAAAATAATAGCATCATGTAATCTGTCCAAAAGGTATTTTTTATTTGGAATTGGATATCTAATCCATTTACAAGCATCATTGAGAGACTTATAATTAATGACAAGGCGAGGGGCTCCTCGTTCCTTTTCAGCATTTTTGTTAAATGGAAAACAGTACAACTCCAAGGCAAATAGATTTTTGTGATTAATTTTTTGTAAAGAAGAGTAGAGATTTCAATCTTGCATAATTCCATATATTCCTTTTTCATTTGAGCTGGTCTACCTTTTGTTGAAAAATATTTTTCATTAAATTCGAGTTCATAGGGAAGAGTGACAATATGTTTCTTCCTATCCCATAAGGCACTAGGAATATCACTATAGATTTCAACTTCAAATTTTGATGTAATCATTTTTATTTTATTCTGTAAAGAAGATTATTGAAGTTTTTGCTCAATACTAAGAACATAAATTTCCTTCTGTAAAAAATTTAATTGTTTTTCTTTATTGACTACCAGGTCTTTAATTTGATCTAATTCCTTGGTATGCGGTTCAACAGTAAATTCAAAAATAATCTTTTGATAAATGAACTTATTCTAAATTAGGACCTGATCGATATTATTATCATCATCCTACCCCTCAAGATATCCTCTATGAAGAAGACTTTTTGCATGATCAAAAATCTTATCATGGTAAAAGTATTTATTCTTGAAATATTGATGGTAAATTCGAATATCAAATCTTTGAAACAATGCATGAAATGCTCATGTACAGTTCTGTCCATCTCCAGAATGGTAATACTGACAACCAAATTGCCCATTATATTACCACCGGGTTCATCGGTATCCTCAAAGGATAGTGGAATAATGTTCTCACACCCGCACAACACATAGATATTACAATCTATTAAGCAAGAAACTAATCCTTTGACTAATACCCCTCAATAGGTTGAGGATGAGGTTTATACCCTTTCTCAAACCATATTAATGCATTTTATTGAACGAGGAGTTGGAACGTCAGACTGAGGTCGAACGCTTCTCCAAAATCTCCGTTGTCCTTCTCTTACGTACTTTCAATGGTATAAGGATGTTTTCCTTATGAAAGTCAGGAAATGTATTGATGCTAATAATGAGCATTGCAAAGCCAAGTTTATTGATGGCTTGCCAACATTATTTGCCGAAAAATCCGTAAAAAATTAAGGGATCAAAATCATGGTATAAACATCCTTTATAATAATTACACTTATGGCCAACTAATTGCCATAATTATAGAAGAAGGTTCATCTCTTTGAAATGATCTAAAATAACAATATCAAATGAAAAGAGAAAACTTAATAGGAATGAAGGAATTAGGTGAATTTTGTGACCAATTTGCCTATAATGTAAAAATTCCTTACCAGAAGAAAAATAAAAAAATCAAGAAAAATAAAAGAATATAAATCCAATTATAAAAAGAAAAAGAACCATTTTTCCAAAAGGAAGTCTTCTTATCAAAATACTAAAGGCAAACAAACCACTAACTCTACAAAAACAGCTTTCCAAAAGAAAGACAAGTCCTCAGCAACATGTTACAAGTGTGGTAAAATTGGTCACAATGCTAACAAATGCAGAACTAAGCAAAAAATAAAAGAATTAAATATTGATGAAGGATTGAATTAAATTATATTACAGATTATTAGTAGAATTTAGTACTAGATACTGCTATTCTATATTCAAGATTAAAAAAGAATCCGGAACCTTGGTCTACTGAACATACTAAAGCAGTGCAGAAAATCAAACTTAGGGTTAAAAAATTATCTTGTTTAGCTATTCCTAATCCTAATTGGAAAAAAAATTGTTGAAACAAATACTTTTGATAAAGGTTATGGCGGGGTTCTTAAACAGTATAATCCGAATATTGCAAAAGAAGAATTGATTCGATTCACATCTAGAGCCTGGAAGAAGGTGTCTTTAAATTATCCCACAATTAAAAAAGAATGCTTTTCTATTGTTAAGTGTATTCTTAAATTTCAGGATGATTTATTAAACAAACATTTTCTAATTCGTGTTGATTGTAGTGTAGCAAAACAAATTTTAAAAAAGATGTTGAAAATCTTTTTCATAAACAAATTTTTGCCAATTGGCAAAACCAGTTATCCGCATTTGATTTTGACATCGAACACATTAAATGAGAACACAATTATCTCCCTAATTTTCTATCTCGTAAGTATTTGTAGGGATCTCTCAATAAGCCGACTGGCTAGAGGCCGCAATCGTGGCTGGGGTAGAGGATCCTCTTCTTATGCCCATGAAAATATTCATCCGGATCTCACAGAATGTCCATGGATCACTATTCCAAATATGAAGATTTCACCTTCGCAATCCATATAGGAAGGCTCATCTTCCAAAAAATCTGTAAAAGATGCTCTTTTAACAGATGAATCCGAATCCTATCTAAATAACCTTAACCATGAGGAAACAATTTTATATCTAGACAATATCGATATTAAATGAATGGTTGACCCTTGGGAAATTAAGGATCACTATGTCTATGATCAGAATTTTATGCCACATTTTGATCAATATCGATACATTTATGAAGCCATGCTTAAAGATACTGCCTCTGTTGATTTCACTCATCATTATGTCGAGGAGAAAAATCTAAATAGTGCTATTAAATATAGGAAAGTTGTTCTCAAATGGATCATGAAACCAGAAAATGAGGTTTGAATCCCAACCAAACCCATACACTTTCTATTCATGACCAAAAATTGGGATTATACCGAAGCTTTTTCAAAATCGTTTCTTTATATGAACCCTAATCATACTCATTCATGGTTCATCAAAGTTTTCCCCCAAACTTACCAAGCTGGTATTCCCAACTAGTTTTTTGCTTGGTGGGATAAGTTTGGGCCTGATCCATCTATCTTACCCGAACCCGTCCATATTCAATTTAATCAATGGGTTATTGATTTTCAAGCTATGTCCAGTAATCAGAATCGTTCTCTATCCAAATCCTTCACTATATTTATGATTTATTTCGGTCTCCCTTAAATTTGAAGGTAGGATCTTGCTTGTGATTTTCAGAATAAGCTTCCCCGTCTTAAAAGAATTTTCTTTTTTAAATAGTAGAAGACCCTTGATGAATCTCAACCTGACCTGATTGAACAAATTAAACTTAATACTCAAGCTTGTACAGATTTAATCCCCAAATCATCCATTCCGGAACATAGTGGTGGTAATCTTTTTATCCGTATCCAATCTGAATTGAAGAAACAATTTACAGGAATTTCTAATAAAGATTTGTTGATCAAATGCATGGAATATATGAAATACCAATTTCTCCAATCCATGGGATCCGAATTCCAGGATGATGTTTCTAGGATCTCAACAGCCAGTCAGGATAAGGATAAGGATAAGCATGGTAATGCGTATAATGTCAATGCAGGAGAGGAACAACAGCCTGATGATAATGATAATGATGGAACCCTCAGTGATTCTTGGAATTCCTTTATTGACATTATTGCTAATAAAGTCGAACGTGACAAAGCTCCCAAAGGAAAAGCAAAAGCTAAAGATGTATAATCATTAGCTTTTTATCCCTTTTTATCCACACTCACCAGGAAAAGAAGGACTAGTTGTTTCTTTATTCGAACATACCTGCACGTCAGGACCCTTAGCATTTGCATTATTAAAGTAATATCTCCACACAACAGATATAGCACTCTGTGCTTCTTATTATAATGGAACTATATTTGACTCTTTGATTATCTTGGTTGAGAACCTCCTTAGTTGATATTTGAGCCTTGGTTGAGGTGTTACCATAGTGGTTAGGTAAGATTGACTAAGAAACTTCAAATTTGAATAATTATTATTGAGTAGTTTTTACTCTTTCATCATTTTCTCTCTCCATACTTTGAATCTTGATGTGAAGCTAGAACCATTGAAAAGCTTACTTCTAGGGCTTCAATTTCGCCATAAGAACGACCCTAAACAAAGTCCGAACAAGAGAGTTATACCTGTTTGAATTTTGTGTTTCTGTGCTGGAAGCATGCTCGCACAAGCGAGCTTTTCTTCGCTCGAGCGAACTGCACGATTTCAGAGATTCAGAGATGCTGAGAGTTTCTTTTGTATGCTCGAGCCAAGCTTCCTTCGCTCGAGAGACCACGTCGCTAACAAACATTATGAAGTGACTTTTTGGCCTTAAAACTCTATTTTTTCTCCATCTCTTCTCCTCCTATCCTCCAAACCCGAAACCCTAACCTTCCAAACTCTTGATTTCTCTTCTTTTTACCCAAGATTCACCTCAAATCTTTCAAGAAGGTTGAAGAGTAAGCATAGATCAAGACTTCTACCGATTGTTTTGCGATTTCATTGGAGTCTCAAGTTGGGTCTTCATCTTTAGCTTCAAATCTTGAGGTAGGGATTTCTTTGCTCCTTTTTAATACCTCATCTATAGATAGATATGTGGTAGATTTTATTTCATAAAAATCATATCAATTATGGATTTCTTTGAAATCATGAAAGGGGATCTAGGGTTTGTCATTTGGGAATGAGATTATTAAATTGATTGTTGTTTGGGTTAATTAGGGAGTAATCTAGCATGTATATGTTGAAAGAAGAAAAAGTCCTAATTTAATGTTTTGACTTGGTGAAATAAAAAGGTGTAAAGTTGAATAATGTTTGTAAATTGTTATTATGGTTCGTGTAAATGTGTTAATAGCTAAAAAGGAGAATTAACTATAGCATTCGAATTATTTTGGATTGATTATATTAAGTTGAGTTGGGTTGTGGCTTTGACATCCATGGATTTAATTTGTGAAATGAAAAGAATGGATTGGGATAAAGGGTAGACTATGTTAACTTGGAAAACAAGAGAATTGATTTTTGAAATGGAAGAATGAAATGATAACACTATGTGAATCTCAGAAATTAACTTGAGGTTGGATTATGAATATTTTATTTTACCATTGTTATTGTTGGATTTAAAATATTATGAGAGTTAGATTATTATAATACGTGTGTTGAATACACACATTCGAAGGTTTTGTCCTTAGTTATTTTACTATTGTTGTTGTTGGATTTAAAATCTCATGAGAGTTGAATTATTATAATACATGTGTTGAATACATACATTTAGAGGTTTTGTCCTTGGTCATCGGTGGAGGATGACATTGTGGTGTCGAATAGTTGCGTGTATGCATTACACTTGTGTTGGTTGTACTTTGTTGAATAGTTTGTGTGTATGCATTACACTTGTTGGTTGTACTTTGTCATGTTGTGATGATTGGTAACGCATACTGCGCTGAGAATAAGAGGTACTATTACCTTCCAGCTAGCGCCTGGAGAATTGGTTGCGCTTAGAATAAGAGGTACCAGTACCTTCCAGCCAGCTCCTAGAGAACTTGGCAGAGATACCATTACCTTCCAGCCGATGTCTGGTAAATTGGCATTTCATTGTGGAAATGTGTATCCTTGGCTTACCTTACTTAAGGTAGGTAGAGCAGAACTTATTTATCATTATTTTCTCAGTGTATCTGGGTATATTATGGGTTATGATGGTTATGATTTTGGAAGGCCGAGTTGCCTCATTTGTTGAGTAGATAGTTGTTGGTTGCTTATTGTTTCCTTTTGTACTAAAGGTATACATGTATATATATGAATGTGTTGGAAATGGACGTAGGTACTGTATTGAGATTGTGAATAATGTGAAGGACATTAGATACTTGTGAACATGTTTTCAAAAGACAAATTAGGTGTGAGTCCGAAAAGTGGGAGAAAAAGTAATGTGCATGGTGAAATCATTTTCAGGAATTTATTATTGTCATATGAATTTTTGGAAAAAGGTAGCAAGAAGAAAGAAGAGTGAATTGCTTACGTTATTGAATGAAATGAATGATTTTGAGAAAAGCCCTTATATACGTCTATTTCTGTATAAACCATCACATTATTTATATTGTATGAGACTAAGCATTCATGATTATAGCTATCTGTATGTTATTGTTTAGGATCAAGTTGAGATCCCTACTGGACTTTATGTTCATCCCACGTTGCTAATCTTTTTTTCAGGTGAACATTGAGAAATGTTTCAAGGTCATGGATCTTTTTTTTACCTGTTGGCCATGGGGCCTTTTATTTATGGGCGGAATGCCATTGATATAAAAGGGTTAAACCATTTCTCTTAATTTAAAAGATGTAAGCCTACAGGCAATTTATTTAATTATAACTCCTGTTGCATTCATATTGTACTCGGATGAGAGAATCTTTATTCATGTGTTCTTGTAAATATAAAGAGTTTCCGTATGTTATCTCTGAAATTAAATCTATAATAATGGTTTGGTAATGAAATCCGAGTAATAAAAGGCGGGACGTTACAACATGGTATCAAAGTGAGCCGGGTTTGAATGCCTTGGGCTCGTGGGAAGTAGTTTTTACCACAATGGGTTTACTACGTGCGGTGAGGATGTTTCATATAGTTAGCATAAGTGTTAGGACTTATATGTTGCATTTATGTGAGCATGGAATTAAGTTTCTTGGATAATACTTGTAGCCGGTGAACTTGCTTTGAGGTCCTATTAGAAACACGCCTGATCAACGTGGTTTCTAATAGGAATTCCTTGAGAATTCCGGGATGAGTGGCTATCTGCCGGCCATTAATGGTGCTCTGCCAGCCACCTGCCGGCCTTGGATAGTGGCTTGTCGGCCACTGATGCACTGGTCCATCTTGCTGTAACAGAGGACAAACAGAGCAAAAAGAGGGTATTCTCACAAATTGTTTGCACAACTCACCCCTTCTTTTCATGAGTAAATCCAAGGAGTTGTGAACTTAAGCCACAAACCACCAACTCAAGCAATTTCATTGCATGATGGCTTGTGATTCAAGAGGTGCAAGTTCAATAAATGAAAGACAAGACACTAAAAAACCATCACCCTATCATGCATGATCAAGGGTAATGGAGACCTAGGAAACTTGACACATTTCATCACTTTAAGTATGAAATGTCCCAATTTTCCTTGTGTTCAATTAACGTTCGATTGAACACAACAAGTTATTATCTTGCTCACTTTTAGTCCCAAGTTTTAGTCACTCATTTTACTTTACCAACCATTATTTAATCCAATTAAGTCCATTGGGTGAATTAAAGTCCTCTAATGGAAAGAAGGCTCAAAACACAAGTTGTTTTGGATATGAAAGAAGCATCATACTTGGTAATGAACCCCTAAGGGATTAAACCATTAAGTATGAAACCTCAATTTCACACTTAGGCAAGCAAGTGACTTGAAACCACTTTCAAAGCAAAATTAAAAGCCAAGAAAGGAGGGAAGTTGCAAAGATGATTAGTGCTGAAATTAAGTATGAAAAGCACTGAAAACATGCAATTAACTCAAACAAGTGGTGTCTAAAGGCCTAAAACACCAAGCTTGTGAAGACTATTACACTACAACTATGCAATACAAGACTCAAATGCAATAACCAACCCAAAACAGAGTTAAAACAGTTCAAAATGGAGCCTAAAGCACACTAGAATAAAACTACAACAAGTTAGAAAAATAAGCTAAGGCATGGCACCAACTAGGCTAACATACAAGACACAAAAAGGGGAGGCTACCCCCTCTAAATTTGGACTTCAAAACGTGATTTTCACCACTGAAAATACTCTGAAAATCAGTGTTTAAAGGCCAAAAAAAAGATGGTTTGAAAATGGGAAACAAAGGTGAAATGGCCTTATAAACAAGGAATGAAGAGGGGTGAACCACCCCTTAACCTTAAATGGACAAAAACACCAATTTCAACCCACAAAAACAGAGTTTTTATAGCCTAAAAACAACTCAAAAACAGTAGAAAAAGGGAGAAAAACAAGTATGCAAAACAAGTTATCAAGACAAGTATTATACCTCTTGAAGAGAAGAGTGATTCTAGGCAACAATCCAGGCCAAAACCAACTTCAAGAGTTCCAAGAAGGCCTCAAAGAATCTCAGCTCAAAGGTGATCAACTTTCGTTGAGGAAGTGTAAGCAAGAGTGTAGTGTAAGTAGGCAAAAGTGTAGAGAATTTGTAAAGAGAGAATTATAGAGAGAGAGAGAGAGAGAGAGAGGAAAATTTTTAAGTCTAAAATTTTCTAACCTCAAAACATGAGAGAGGGGGTCCCTATATATAGAAAACATGAAATTTCTACAAGGAGATCCAGCCCTCCGCATGTGGACAGATGCAAGCATCTGTGCAAATAGTTGGCACAGCTAGCATAAAATATCTGCAGAAAACACACCGGCCATCAATACTGGCCAGCAAGCTACATCAGTGGTTGGCAAGCCAAAAGTGATGGCCAGTAGCCTCTAGGGATAGCCGGTAGGCCACCAGAGGTTGCAGGCTGGAAAGACCAAGGCATAGTCCAAAAATGAGACAAAAAGGATATAGGGTTTGAAATGCTCAAAGTTGTGGCGTTCTGTTGAGGACTTCGAGCACTTGGTGAGCAAACAGACTCATCATCGGGTGTACCTGCAAGGACATCCAAGTCGTAAGGGCCGTCAAAAATGGGGTGTCTATAGTTGCCCCTCTTTGACAGAACTCGAAGTCATGAAATGATGTGAGTGAATGTGAAAGCCCAGAGACGACCCATTTTCACATGGTCGTAAGACTTGGACAAACAATCAAGACAAAAAACAAATGGTTGCTCCTACGGGGTGCCTACGTATCCCTTTGCAAGGAATCAAACCAGCTTGGTCCGGGCGATGCAAATGATATGCATGCAAGAACATAACTTATGATCATGCAATGAGGCTGTGTAATGAAACATTTGAATGTAAATCCAATGCAAAGAAAATGCCACTGTTAAACGAACTGAAACAAGGCACAACAATTCCAAACATGAGAAGAAGTAAGTAAATAAACACACCACGCGTGAGAAACACGAGCCAAACCACATTTTATGTAGAAAGGATGTAAGAAAATTGCGCAAGCTTAACTACACGTCGCGCAGGAAAGGCGCAAGGCGACGTAACTGTCGGGCACACCCAAGTTCTCAACCGAGATCCTAACGTGTTGCACGCGGGAGGAGAAAAAGGATGGTGTGAACACCGGGCGCACCCGAATGTTTTTAACCGATTTGAAACAATCTTAACGTGTCTCACGCGATAGGAGGAAGAGTGGTGTGAACACCAAGCGCACCCGAATGTTTTTAACTGATGCAAACAATCCTAACACATCTCACGCAATAGGAGGAGAGATGGTGTGAACACTGGGCGCACCCGAATGTTTTTAACCAATTTGCAATCCTAACGCGTCTCACGCGTGAGGAGGAAGAGTGGTGTGAACACCGGGCGCATCCGAATGTTTTTAACCGAAAGGTGGTGTGAACACCAGGCGTACCCGAATGTTTTTAACCGAAGGGTGGTGTAAACACCGGGCGAACCCAAATGTTTTTAACCGATGGGTGGTGTGAACATCGGGTGCACCTAAATGTTTTTAACCGAAGGGTAACAATCCTAACGCGTCTCACGTGATAGGAGAGAAGGAAGTGATCCGAATATGGCACAAATGATCTTACTTGGAATTCCTCTGAATGAACCGTACATACAATATCGTGCATTTCTTCGAATGAACCGTGCATACAATATCGTGCATATGTAAGAAAGCAACTTAACAAGTGCGATACAGTAAGAATGCATATTCTATGCAAAACAAACAACCGAGATACAATGTTAATGGCATGTTCCATGCGAGAAACAATCGAGATACAATGTCAATGGCATGTTCCATGCAAGAAACAATCGAGATACAATGGCAATGGCATGTTCTATGCGAAACAAACAATCGAGATACAATGTTAATTGCATGTTCCATTCACAACAAACAATCGAGATACAATGTTAATAGCATGTTCTATGTACAATAAACAAAAACAAAAGCATATTCTATGCATGATTCAAGAGCGGAAGCATGTTCTATGCATGATTCATGACAGATGCAAGATGCGCATGCAATATGCGTGAAATACATGTTTTATATAACAACATATACGAAATGCATGTTCTACGGAAAGAAATGAAATGCACATTCATGAAACAACGAGGAAATGCATATTCATCCACGGATGGAGAAATGCATATTCATGCACCAAAGGGGAAATGCATATTCATGCACGGTAACTTTCGATTTACCTCTCAGAGGAATTGCAATATGTTTAAAGGATACACCTCATTCATGTTGACAAGTGACAAACATCGTGCACCGAAAACACAGTTTAAAGCTTCCATAAAGACAGATTGAACCAAAGAGTAAACTGTCCTTACACTTCTTGGGGACCAATGATACAAAATAGCATCAGGACCACAGGGGAGGCCGCAGGACACCTACCGGCCACAACGGAAGGCTACCGGCCACTGGGGAGCCTTGTCGGCCACCAATGAGCCTTGCCGGCCACCTGCCGGCCATCAATGGCAGTGCGGGGGCAAATGGGACTTTTTGGCTCGGGTCTTTTAATATGAGCCACTAGGGCTCATTTCCTCACTTCTTTAGGGCCGAAATCTTTTTCTCTCTCTCTCTAGGCACTCCTTCTCTCTAGATTTGTGCTTTCTACGCGTTTTCCAACACCCCATGCGAATGATTTGCCAAACCCTCTTGTTTCCTTCACTTTGAACCGATTGAAATTTGATTTCGGTGCTTCTTTCCTCATTTTCACCATTCTAGGCTTGTTCCCCTCGAGTTTCTCTTGAGTTCTGTGCACTTTTCCCGTCTTTGACTTTTTCTTTCATTTTCTCTCTCCTAGGGTTGACTTTTTCCAAGTTTACCCCCTTTTCGGCATTTTTCTTCACTTTTTCACCCACTTCGCACCCATTTTCAGATGGCGGATGAGATTTCTCATGATAGAGCTCCTGCCGAGATTCCTCCAGTAGTTCCACCTATTCCCGAGGTAGAGGAGCCAGTAGCTGACCTTAAGGCCGACCTAGAGGTAGAGCTCGAGCCTGAGGCCGAACTAGAGCCGCTACCACTGAGGGTACGGCCTTTTGATCCGGAGAGATATCACTTCCAAACATATATATTGCCTACTGCAGGAGGTATCAGACGCTTCACTGAGTTTGCTCGCGGCGCACCAGAGGACCTCCTACTGAGAGAGCCGACTTCTCATTTGTCAGCGATTGCTGTTGAGGTATAAACACTGCTTTCATACATTTCTACCTCTCTTTACTTGCATTTCTTGCACTACCTTAAATCTGATTATATTATCATCACTGCTTTGTATAATTCATCTGTCATTTATCTGTTGCATCTGTTCTCTACCACACGGCGAGTCTCACGCCTTCAGAGGCTACGGTGCCACGACCGCTCAAGACTGGTACGATGAGCTCCCCGATGGAGTTCGCGACATAATTGACGAGGCTGGCTTCGGCCTTTTCTGCTCTGGCTTGACTCGAGTCGTCGCGAGCCATCCTTTTCTAGGAGCGCTCGTGGAGAGGTAGTGGGACACCACCAACTCCTTTCATTTTTCCACCACAGAGGAGATGACGATGACTCCTTACGACTTCGCCATGATCACCGGCTTGGACGTAGTGGGCGATCTGATCCCTCTCGATACAGATATAGAGGAGTGGGAGGTAGCCTGGCTCAAGTTGCTAGGAGTACATCCACCTATATATCGGACATGCATGGTCAGATACACCTGGTTCGCCAAGCGATTCAGAGGGAGCGAGCCCGAGACAATAGAGAGATCGAGCAGTACACCAGGGGCTTCTTGATGTTCGTCTTCGATACCACCTTGTTTTCGAACACGTGGAACACCGTAGGCCTGCATTTGCTGAGTGCCTTGGTGACCCTCCCTCAGGTTATTTTTTACGACTGGGGCAGAGCCGACCTCGCCACGCTATACGGATATATGAGTTCGACCTCTCGTCTGCAAGGAGACTAGATCGGAGGCTACTGGCGAGCCTGGGAGGTACACATCTTAGTTCCCTCTTAGCACTTTACGATTTCTGCTTTACATTTGTTTCAACACACGTGCTTTCTGCTTTGCACTTTCTGTATCTGCTTAGACACTGTTCATACACTATGCTTTTTGCTTTGCGCTTTCTGTATCTGCTCAATACTATATGCTTTCTGCTTTGCACTTTTTGCATCTGCTCAATACTATACTGATCACATACTACTACATTTTCCCCTCAACTATGGGTGTATGCATACTTTCCAACTCTCGCCCCGGAGCCTGTAGAGGAGCTTCCATTAGTAGTCCCCTATTCGCGAAGATATGATAACAGGCTCCACCATAGGACCCGTGAGCCCTTCACATTCTTCAAGCATTACTTCGACACAGTAGCTGCCCATGAGATAATCCGAAACACAGTCATTTTTGCTTTGAAACTGTTCTAATTCACACATTTAGCAACTGACAGCAACTAATGATCTTGTACAACTTCTATTTGTAGATCATGTGGCAGCCATGGGCCACAATGCCAGTGGGGATTCGAGACCAGTTCGCCGAAGCTTGGGCCACCTCCTGCTACCGCATTTTACTTGAGGGCCCAATTTGCTGGGCCTGGTTCTTGGGCGAGCAGTTCATGCGCTAGATTATAGGCCTGCCCAACCCGATCATCCTGATGGCTCCGCCAAAGTCCATGCGATCTGTAGATAGCCTATCCACTGAGGAGTCATTCAGTTTATGGTGGGCTTGGACGCCGACTACTTCCGAGTGGAGGGAGATTATGCAGCCTTCATCCAGAAACATCTCATGTCGCCTCTGACTGGTGCTCGTGGAGGAGAGAAGACGAGAGCTCCTGCTACGAGAGAGAGACTTAGAGTAACCCTGGCGAGTAGGGCTCGTAGTAGAGGGGCTTCTCGAGCGAGGGAGAGGACTGATTGGCCAGAGCTTCCGACTGCACTGACTTGCTAGCAGCATACTGGGGACCCCTATCAGGTTCCGATTGAGCCTTCGGCGGTTGGTCACGAGCTTGTCGTGGTCACGAGCTTGTCGGGGTCCGAGGCCCAACGCAGGTATGAACCACACTTTACATTTGCACGCCACATTTCATTTCAAATATGTTCATTTGCAGATACTGATCATTCAAACTACATTTACACGCATCCATCGAGTATATAGGAGGCACTCTAGAGCTGATAGCCTCTCTGATGGGGATGGTACAGAGGAGAGAGGCGCTACTCAGCCTCTACGGTATTCATGTAACTTCTTCAGTTTTACATTCCAGGTATCAAATTTTCATTGACACACTGACACTGACATTTCAACTAAAAAACTTCCCAAATTGCACTGATACATTGCATCTGACATATTGCACTTACATGCTGTATTCACACACTATATCTGACTTTTGCATACACTCATTCTGCACATCATACTTGCATCTGATATACATACCGTAACTGACATGTAACAACTGTCTTTTTAGATTCCACCCATACTGATGGCACCAGCGGCAGCTGCAGCACCTACACCGGCAGTACCTCCTCCAGCGGCAAGAAGGAAAAAAGACAAGCTCTGGCACGTGGCCGAGGCAAAGTTAGGGGCATCCGAGCCGAGAGCGGTCCTTCAGAGCCCATTCTGAGTGATGATGATGCTGAAACGAGTGACTCTGAGGAGGCAGCGAGTCAACATTCGGAGTCATCTGAGGGCAAAGATGATGAAGCCAGTTCGGGTTCTGAGAGTGGAGGCGACAATGCCGAGGAGGGCTCTGGAGCAGAGAGTGGAGATGACGCATGCTCGGGTTCTGGTTCAGGTTCAGATAGCGGTGCTAACAGAGACAGTGCACCTATATTTGTATTCTAAGAAAGGAAACAAAAAGGGCTTCTCGAGCCTGAGACTACCAGCGCTAATTTTTGTACTTTTGCTTAGTTTCTTTTCTTTTATAGCATTAGCACATTGTTGCTTCAAACAGGTTTTATTTGCTTTAAAAACTTGTACTCCGCTTTTGTAAAGACAGCCATGATCGAAATAAAACCGGCAGTTTTATGAAAAAAATGTGTTGTCATTTTTTGTTTGTTTATTTATTTATTTTTTTTTTTTTTTTTGCATCATGAGCACCACATATGCATGAAATGGATAGGGAATTGAAATGGCCAAGAGCACTCTTGATTGAAACAAAGTCTTAATAGGGTAATGAAACGACCAACAACTGACATAAAAAGCAATATACAACTCGATAAACAAACATCATACAACTCGATAAACGAAACAAGACAACACAACTACAATTTGATAAACAAAACAAAACGACACAAATAAAACTCAACAAATTGGCTAGAACCAAAAAGGACTCAAAACAAGACTTTAAAACACTCGAAGATCAAAACAAAACACATGCTTTCAGCATTCTTCAGCATAAAGGAGGACAACAGGTCAGAGTGAGAAACTGCCGGCCACAAATAGGGGTTGCTGGCTACATGCTAGCCATAAGAGATGGTCTATCGGCCACCAATGTACTTTACCGGCCACCAATGGGGCTTGCCAGCTACCTGCCGGCCATCAATGTACAGGACCTCCAGATTGTTGACACCTGGCCTCCACTCACTGCCTTATCTTCTACAAAAGGTTGAGCTTCGTGATTTCTTTATTTTAGCTGCAAATTCTTCACAAATGGAGCCATTTTTTGTCAAAAAACTCTCAAATTGGATTGCGACTTTAGACGGCTCGGAAAAGATGAATTTCTGGGGTTTCGGTATAAATGCACTTTTCCCGCTGAGCCGTTCTCTGCTTTGTTTTCCGTTCCTTCGCAGCTAAATGTTGGAACCCGATTACACATGTCTTTAGCTTCAGGGAACAAGAGATATGCTTGAAAATCGAAGAATTTCAAATGCTAACGGAATCCAGGCGTGATGAGGAAATGATTCCTCAGCCCCGTTTCGGCCACATCCAGGCTTTAGGACAGATGTGCTAGCTCACTCTACACGAGGTTCGGTCCTTGGTTCACAATGGAGAGCTGGATATTCTCAGTCTAATTCATCGATTTTCTGAGGTCGATGACCGAGGCGACCTTCTTTAGCGGGGTTTTAGGCAACATGCTCTTTGCTTGTGCATGCTAGCACATTTCCTTCTTGTCCCTAGTTTTGGCGAGTCTAACGTTCGACTGATTAAAGTGGCCTAAGGTTTGAAAGAGGGCAAGAGTTGCATTGGCTTAGTACTAGCCGAGACTTTGATAGGCTTAGACACCTTCCATCAGCACGAGATGACCAAATTCGCAGGGAGTCCACTACTTCTTTAGGTAATGTTTCCTGCCCTTTCTTATATGTGTTTCTCACATCTCTCGGCACTCGTGCTCTATTTTTCTCTCCAAGCCCTTTTCTCACTTTTCTCTCAACATACATCTCTCTTTTCTTTCATCCCTTCCCAGGTATGGCTAATAGACAAGTTGAAGGTAATGGACTCTTGTCCTGCATCCTCAACTCAAGGCTATTTCTTCCACCGACAGCTAGTGGATTTCCTGAATGAGGGATGGTGGTGCAACTGGATGTGCAACAGGTCTATTGTTGACATTGTTTGGCATTGCCCATGGCTTAATCTAACCAAAATAAGCTATAGCATGACTCGGCAACCTGGCATTCAGCTGATTAGCCTGATACATTGTGTAATCTACTTCCCTTTCTGGTTCAAACGTCAGTTTGGACATGATCAGACTTACCCAGAGGAGGAGGTAGAGTACCCGGTTTCATTCCCCATCCGAGGTTCACATTTGGCTAGGTACCTCACTGCTTGGAGGACAAGAGAACTTCTGGCCCCTGCCCCTAGTTTTAACTGCGCCCTTTCTGGTGAGTGTCTGGCTTGGCTCGAGGATGAAGCGCAAACCAGGCCCACTTTGCCCTTAAAAGCTTCTACAAGTACGAGCAGGAAACGCTGGAACACCTGATTCATCTATGCCCCTAATTTATTGCTTGATCTTTACTTTTCAAGATTTATGAATGTAATAAAAGCAACTTTGATTTGTATCGAGAGTTAGAGAACTTTGTATTGAAATCAATGAAATTAAAGTTGTGAGCACTGAAAATTTTCCTTTTAGTCCAAAAATGGTCCAACTTGTAAAAAGTAAAATTTTGAACAAAAATCAACTTTTATCAAAACTTTTCAAAACCATTTTCGAAAAGGATCACCACTTGACACGCACGGAATCCATCCTTAAGATGTACAACCCCAAATCCAAAGATCGCAAATTGCCCCTTGACTGAATAACACTGCTCAGCACTATAACCAGCTCTTCTCTCAGAGTAAGGATCACAACCGAACTTTCAGCTAAAGAACAGACGAAGTTGACCTGATCAGACACATGGACAGGACAGTTGATCTGGAGGTGTTTACGGCCAGACTTCAAGATGAAGTTACCTACGTATCCCGAAGATGGGAATCAAGCCTTACGTAGTTCGGTTCGGGTTCACTCGAGTATTAACGCTTTCCTTTTGTACTCTAACTTTTGCCAAGGCTGCCCTTTAGGGTTTTCAACCTTGCAAGCTCAGTTTTTCTTTATTTTTAATTTTCTACACTCTAACTTTTGCCTAGGTCGCCCTTTTGGGTTTTCGGCTTAGCGAGCCTCTCAGGGATAGTATTTCTTCAACTTGTCCATGTTAATCGGTTGGGAAAATTCTACGCCATTCAAGTCTATGAGAATAACAGCTCCACCCGACCAGATAGTTTTGATGATGTAAGGACCAGTCCAATTGGGTCTGAGCTTGCCCCTAGGGTCATGGATGGGAGCTTGGTTGTCTTTCAGCACCAAATCCCTTTCTTTGAGATTCCGAGATTTAACCTTCTTGTTAAAAGCCCTAACAATCCTACGTTGATAACCCTGAACATGGTACAATGCTTTTAGCCTTCTCTCATCAAACAGTATCAATTCTTCGAACGTGCTCTACTGCCAGTCCGCCTCTGCTATTTGACACTCAGCCATAACTCACAAGGACGGGACTTCTATTTCGATTGGCAGAATAACTTCCATCCCATAGACAAAAGAATAAGGAGTTGCCCCTATAGACGTCCGGATTGAAGTTTTGTAGCCCTAGAGTGCAAATGGCAATTTGTCTAGCCAGTCCCTATAGGTCTCAACCGTCTTCTGTAGAATATGTTTGATGTTCTTGTTGGCGGCCTAAAAAACTCCATTGGTTTGCGGCCAGTATCTAGATGACTTTTGGAAAGCCACGTAGTATTTCTCCAACAAGTCGATCACTTCTTTCTTGAAATGGAAGCCATTGTCTGAAATGATCTCGTTTAGGACTCCATATCGGCAAATGATATTATTTCATATGAACTTAGCCACATGCGTTGCTTTTAACACTGCGTAGGAATGAGCTTCAACCCACTTTGTGAAGTAATCAATTGCCACCAGAATGTATTCATGCCCATTTGACCCTTTCGGTGTAACTGTGCCGATGACGTCGATTCCCCAGAATGAAAAAGGCCATGGTGATGTCATGTTGTACAGTTTTGACGGCAGGATGTTCATGCGATTGGCATGAATTTGGCATTTGTGGCATCGCCGAACAAAACCAATACAATCCTCCTCCATAATAGACCAGTAGTAACCTTGCCTGAGAATCTTCCGAGCTAATATTACTCCATTCATGTGTGCTCCGCACTCTCCTCCATGGACGGCCTCCATTAGGCGCTTTGATTCCTTTGCTTCGACACACAACTTGTGCATTCCCAGATGACCTCTCTTGTACAGTTTACCTCCACAGATGATAAATTGAACGGCCATCCACCGTATTGCCCTCTTGTTTTTGGCATTTGCCCCTGGTGAATAAACCTCATTTTCCAATAAGTTCTAGATATCATAGAACCAAGGGTTTTGATCTTGCGCTTCATCTATTGCGACGATAGTTTCGTAGGCCAGCGTATACCTCTGCTCAATGATGATCGGACGCATCCAAACTCCAAGTGGGATGTCTATCATAGAAGATAAAATTGATAAGGCGTCAGCGAACCTATTGTTCTCTCTTAGTAGATACATGAAAGTTAGCTTCTCAAACCTAGGAATCAGAACATCCAAGGTCTGGTGATAGGTCTTCATCTTTTCTTCTTTGACCTTCCAGTCTCCATTCGCTTGAGACACAACTAGGTTTGAGTCCCCAATTACGTCCAACCTTTTTGTCCTTAGTTCCACGGCGACTTCCAAACCAGAGATACACGCCTCATATTCTGCTTCGTTATTGGATACCTTGAACTGGAGTTTGAAGGTTAATGGTATATGGGAATTGTAGGGTGCTATCAACAACACACATATTCCAAAACCGTATTGATTAGACGCTCCGTCAAAGTACATTGTCTAAATCTCTTCCTCGATTTGCAAAATGGCTTCATCTGGGAATAGGTCTTCTATCGTTTCTTTCCCTTCTACTGGGTGATCTGCCAGGAACTCCGCTACTGCACTCCCCTTGACCGACTTGCGAGTGACATACTTCAGATCAAATTCGGAAAAGAGAAGCAACCAACGGGCTAGCCTACCCATAAGCGCTGGTTTCTCAAAGAGATATTTGATGGGATCTAATCTTGAAACTAGAATTACGGAGTGAGCTAACAAGTAGTGCCTCAACTTCCTAATAGCCTATACCAAGGCTAAGCATGCTTTCTCCAGCGGGGTGCAACGGGTCTCACAATCCAACATTTTCTTGCTCAAGTAGTAGATAGCTTTGTCCACCCTATCCTCAGATTCCTGAGCAAGCATGCATCCCATTGTTGAGTCCGTTACTGACAGATACAAAATCAAGGGCTTCATCGGCTTCGGCGACAACAACACGGGCGGATTCTGAAGATACTGCTTGATTTGCTCTAAAGCAATTGACATCGATCATCCCATCGGAACTTCTTTCCTTTCTTCAAGAGACCAAATAGTGGTTCACAAGTCAAGATTAGTTTAGAAATAAACCGTCTTATGAATTGCACTCTATCCAGAAAGCCTTGCACCTCATTTTCAGTCCTTGGTGGTGGTATTTCTAGGATGGCCTTGATTTTGGAAGGATCTACCTCGATGTCCCTCTGTCTGATCAAGAAACCCAGCATTTTCCCTGCTGTTACGCCGAAAGTATATTTTTGTGGATTCAACCTCAGTCTGTATTCTCTAATCCGTTGAAAGAATTTCTTCAAAGCAGTGGAGTGGCCCTCTTTTTCTTTGGACATGTCGTCCATGTATACCTCGACCTCTTTATGGATCATATCATGCAAAATAATGGTTGCAGCCCTTTGATAGGTAGCCCTGGCATATTCTTCAGCCCAAACGGCATCACCCTATAGCAGTAGGTTCCCCACAACGTAGTGAATGCGGTTTTCTCTCTGTCTTCGGGCGCCATCAGAATTTGGTTATACCCGAAAAATCCATCCATGAATGAGAGCAACACGACCCGCAGTGAAGTCCACCAACTCATCGATGTGTGGCAAGGGAAAGTCGTCCTTCGGACTAGCTCTATTCAGATCTCTGAAGTCCACACACACCCAAATTCTGCCATCTTTCTTCAGCACTGGGATGATGTTGGCCAACCAAGTTGGATACTCAAATACTAGCAAGAACCCTGCATCAATCTACTTGGTGACCTCCTCTTTAATCTTCAAAGCCCAATCCGAACGTATTCTCCGCAACTTCTGTTTGACGGGTCGGGCCTCAGGGTCGAGAGGGATCCGATGCTGTACAATCTCAGGATCAATTCCAGGCATGTCTTTGTAGGACCACACAAAAACATCTTTGAAATCTTTTAATAAAGTGACCAACCGCTTGCGCTCCTCCGAAAACAATGTGGACCCAATCTGGACCAAACGTGGACCTTCTCAGTACCCACATTAAAAGCAATGATTTCATCAGCAAGGGATTTTGCAAACCTTTCCTCCTCTCAATTAATCAAAAATTTCAAAACCAGAGGAATTCCTTCCTCATCGTTTTCATTAAAATTTCGAAAGTCCTGATCAATGCAATAAACAAGCGGCATGGAGAAATACTCAGAATCTGCAGTGACATTCTCATTCACAAGGTCAAGCTCATCTAGCTCTTCGGTTACAACCGACTCAAAAGAAAAAGAAAATGATGACCTAGACAAGACCTTGGCATCCGGGTTATCACCCCCAAGAATACCAGACTCAGACTCAGGAGCACTGGAATCTGATTTCGACTCCACAGACTCTGTGGAATCAAATTCTGGCTCACTACCTGAATCAGAACTACTAGACAAATAGCCCCCCTCCAGCTGCCAAACGAGAGATGGTGCGTCAGATGCATCCAAAATGCTGCTACAAGGGTTCACGCCCTGTTAGTCCCCGATCATGGAGATGGTCAGGTTATCCCCCAAGCTCTCTAAGTCTATCTAGGATCCGAAAGGAGACATGCCAATGTTGCCCCTACTTCAAATTCGTTGTTGTCCGGGTCACTTTCTATGCTCCGCCCAGCTTTAGCAGTCTGTTCGGCCATTTACTCTGTATCACTGTCTTGTAGCTACAAGTCGAAGAAAATTTCAAAGCCGAGAACACGCTACTTTTCAGAGTTCAAACAAGGTTCGGGGAAACCACAAAATGGGAAGTCTTATCCCTCCCGAACAAAATGACCATTCAGGGTTCCCTAGATTGGCCTGTGCACAAGTTCATAGTGCTTCCAAATGACCATTCTGCTTAGCTCTGGCTTTGCCCGCCATCTCTTTCTCTTTTCTAACCCAATCCTCTTTAGTGGGCGTATAGCCAAGACCAAAGGCATACGGGTTATGTGGCACATCGGCTAATGTTATGACACCCTTCCGGCCACTTCTCCCCAACCCCATTCCTGGTACATGTTGGAGCTTATTAATAGATTGATTGGGCGCTGTAGACGTCCCCGAACGTCTTGGGAGGATGAGTCCCCCGTTCTCTTCATTTGGACTCACTACAGTTCATGACTCAATGTCACGGTCCTGTATCTAATCTCGCAGAGTGCAATGCAAGACCGATGAATCATCAAAGAGTCCAAATCCGGCAAATCGTTTTGGAAAATTGATTTTTTAGAAAGAAGTGCCAAACATGGACTGCTTTGCCAGATACAAAGTCGCCACCTAAATATTTTATTTTGAGGAACTTGGGTACGATTGGGGAAGGTCACTTCGTGAGCACCCCCGCTCGCCCGATCAAAAATCGGCCTCTACTAACCATGATATCTAGTTTTGAAAACATTATGTGTTCTTATTCCGGTTATTAGCCTAGATTTACTATGTGATGCGCACAGCAAACAAATATAGACTGGATCACCTGAATTGGAACAAAACATTTCATACTTGTTTTGAAAACGGTTTGCTACTCGCAAGTAGGCTAAAATACGGATTTTACCACCCTCGAGTGGGCTTAGGAAACATGATGATTTGCCACTCTAAAGTGGGCTTAAAAACTCACAATCGATGAATTGTTCCAATTCAAATAACCCAACCTTCACCCACAGGCATTCAGGCAGTTATATCACATAAGCAGTTAGCCTCATAGCAAGCATGCTATCCTGGCAGTCACTCAAACACATGCAAGGATGCTAAAGCATAAACACTTGCCGAGTACTCCAAGCCAAAACAGAAACTAGTTAGTAATCATATGCATGATCCTAGTTCATATTAAAATGGCTAATGCAACACATGCAAGATGCAACTACAATAGGCTCGGCTATTCTAAGATGGCATATGATGATGCTACAGCTAACACGTATTCAACTTGGAATTGAAATACAATGCAGTTAGCATGATGGGCCGAGCCCGGTGCATGCAAACGAATGAATGGATGCAAACATGCTATCATGAGTATGCTAATTGAAACATGCCTTAAACTAACCATCGAAAGCTAGTAAATAAAAGGGAAGAAAGATGTAGGGTTGGAAGACATGCACACACTCACACACACTTATTACACAATTGCCCTCGCTCGGAGGGTCCGAATAAATATTACAAAACAAATAAATAATTAACTACTCTAGCTAATTAAATATTACAAAACTTCTAATTAATTAACAAATTAACTAAAAAAAGGAAGATGGCCGCAGCCCCGCCTCGGAATGATGAGATGATGCATGCTCGATCCGTCTCGCCCGGAAATCCATCGCCATGACACATGTTGCCTCTGTTTTCCCTGCTCTGCTCCTCTGAAAATTGCACAACTCCCAAGGTATGCTCCATGGACACTGTGGAGCACCACCGACCAAGTGGAATCATCACCGGCCATTGGGAATGGTCATCGACCATTAGTATAGCTCTCGACTATCCATATTTGGTCGGTCGGCACTGAGAATGGTCGGCCGGCCAAATCTTCCTGCAGAAACCTGTTTTGACAGTAGCAGAGGGCAAAACATGGCATGGCAATGCATTTCAAGCAAATGTATGCACCAACCCACTCCTTATCATGTTCATGACTCAAAGAAGTTTGGGACTCGACCCTCGGACCACCAATCGTGCATTTCAATGCGTGATGACCCAAGAAGCCAAGTTGTGCATTTTGATTTCAAATGTAATGCACACAAACAAACACATAAAGCCCAATCTCTATCACTTGGTCAAGAGACAAGGCATGCATGCAAGATACAATGCAACCTAGGCATGGAACTAAGCATACAATACGAACATGAGGGCAACCATGCAAACATGAACATGGACAACACACAAACATGTAACAACATGATGAAATGGAGCAAGCATGCAACCATATACAAGACATGCGAGCAACAACATGTGAAGATGGTTTTACACTAACTTGGACAGCTCTCTACTAGGTCCAAAACAGTGGCCAACATGCTCAAGAATAGAAACCAAAACACATACAAATAGGCATGCATGCAAGGTCCAACACTTAGGCACATAGAGACAACTTTTAAGCACACTTAAAAGAGGAACAACATGGGCATATGGCATGCACTGTAAGCTCTGAAAATCATGTTAATGATGGTGCCAAACCAAGCAAACAAGACAAGCATAGCATACAACAAATGGTCTAAAGCCTAAGGCTCACCAAAGAAGCATTGAACTACACTTAGTGCAATCACACATGGCATGAATTAAGTGACTGAAAATAGAGATGTGACATGCTAAAATGAGCCTCAAAACCCACCTAGATGGCATCTAAATGGCTTAAGTATGGAAGCATGCACAAGGGCCCAAACAAGGAGCATAAGATAACAACCTCTTAACGCATTAAAGGGGTACCAAATGCAAGCATATAGGCATGCCACAAGGACTGAAATAACATGACAAGTGGTTCCAAACCACTGAAATGATGCAAGGATGGCATGCTAGAGGGGTCAATGCTCAAGGCATACAAGAGAGTTTGCATGGTAGCTATACAAAGCAAAGCATAGATGACTCAAATGACCAAAAACAGTCCCTTAGCATACTAAAACAAGCATAAAAGCTTCACAAAGCTAGGCCAAAACACATGAGCATGGTAGTCTAAATGCTAGGCACATGTTAAGGCAAATCATGGCATTACAAGACATGTATGCAAGCTAAGCATGGTGTGTCTAAACCAATCAAAAACAGTGCTATATCATGGCATAATAAGCACAAATACAACTTAATACATGGCCAACATGAACCTAAAAATGGTGCTCACACATGAGGCAAAAATGGCACATATTGAAGACAACAAGGAGAGGTGACCCTCTCCTTCTTAGGACCTCAAACCACCATCCTCACCATTGAAATCCTTCAAGATTTCAGTGGTGCAAACAAAGTGGTCCCGGAGCTCACCAAAAATAGCACAAAATGGGGGCCAAACAAGGCCTAAAAGGGGGTAAAAGACCCCAAACACAAAAGTGGTCTTAAACAAACTTCAAGAGGAGCTCAAAATAAGACTTTTTTTCAGTTTATGACAAATCCCAAAACAGCATGAATGACAGGCTAAAAGTGTGTGCAAAAACGGGGAATAAAAAGGGTAAGAAGTTACCTTTGAGAACCAGCAAGAACCAGCAGCCTTTAGACCCAAAAATGCACACACTTTTAGCTAGGATAATAATGTGACAGTTTATATAAGAATGAGAATGAGTGTGCATGATCATAGCTATCTGTAATGTTGTTATTGTTGAGGATCATGTTAGATCCCTACTGGACTATATGTTCATCCCACGTTGTTGAATCTTTTCAGGTATTTAGCAGGATGTGCTACAAGATTTGGATCTTCTTAATTGTTGGCCACGGGGCCTCTTTGTTGTTGGCGGAATGCCATATGTGTAAAAGGGTTACACTCTTCATTTGATTTATTGTTGTAAGCCTAAGGGCAATTTATTTAGAATGCTCATGTTGTATTTAAACTTTCATTCGAATGAGAGAATTGTTGTTCATTACTTTTATTGAACATTTGAGTTTATTTCCGCATGTTATCTCTGAAATTGAATTAAGTTAAGGAACTTGGTAATGACTTCGAGTAATAAAAATTGGGGCGTGACAACTTGGTATCAGAGCTACCGGGTTTGAATACCTTGGGCTCATGGGAAGTGGTTTTTACCACAGTGGGTTTACTACGTGTAGTGAAGACGTTGCATATAGATATCATGAAAGTTAGGACTTATGTGTTGCATTTATGTGAGCATGGGATTCAGTCTCTGGGATAGTATTCATAGCCGGTGAATTTGCTTTGAGGTCCTTTTGGAAACACGCCTGATCAACGTGGTTTCTGATAGGAATTCCTTGAGAGTTCCGGGATGAGTGGCTATCTTTGTGGACTTGATTCGATTATGTGTTTACATGTTTAAATGTTTATATGTAATAGAAATGTAAATTTTGAGACTAAGTGTGCATTGTGACCTATTGGTGGTGGAGTGTGCCTCGGAGAAGGCTATTGTGTTATGCACTAAGTGTAATTTACTTTTGTGCTTTATAGGATGCCTACACGAGGGAGTAGAGGACGGTCGAATAGTAGGAGTGTCGGTAGGGGCACAGCAGTTCCTTTAGCACCCGTCGTTGCAGCATCGGCTGTCGGCGAGGATGTCGCACGTGAGATTGCGAGAGCAGTGCAAGATGCCCTAGTTCGCACTGAGGGCGGCAACGGGCATGCTCTCAAACTTACTAAGGAGTTTTTCCGCTCCGGCCCACCAGAGTTTGTGGGGAAGGCTAAACCGTTGGAGGCAGAGAGTTGGTTGGAACAGATTACCAAGACTCTTGATATGCTCAGAGTCGAAGATGAGGAGTTGAGGGTTTCTTTGGCGACTTTTCAGTTGAAGGGTGATGCGAGTTATTGGTGGAAGAATGTTAAGAATACTGTAGGTAGCACGTGGGTTGCTTTTACTGAGGCCTTTTGGGCCAAGTATTTCCCTCCTTCTACTCGGGAAAGGTTGAGGGATCAGTTTTTGGAGTTGCGTCAGGATGATACTCCTGTGGCACAGTTTGAGATACGGTTTGATAGTTTGTCGAGGTTTGCTCCAGAGTTGGTGGCAACAGAGGGGCGTCGTTGTTATGAGTTTGAAAAGCGGTTATGTTTCGATATTCGGGAGAAGGTAGCTGGATCCTTTTTGAAGGATTATTATAATTTAGTCGAGGCAGCGGCCCATGTGGAGGCCATGGTTGCAAGTGATGATAGGGTTAAGGAGGAGACCATCTCGGTAAGTTCTACGGTTCCTAAACACTCTAGGCTCAGTAAGGGGTGGAGGCGGAAACATGCTCAGTCAGGGGCTGGTTCCTTTTCTTCGCCAGAAGTTTCGGACCCTTCTGTTGGGGGTTCCGAGGAGGTGCAAATTTCAGATCAGTCTCAGAGTAGTGGGTCTGGTGGTTGTTTTGTTTGTGGTCAGCTGGGCCATGGTAGACGTTTTTGTCCTTTGCGTGTAAATTCTTCGGGTGTTTTAAAACCTAGTCAGACTCAGTCGTACCCGTCCAGTCGGGGACGTTATCAGTACCAGAAACGGGCAGGCCAGGCTTCGGGAGCCTCGCGAGGGGCGACTTATTAGTTAGCCCTACAGTGTTACCCTGGAGAGGGATTTTTTTGTAATGTTGGCCGGTGGTGTATCATGTTTATTGATTTTGTTGTTGACCGGTGTACTATTGGATGCTGAGGCACCATGTTTATGTATCGCATATGTATGCATATTAGTGTTTGTTTAATCCTCATGTAATGGGTAATATGTATGGAATTTTGAACCCTCTATTTTATGTATTGAGAAGTTGTTAGTATTGTTGCTTGCTTGGTACTGTGTATTAAGTTAGTTTTGTGACAGCCTGTGGGCCTTGTTCACTTTTAGAGATTATTTATTGAGAACAGGAATCCGTGGGTGGATGTGATTGATGCGATGGTTTTGAGGGTTGCGTGGTATTGACAAGGTTATTGAGATTTGTATCTCGGGTTAGCGGAAATGGTACCTGTATGTTGATTGGTGTTTTGGGCTTTGCTAGTTAGTGAGTCCGTGGTGACCCCATCGGTTGTATAGGGGCAGTGTTTGTATTGTGATTGGTTATCAATTATTGGGTATGGTTTGTGAGTGGAAGCTGGTAGCATTCTTTAGAGAAAGGACAGTTTGTGTTCTAGAGTAACGAGATTAGCGTTGGTCAAATTATCCTTCGTGATTGGGTTGTGTGTAGAGAACTCCGTATTTGGGGTTAGTGGTCTGAGTGGCACATCAGTGTGTGGGTTACTGAGTGTGGAGTGTATTGAGTTGATTAGTCAGCTCGTTGATATCGGGTTTTGGGTTGACATTGGTCACCTTGAGGTTAGTCTCGTTTGTTGTAGACTTTGTTTGTTGATTAGGAAAAACTGAAACTAATCATCCGGGTTGTGTCATTAAATATGACGGTTATAAGAATACAGCAAATATATGTATTGAAGGAGCATTATAAATGAATTGAAAATTTTTATATACATTATGTGTATATATATTGTTTGGGAGGAGATAGGGGATGGACTCCAATCATACAGCACTAAAATGTGTATTTATTGAAAGATTGATATAGCTCATATGCTTACCTATTGTGAAGTGAAAATGTTTTATATGAATTACTATCTCATTTAATTGTTTGGCTAGGTTCTGAGCCAGGTATATGTTATTTAATTGGTTAAGTAAAAGGAGGCGGAATGAAATTGCAAAACCATGAATTTCTTATGCCTTATGTGTTGATAGTACTGTTGTTATTTCTATTAACTATCATTATGGAAATGTTATGTTCTGCATTGGGTGTGGCATCACTGTGTGCGTGGTGGTTGTTGATAGTTCTATTTTCGAAAGAAATGGAAAACAAAACTTTTCCTAGTGTTTGGGCCATCTAAAGGCGTTGTTGAGAAATGAATTTAATTCAAAGATTTTGAGGATTTTTTTTTTTTTTGGGCAAATAAACTGTGGATGATTATGTGTTTTGGATAACACCGTATTTGTGAAAAATATTTACAAACTTTGAGTTTCGCATAGAAAATGAAAAAAAAAAAAATTTCGGAGTGTCAACACTGAAAATTTGACTACACTTGGGAAATGTCTCTTGAACAAAGCAAACGTCTTCTTATTATTTTCTCAGAAGATTTACTTTGGTTGCATTTTGGGAGTTATGTTGTTGAGTAGTGACTTAGCTTGAAGCGCTAGTCAGTTGTTGGTAATTGTTTCGGGAACGGTTTGGTTTGTTGAGATTTTCGTACCTAAGTGTTGTCGTTTTGAATATGTTCCCTTAGTTAGTCTCTTCCTTGGTAAGGGTGGATTAAAGGTTTGTTGTGAGATTAATTTCTTCCTTTGGGATTCGGGTGTTGGTATTGTGTGATCTGTTGGCCTTGTGTTTTGGCGTACCCTTAATTTCGGGGACGAAATTCTTTAAGTGGGGGAGGTTATAGCGACCCCAGTCTTTCTCCAGTTGGTTGTTGTATCCGGACTTAGGTTCCGTGGATTCTGTTATTATATATTTGTTGTTGTCGTCCTTTAATTTCTTATTTTTTAGTTATAGGATGTGTTGGGCAGGTTGGTTGGGTTCGGAAACCTGGTGTTGCTGTCCAGTTTTCTGGTTGGTCGCTCGAGCGAGGGTTTGGTCGCTCGAGCGACGGTTGAATTTTGTGTCTGGTGGTTCGAGCCAGGGTTTCTTCGCTCGAGCGAGCGATTGCGTCTAGCATAGACCTGAGAGCAGTGTTCCTTCGCTCGAGCGAGCTTTCCTTCGCTCGAGCGAGCTTCTGGGTTGCAGACCTGAAGCATCGAGTTTTTGGCTCGAGCGAGCTTTTCTTCGCTCGAGCGAGGCTTTCTTGTGTCTGGTCGCTCGAGCGACCAAGTCTTCGCTCGAGCGAGCCTGTCAGGTTTAAATAGGTAGCAGCGGGTTTTTAATCAGTTTTTCATCTTCTTTTTGGTTCCAAACCCTAGGTCCGACTTTTCTCTCTCCCTACTCACCTTCTCTCTTAGGTTTGATCTACTTAGAGTGTATTTCTACCCTAGATCCTTTGTTAAAAAGATAGAGTGGGTCGAGGGCTTCATTTTAATCTGAAGAATAGTGGATTTGGAGCACTTTGATTTCAGGTCATCTTCTCCAGTTGAGTTCTCCATTTGAGGTAGGGATTCTCCGTGTTTCTTTTCAATACTCCGTCTATAGATAGACATGTGGTAATTTTTGTATTGCATGAAACTTATATCATGTTGAATTTGTGAAAATCATGAGGGTGAACCTTGGGTTGGTTGTTTGAATTTGGGTTTATTGTCATTAGTTGTGGTTTAGGCTAATTGGGGTGTTAATTAGCATGTTGTTGTTGAAAGGAGACAAAACCCTAATTTTAATTGATTTAATAAATTAATAGAGGGGTTTTGATCATTGGGTCTTAAACGTAATTATTGTTGTTGATAATTGAACCTTTTAGGTCAATATTGAGAAAGAGGGAGAAAAGCCCTGATTTGATAATTATGACTTAATTCGCATAATTAAATTGGAATGGCTTTGAAAAGAATGTAGTGGATAAAAAATGAGTTATGGTCTTATTGTCCATGGAATAGAATTTGTGAAAACAAAAGGTATGAGAATTGGATTGTTGTAATGTGAGTATTGAACACACGTACGGGGAGGTTGTATCTTAAACTACTATGTTAATGTTGTTGTTGGATTTGTGATCTCATGATGATTGAGTCTTTTAATAGATGTACTAAATACCTGCATCTAGAAGTTTTGTCCTTGGTCATCAGTAGAGGATGACACGGTTGCGTTGAATTGTCGTGTATACATTACACCATTGTTGATTGAACATCTTATGTGATGAAATGTTGAGATGCATTATATATGTATACTTGTTAGGGAGGAGAGAGGGGTTGTACTCCAGTGTGTGTGAGAAGATAGGGGATGGACTCCACACACCTATGTGTTTATATACCTTAACACATTGTTTGTATCCGGATAGTTTATGTGTATGTTTATACATGTTGGTTACTCTTTGTTGTATTGTGATTATTGGTGTTATACCCTGCGCTGATAATCAGAGGTACCGTTACCTTCCAGCTAGCGCCTGGAGAACTGTATGCGCTGATAATCTAAGGTGCCACACCCTTCCAGCTAGCGCCTGGTAAACTGGTAGATTGTTGTGAGAAGTGTATCTTTGGCTTAATACGCGTATAGCTAGTAGAGCAGAGTTTTGTTGTTATTGTTTCAGTGTATCTGGGAACAATGTGGATTGTATTGATTACAGTTTTGGAGGGCCGAGTTGCCTCATTGGTTTATCTTATGCATGTAGTTGAGTTGTTATCTCCCTTTATAAAGGTATGCATGTATAGTTATGATAGATTTGGGATTGAATCGAAATGCCCTTTTATCTTTTGGAAGTGTAAAGAAAATCAAACATTTTAGAAATATGTTTTGAAAAGCCACATCTGTTGTATGTGTGGGAAATAGGATAGAGTAATGGGCTTAGTGAATCTAGTTTTCCTAAGTAGTTGTTAATGTTATAAAAGATTGTGAATGGGGGCTAATGAAAGGAAAAAGGAAAGATGAATCGCTTATAGCGTTGAATGAAATAGTTGTTTACGAGAAAAGTATATATATATATTTTGTATAAACTGTCACATTATTATCCTAGTATGAGAATGAGTGTGCATGATCATAGCTATCTGTAATGTTGTTATTGTTGAGGATCATGTTAGATCCCTACTGGACTATATGTTCATCCCACGTTGTTGAATCTTTTCAGGTATTTAGCAGGATGTGCTACAAGATTTGGATCTTCTTAATTGTTGGCCACGGGGCCTCTTTGTTGTTGGCGGAATGCCATATGTGTAAAAGGGTTACACCCTTCATTTGATTTATTGTTGTAAGCCTAAGGGCAATTTATTTAGAATGCTCATGTTGTATTTAAACTTTCATTCGAATGAGAGAATTGTTGTTCATTACTTTTATTGAACATTTGAGTTTATTTCCGCATGTTATCTCTGAAATTGAATTAAGTTAAGGAACTTGGTAATGACTTCGAGTAATAAAAATTGGGGCGTGACATATTAAGCTAGCATTACTACGTGATGCGCGCATACAAGTATAGACTAGTTTGCTCAAATTGGAACAACTCAATTTCATGTTTGTTTTGTGAAAATGGTTCGATTTTGTTATCTCAAGTGGGCTTAAAGTTCGCGAATTTGCCACTCAACAAAGTGGGCTTTAAAGAAATGTACATTTATTGAATTATTCCAATTCAAGTAACAAGCCTTCATCCACAGGCATTCAAATAGTTCATCAAGTAAGCATTTAGCCTCATGGCAAGCATGCTAGTCATAGCAATCACTCACACTTATGCAAGTATGCTAAAACATTAAAAACTCACGTAGTACTCCGAGCTAAGAAGATATGAGTTAGAAAAATATGCATTATTCTTAACTATACGAAATGACTAATGCAACGCATGCAATAATGCAACTAATAGGCTCGGCTACTAATATGGCATATGAGGCAATTTAAATAGCATGCATTTAAACACGTATTCAAAGAAGTATTGAAATGACAATGCAGTTAGAATGATGTGCCAAGCCTCGATGCATGCAAGACAAGATAAATGTATTCAAGCATAAGATATGCTAATTAAAACGTGATGCTCCTAATTTAACAATCAAAAGCGGATAAACAAAAGAGAGAAAGACGTGGGGTTGGAAAACATACACATTATTACATTTTGCTCTCACGAAGGAGAGTTTGAATGAATAAAACTAAGCTAATTAGCAACTAATTAAAGCTAAGCTAATTAAGTTAATTATTACAAACCAAAATGAATAACTAGCTAAACTAATAAACTAATTATTACAACACTTTGAATTTAACTAACTAGTAAGATAATTAAATTACACAAATACAAGTAAGCTAGGTAATTAAAGTATTTAACTACTCTACCATTACTTTGCCTTGGGAAATGGAAGATGTGCATGCTCGGATATCACCCAAAAAAACCTCTGTTTTGCTCCCAAAAGCCTCTGTCTACAGAGTTGAACATTTCCAGAACAAGCTCCACCTTACCAACACTCTGCTAAGGTTTGCATCAGTGGCCAGCTGGCCACTGGTAAAGACTGCCGGCCACCTGTCGGCTATGGATAGTGGCCTGCCGGCCACTGATGCACTGGTCCTTCTTGCTGTAACAGAGGACAAACAGAGCAAAAAGAGAGTATTCTCACAAATTGTTTGCACAACTCAGCCCTTCTTTTCATGAGTAAATCCAAGGAGTTGTGAACTTAAGCCACAAACCACCAACTCAAGCAATTTCATTGCATGATGGCTTGTGATTCAAGAGGTGCAAGTTCAATAAATGCAAAACAAGACACACAAAAACCATCACCCTATCATGCATGATCAAGGGCAATGGAGACCTAGGAAACTTGATACATTTCATCACTTTGAGTATGAAATGTCCTAATTTTCCTTGTGTTCAATTAACGTCCGATTGAACACAACAAGTTATTATCTTGCTCACTTTTAGTCCCACGTTTTAGTTACTCATTTTACTTTACCAACCATTCTTTAATCCAATTAAGTCCATTGGGTGAATTAAAGTCCTCTAATGGAAAGAAGGCTCAAAACATAAGTTGCTTTGGGTATGAAAGAAGTATCATACTGTTGGTAATGAACCCTTAAGGGATTAAACCATTAAGTATGAAACCTCAATTTCATATTTAGGCAAGCAAGTGACTTGAAACCATTTTCAAAGCAAAATTAAAAGCCAAGAAAGGAGGGAGGTTGCAAAGATGATTAGTGCTGAAATTAAGTGTGAAAAGCACTGAAAACATCCAATCAACTCAAACAAGTGGTGTCTAAAGGCCTAAAACACCAAGCTTATGAGGACTATTACACTACAACTATGCAATACAAGACTCAAATGCAACAATCAACCCAAAATAGAGTTAAAACAGTCCAAAACATGTTGGAATAAAGCTGCAACAAGCTAGAAAAATAAGCTAAGGCATGGCACCAATTAGGCTAACAAACAAGACACAAAGAATGGAGGCTACCCCCTCCAAATTTGGACTTCAAAACTTGATTTTCACCACTGAAAATACTCTGAAAATTAGTGTTTAAAGGCCAAAAAAAAGATGGTTTGAAAATGGGAAACAAAGGTGAAATGGCCTTATAAACAATGAATGAAGAGGGGTGAACCACCCCCTAACCTTAAAAGGACAAAAACACCAGTTTCAGCCCACAAAAACATAGTTTTTTATAGCCCAAAAACAACTCAAAAATAGTAGGAAAAGAGAGAAAAACAAGTATGCAAAACAAGTTATCAAGACAAGTATTATACCTCTTGAAGAGAGGAGTGATTCTAGGCAACAATCCAAGCCAAAACCAACTTCAAGAGCTCCAAGAAGGCCTCAAGGAACCTCAGCTCAAAGGTGATAAAAGTTGGTTAAGGAAGTATAGGCAAAAGTGTAATGTAAGTAGGCAAAAGTATAGAGAATTTGTAGAGAGAGAGAGAGAGAGAGAGAAAGAGAGACGAAAATTTTTGAGCCTAAAATTTTCTAACCTCAAAACATGAGAGAGGGGGTCCCTATATATAGAAAACATGAAATTTCTACAAGGAGATCCAGCCCTCCACGTGTGGACAGATGCAAACATCTGTGCAAACAGTTGGCACAGCTGACATAAAATATCTGCAGAAAACACTGGTGGTCGGCTGGCCATCAGTGGTGGCCGACAAGCCACATCAGTGGCCAGCAAGCCAAAAGTAATGGCCGGCAGGCCACCAGAGGTTGCAGGCTAGAAAGACCAAGCCATGGTCCAAAAATGAGACAAAAAGAATACAGGGTTTGAAAAGCTCAAAGTTGACTTCGAGCGCTTGGTGAGCAAACAGACTCATCATTAGATGTACTTGCAAGGACATCCAAGTCATAAGGACCGTCAAAAATAGGGTGTCTACAATAGGTTAAGGGTGCCTTGGAGTGATTTTGCGAGCGTTGAGTCTCGTGTATGTGGTTGGGAAGCTTGTGTGAGATTTGTTTTGGATTAGTGGAAAACCTCAAGTTGGGTTAACGTGTTGTAGATTCTTCATTTGCCTATGTATTTGGCTTGTGTAGCTGATAATTTTTGATAATGATTATAACATAATGAAATTGCAAAAATCATGGATTTCTTGTGCCTTATTGTGTTGATAGCACAATTGTTATTTCTGTTAACTGTTATTACAGAAATGTTATGTTTTATGTTGGTTGTGGCATCACCATATGAGTGATGGATGTTGTTGGGTAACAATAGAAGTTCACCGATTGTTATATTGGAAAGGAATTAGAAAATGAATTTTTCCTAGTGTTATGGCCTTCTAATGGCTTTGTTAAAACAAAAATATTAAGGATTTGATTTAATTTAAATGGTATGAGGAATTTCAATAAGTAGTCTTTGGCAATTAAATTATGGATGGTTATGTATAAGAACCCTCACCATTGATTACTGATAACCCGACTGATTACTGCTAAACTGGGACTGAACATGATTGGTAATCGAATTGATTGAGATACTAAACTGACCGATTGAATATATTAGTTTAAATGCATAGCTATCTATTGACTGTTAAACTTATCTGTCCATGTTTTATATTTTAAACTGCAAATCGAAGGCCTTATCGGCGGCCGAACCTGAAATCGATTGATGTTTTATGATCATTAGAATTTATGTGATTTTATGGCATATTTATCTGAGGTGTGATTTGGTATGATTAAATTAGATTAAAATAAGTTAAATTATACAAATTGCCTTATTTACCATAATGCCATGTTAGTGGACTATGCTAGGACTTTGTATTGCATGTGCAACACTTGACCAAACACATTTCCTCAGCCATTTCTTGAGTTCCCACCAAAAAATAGAGAGAGAGAGAGAGAGAGAGAGAGAGAGAGAGAAAGCATTTGGCTTCATCTTGTGGTTTGCTTGGAAATTGAAGGAATTGTAGAGTTTATTGCATAAATTGAGCTTCTAGACTTGGATTTGAGAACTTAGGTAAGGAATTCAACCTCTTAATTATGTCTTTAAGTTGGTTCTTGCATGGTTCATGCCATATTGAAGAGCTAAGTCATGAATTGGTCCTAAAATGTTGAATTGTAGCTCATTTCATGCATGCATGTCTACATTGTTGCATTTTGAGGTTGATTACATGGAATTTGGTACATGCATGTTCATATTATTGTTAGAGTCCATGTTTTCATCTTGTTTTTAGAAGTTGAGGCTCATTTGAGCAAGTAATTGAAGCTTTGAATTGCTTTAAACTCATGCATGTCATGTTTGAGTTATATTCATGAAAATTGGTTTGAAATTAGATTTAATTGAACTGCCTTTGGGCTTTGATTTCTCAAATTGATCTTTGAAACATGTTATATTATGAGTTTTGAAGTGTTTTCCAGAAAATTAGCCCAAAATGATCGAATTTAGTACATTGAAACTTGTATTTGAGCTTGAGGTTCAAATCTGGGAATTCCAGATTTTAAACTCACGCTCGAGCGGGGTTACTGGCGCTCGAGCGTGAAATTCGTGCTCCCAGTACTTTGCACTGTTTTGATGTCTGATCGAGCGGAGTAATTGGCGCTCGAGCGGCTATCGAGCGCCCAATCGAGCGTGAATTTCACCTATCCAGTACTTTTGACTGTTTTGCAGTCCGCTCGAGCGTGGTAAGTGACGCTTGAGCGGGAACCTTTGTCTGTATGTCCACTCGAGCGGAGTAACCTACGCTCGAGTGGGACCCCTGTTTTCTGAAAATTCTGAAAATGTTTTCTGAATGCATCTTTGCATCCTCATTCCAACCTAGGCATTCTTAGGCCTAGTTTAAGGCATCTTAATGAGGATATAGATGTAAAACCACACCGAGGCAAATTAGGGATTAAGTTATTATTTTCCCAACTGTGTAGCGTAGTGTGCGTTCAATCTGTAACTATGTAGGGTTGGCATCTGGAGACGCGCTCTAGCCTAATCGTAGCCCAGAACTCTGTGAGTAACAATTGTGTAAAGATATGTTCAAATGTGACTGTTTAAACTATACTGTTTCTGAACTGATACTGTTTACTGATTGAATGTTTGTCCTCTATTCTGAACTGTATTGTGGCATCCATAGCAACTACTGTTTACTGTTACTACTACTGTTATAGAGATCTCTGTCAGTTCCTATCTTGGAACTTCTATCTACTGTTATAATGGCCATCATTGACTGTTCGGTCTTTTAAGACCTACTGTTTACTGTACTGTTATGCTAATGGATGTACCACATATGACTGTTATGACTGAATGACTGAAATACTGATTTAATGAACTGTTTTCATTACTGTAAGGACATTCATTCTCAACCTCTTTACACATTATGTTATTCACTGGGCTTTAGCTCACTGCTCATATATATATGTAGATGTTCAGGCACCAGACCGGAGCTAGGAGCGTGGGTTAGACTCCCTTTTTTGTCAAGCCAACCACTGTGCCTCACTGCGAGGTTCCGAGCCTGCCGAGCTAAGGCTATGGGGTGTTTTAGTTCCCCCTTTCTGTTCTGTTTCTGTATAGACTGATACTGTACTGTTTAATAGGGTTTAAGTCCCTGTCCTGAATAATTGTAAATGTTGTACATACTGTTTTGCACTGATTGTATATATGTATGAAAAGTCTTTTGCATACAGACTGTCACAGCTCATTGGACATTGTTTAGTTACTGTTTTGGCTTCCGCCATGCCCCTGTACTCTGTATTACTGTATTACTGTTAAGCAGGCCTTCGGTAATCTCGGATTACTAGCCGGTTACGGTGCTAAACCCATAGGGGCGGGTTTGGGTCGTGACATTATGTGTTATGGGTAACACTTTGTTTTTGAAAAAAATGTTTACAAAACTTTTAAGTTTCACATGGAAAAATGCATAAATATATTTTGATTATGAGCGGTAAAAATTTGAGTATCTTTTGAGAAATGTTTTATATACAAGAGAATGAAATTTTTTAAAACAAAGTTTTGCTATCGTTTGTTTTACTTGGGATGATGAATGTTAAGTAGTGACTTAGCTTGGATCGCTAGTCATGTGTTTAGGTGTTTTGTTTTAAGGAGGGTTTGGTATTATTGGAGCTTATTGTGCCAGAGCGTTGTCTTTTGAGATGTGTTTTCGTGGTAATTCCTCTTTTTTTGTGAGAGTTAACCGAGGGTTTGGTTCTGAGGGTGGTTTTCTTTTCCTAAGTGCTCGGGTGTTGAGTGCTCCGTGGTCGGTTTTGCCTTGTGTTTTGGTGTATTCTTAATTTCGGTGACGAAATTTCCTAAGGTGGGGAGGTTGTAGCACTCTGTGCTTCTTATTATAATGGAACTATATTTGACTCTTTAATTATCTTGGTTGAGAACCTTCTTAGTTGATATTTGAGCCTTGGTTGAGGTGTTACCATAGTGGTTGGGTAAGATTGAATCAGAAACTTCAAATTTGAATAATTGTTATTGAGTAGTTTTCACTCTTTCATCATTTTCTCTCTCCATACTTTGAATCTTGATGTGAGGCTAGAACCATTGGAAAGCTTACTTTTGGGGCTTCAATTTGGACACAAGAACGACTCTGAACGGAGTCCGGACGAGAGAGTTATGCCTATTTAAATTTTGCGTTTCTGTGCTGGAAGCATGCTCGCTCGAGCAAGATTTTCTTTGCTCGAGCGAACTGCGATTTTCAGAGATTCTGAGAGCTTCTTTTGTATGCTCGAGCCAAGCTTCCTTCACTCAAGTGACTATGTCACTAACAGACATTATAAAGTGACTTTTTGGCCCTAAAACTCTATTTTTTTTTTCTCCATCTCTTCTCCTCCTATCCTCCAACCCCGAAACCCTAACCTTCCAAACTCTTGATTTTTCTTCTTTTTACCCAAGATTCACCTCAAATCTTTCAAGAAGGTTGAAGAGCAAGCATAAATCAAGACTTCTACCGATTGTTTTGCGATTTCATTTGAGTTTCAAGTTGGGTCTTCATCTTTAACTTCAAATCTTGAGCTTCGAATCTTGAGGTATGGATTTTTTTGCTCCTTTTCAATACCTCATCTATAAATAGATATGTGGTAGATTTTATTGCATAAAAATCATATCCATTATGGATTTCTTTGAAAATCATGAAAAGGGATCTAGGGTTTGTCATTTGGAAATGAGATTGTTAAATTGATTGTTGTTTGGGTTAATTGGGGAGTAATCTAGCATGTTTATTTTGAAAGAAGAAAAATCCATAATTTAATGTTTTGACTTGGTGAATTAAAAATGGGTAAAGTTGAATAATGTTTGTAAATTGTTATTATGGCTTGTGTAAATGTGTTAATAGCTAAAAGGGAGAATTAACTATAGCATTCGAATTATTTTGGATTGATTATATTAAGTTGAGTTGGGTTGTGGCTTTGATATCCATGGATTTAAATTTGTGAAATGAAAAGAATGGATTGGGATAAAGGGTGGAGTATGTTAACTTAGAAAATAAGAGAATTGATTTTTGAAATGGAAGAATGAAATGATAACACTATGTGAATTTCAGAAATTAACTTGAGCTTGGATTATTAATATTTTATTTTACTTTTGTTGTTGTTGGATTTAAAATCTTATGAGAGTTAGATTATTATAATACGTGTGTTGAATACACACATTTGGAGGTTTGTCCTTAGTTATTTTACTATTGTTGTTGTTGGATTTAAAATCTCATGAGAGTTGAATTATTACAATACGTGTGTTGAATACATACATTTAGAGGTTTTGTCCTTGGTCATCGGTGGAAGATGACATTATTGTGTTGAATAGTTGTGTGTATGCATTACACTTGTGTTGGTTGTACTTTGTTGAATAGTTTGTGTGTATGCATTACACTTGTTGGTTGTACTTTATCATGTTGTGATGATTGGTAACGTATATTGCGCTGAGAATGAGAGGTACCATTACCTTCCAACTAGCGCCTGGAGAATTGGTTGCGCTTAGAATAAGAGGTACAAGTACCTTCCAGCTAGCACCTGGAGAACTTGGCAGAGGTACCATTACCTTCCAGCCGATGTCTGATAAATTGGCATTTCATTGTGGAAAGGTGTATCCTTGGCTTACCGTGCTTAAGGCAGGTAGAGCAGAACTAATTTATCATTTTTGTCTCAGTGTATCTGGGTATATTATAGGTTATGATGGTTATGATTTTGGAAGGCCGAGTTGCCTCATTTGTTGAGTAAATAGTTGTTGGTTGCTTGTTGTTTCCTTTTGTACTAAAGGCATACATGTATATACATATAAATGTGTTGGAAATGGACGTAAGTACTGTATTAAGATTGTGAATAATGTGAAGGACATCAGATACTTGTGAACATGTTTTGAAAAGACAAATCAGGTGTAAGTCCGGAAAGTGGGAGAAAACGTAATGTGCATGGTGAAATCGTTTTCAGGAATTTATTATTGTCATATGAATTTTTGGAAAAAGGTAAGAAGAATAAAGAAAAGTGAATTGCTTACATTATTGAATGAAATGAATGATTTTGAGAAAAGTCCTTATATACATATATTCCTGTATAAACCGTCACATTATTTATATAATATGAGACTAAGCATTCATGATCATAACTATCTGTTTGTTATTATTGTTTAGGATCAAATTGAGATCTCTACTGAACTTTATGTTCATCCCACGTTGCTAATCTTTTTTTCAGGTGAACGTCGAGAAGTGTTTCAAGGTCATGGATCTTTTTTTTACCTATTGGCCATGGGGCCTTTTATTTATGGGCAGAATGCCATTGATGTAAAAGGGTTAAACCCTTTCTTTTAATTTAAAAGATGTAATCCTACGGGCAATTTATTTAATTATAACTCCTATTGTATTCATATTGTATTCAGATGAGAGAATCTTTATTCATGTGTTTTCTAAATATAAAGAGTTTCCGTTTGTTATATCTGAAATTAAATCTATAATAATGGTTTGGTAATGAAATTGAAGTAATAAAAGTGTCACGACCCCATTTCGCCCCTAGTAGAATGGTGTCGTGATGGCCAGTAATCCGAGATTACCAAAGGCCAACTTACAAAGATTCACACACAATCAGAGTATACATATGGGGCTTACATGTGCGGAAGCAATAAATTTAAATCTAAGTAGTCCATAAGAGCTGTGCATAGATCAAATGAAATGACATACATCTTAACATGGTTTTACAACTTGAATACAAAATAAAATGGAGTACATATTACATCTTGATCAAAAGGCTTCTCAAGCCGAAATATACAAAAGAAATGAATTACAAACTAAGAAGCATAATCTTCAAGATGATACAAAACATGAATCAAAACATCTTGTAAATAACATCTTAGGCGTCACCGCCTTCTTGCTTGCCACCTACATATATATAAAGGGGAGGGTGAGCTTGGATACTCAGTGAATGATATAAGTAATAAAGGTTTGAATGAATGATATCCGAGATCTTTATCAAAACAATACATATAATAACTTGTACAAAACATGGGATGAATCAAGTTCATCAATCAAAGTCTTTCAAAGCTTCTTGGATGTTAATAACATCTACATAATACCAAAGGATGACATTCCGGACAAAACAAGGGAATAACCGTCCCGGAATCGAAGCACACCCGTTCATGACCGTCAGTGGCCGACCCAGAATCGGTTAGACAACCCACCCGGTAAACCGTCGGTGGCAAAACAAGGGAATAATCGTCTCGGAATCAAAGCACACCCGTTTACGACCGTCGGTGGCCGACCCGAGATCGATTAGACAAATCCACCAGTACAAAACCATCGGTGGCAAAAGAGATATCTCAACAAAAGTGCTACATAGGCTTAACGTCCCCTAGCACGAAAGGACGTTCCAAGAATGTCATCAAAACAAACATAATACTTGATACAAAAACTAGAGATAATCATTCATACTTGATCAAATACTTTTCTAAAACAAAGCAAAGCTTTTATCAAAACATTATAACATAGCTTTATTAAAAATACCACTCACATAGCTCTTCGGGTGTAGGGATTAAAGCAAGAATCCAAGACCTACAAGTACATAATAAATCCCATTGAATGCACTTCAAGAAGACAAGAAGAGATGCTCAAAGATGGATATGAAACACATTCTCAAAATAAGCTTTACATGAGTGCAAATGATCCCGGCATTTCTTTCCAAAACCAAGTCAAGACAAAGTAAAACATGTGCTGGGAGTTAAATCACTGTTTTCCATCTAGGGAAAACATGCTGGGTACCAACCAAGTCTTGGAATGGATGCACAGAGATTATCTAGGCTAAAATGACCTAGCTGGGTGAACTTAGGAGGTCTTGGCCGAGGTCCCACACCTCTTGGCCGAGGTGTGGTTACCTAGGCTTCGGTGTGCAGCTGCCTGCCGAGGTGTTACAAGGTGCCGGCAAGGGTGTACCATGGTTGGCCTAGGTGTGCAGTGGTTAGCCTAGGTGTGCATACAAGATAGACTAATGGCGCAAGTAATCATGCAAGGTAGGCCAAGGTGAGATACGATGCTTAGCCTAGGTGTGAGATCTAGGCAAAAGTGGTCTCGATGACCACACATAGGGAAAGGTGAAGTCTGGAAATCTGGGTTTCCTCCCTTGAAGAACATAAAGAACATGAACATGAAGAACATGAATGCTAGATTCATAACTTTTATTCCAAAATTTGAGATTTCATGATATGAGTTCAAAAATATGGACCTGGGTACCCATACTTGGAGATTTCATGAAAACAAACACAAAAATATGGAACTTGTTACAAACTTTCGAATCAAAACATGGTTTTTCTTCAAGAACACAAGAACATCATTTTCTCTTTCTAAAACCAAACTTTAAATCAATGCATGGATTATGAATCATGCTAGATCATGCAATACGACTAGATCAACATAAAGAACGACAAGAGTAGATCAAGAATCTAACCTCAAAACACGGATCAAACGGTTCAAACTCTAATGATCAAGCTTGGAATCTAGCTCTCTCACTCTAAGAACTCCTTCTTCCTCTCTTCCTAGAGCTTCTCTCTCTTCTAGGACAAAGATGTAGCAAATGATATGTTTTCTCTACTGTCGGCTGACTTAACCCTCTGCTAGGACACATGGCACTACCGGATTGGATTTCCTCAAAAAGGTGCCTAAGTGAAAAGACAAGGATATGACAAAGTGTGTACAACAAGTAAGATGACATGGGCACTCTGACAAGGCAAGGATCTCGGATCAAGACATAGGCTTCGGCAAGTAAAGTCTCAATGATCTCGGCTAGGAACGATAACACTTGACCTAGCTGTGCCATACCTCGGCCTAGATGTGCCACACCTCGATTTAGGTCATACCAGTCCCGGAACAAGATTGCTAGGTGCAAGGATCAAAGATCTAGGACGCCTAGATGATAACATCTCGGCCTAGATGATACACATCTCGGCCTAGGTGATGCACACCTCGGCCTAGATGATGACATCTCGGCCAATATGCCTAGGTGACGGGGGAGGTCAACCAAGGTGGTTCCAAAATGGTCCTAGGTGTAAGAGGTTCAAAGGTATGACTTAGGCTTAACATGACCTAGGCTTGACATGACCTAGGCTTAACATGACCTAGGCTTAACACACCAAGCAAGGAACAAAGCATGCATATAATACTTAGGCAAAACATGTTATCACAAAACAAGACAAGAACCTTTACCTAAGCAAAATGAATCAAAGTCTGTAGGTACAAACTTAACTAGGCAAAATCATATAAATGCATACGAGCATGACTAAGACAGAGTGAGGGTTGTTACAAAAAGGCAGGGTGTTACAGCAAAAGATAAGAATTGAAGATAAAAACGAACGACTCCAGCCATCAAAGACACGCCACCTATCTTCAATTATGTTTCATTATAAGCCAAGAAGGCTATTTAAGGGCAAGTCTCACCCTTGTTGAGACACAAGTTTTCTTTTACTCTTTCTCTTGTAAAAATTTCCTACGTTTTATGATATATCAATTATGTGTGGAGCAACTCTCTTGTTTTGAGTTTGCTACTATATTATAAGTATTTTATAATGTTTTATGTCTGCAAATACTTTATCTGAATTACATATATTATTAGATTGGCATAAAGAAAGATTAGCTATTTTGTTAACTCTGCAATAGATACCCACTGTACAATCTTGGATTGAAGAACTCCATAAATTAATAACTTTAACAAAAGAATCTCTGCAAGAGGAGATTATTCGTTTGGCCTTTATCAACAACCCCTTCCGTCATAATTACACAAACATGAGATCATGTATGTATTAATTTGTAATTATTATACTGTTCATATGAACAGTAATATTCTTAGATTTGTGCTAATTAGGGACATGAATCATATATTTGTAAGTGAGACGTCACTCAAGTTGCGTTTGGGGTTTTGCCATTATTGGATTGAATTCCTGTACGGGATGTATCTCCTATAAGTCGTTAACAGACGTGCTTATAAATATACGGTTAACACACCATTAAAAGTTGTCCTTTAATGTAATTTACTTCAGGGTATAATTATAATTAAAAAAATTAGGCATTTACACAAAAGTTCTAATTTATAAATTTATACTCCATTAAATACTAACTAAGATTTTTTGAACTTTCAAGTCTCATTAAATTTTTAGTAGTTAAAATTACCCTTCAAATAATGATTGTTCATCATTTATAATTATCTATAAAAGAACATGAAGATTTGACATTTATTTTGATTTGCAAAACTTTAAAACATCAACTTTCAAATTGAAAAAACTAAAAACAATTTATGTGCAAAAAAAAAAAAAACCTAATATCTGTTTTTGAAAAAACTAAATTTTTTTGTATAAAATTGAAAGTTTTGTGTCTATAAAGGAGCATGATGATGGAATATTGATGTGCAAAACTGGAAAAGAAAATTAAAATGAAAAAATTGATAATGCTCTTATTTTTAAAATTGGAAAAAACTGGTAATGTTCTCGATTTTATTAGATTGTTGAATCAAACCAATAAGTAGAAGAGCAAACGTTTAATCTCATACTTTGTTTTTTTATCAGTTAATTAAACAATTATCTAGAACATTACTATGTAAAATTGATAATATTCTCAATTTTACTACATTGGACTTATTGGTTCAAAAAATCTTGGATAAAACCTGAGCTACCATAACATTTGTAAATAAGACTTTTAAATAATTAATTCAAAAAAAAATAAAAATAAAAAAGGTGAACATTGTAGGGTCCAAAGAAATTAGATAAGTGCTAATAACAACCCTCAAAACATATTGACTAAAAATTGCAAATTGTCCTTTTCACTCTTTGGCCTTCAATTATCATTTACTGAATTGAGAGTTCATTCCTCTCTTTTCCATTTTATGTGAGCATTATGCAGGACTCTAGTCTAGCATTAACTGTTTTGCTCGAAAAATGGACAAAAAACCAAAGAGAGAGACCAGTGTCAAATATGAAATACATTTCAAGCTCTATACTTCCATATTAAACAAAGTATCTGCTATGATGTCATAGTCTTCTCAAAAATATTAGAGACCACAATAAAGTTTTCAAAAATTTTACACAATACTTATATGATATAAAACTGACACCCATGTCAGTATTATATAAAAATTTTAATAATTTTTTTAAAATCCCTAGCATCGCTCTAGTTTCCCACTACCCATTATGTACTATTCCTATCCATTCAAATTTTTCTGGGGGGTTAATTCCATTCAACTAACTGAAACTACCATTGTTGTTGCCAAAAGCAAAATGCATATATATATCATTCATTTGGCACAACTGAAATGAAAGTTCAAAAACATATAATCAATTCTCATTTCTAAACTCCCTAGATGCAATTCAAAATTCTCTATTCCGAAAAATCTTGTCAGCTTGATCAAATGACAAGTGCGTAACACCACAAAAATTCAAACGCCCTAAATCTCGCCTATCCATTTCTAACAATTTCAGAGAATTTCTAACCAAAGGAAAGAATGCTTCAGGCTTAGTACTAAATGGCTGAAAAACAACATGGCTGAAAAACAACGAACAATGCTCGCATATCAGCTCCAAACTGACTGGTGCCCTTCTCAGAGAATCTATAATCACTAGTGAATATGCTGCCAAAAATGAATCGGTCAAGCCCATCTGTGATGCTTCTCCACAAATCCGAAAGTCCTTTGGATTGAGACTGGCATTAATTATACAAAGCTGACTTCTCAAAGTATCCAACGCTTCAAGAATGTCAACGGATACAGAAAAATCTGTGACTTCCGAGGCTCTATGTAGACCATCATCATCCTCCTCTTGCTTGAAGCATTCCTTGCTCTGGACATACTCCTTGGTAAGAGGCTCAAATTGACGAAGATGATCACCAATTATTTCCATTAGCAAATTTGTCTCCAGATCAGCCAAGCTCTTTATTTCTTCTCCAAAGAAGTGAGAATTATCATTCATATCATCCTTTACAGAGATGATTTTTATCAATTTCAGCAATTTTCATCTCCAGAAAATCAACATCGTCGCTCCATTCTTGTAGTTTAGATTCACAGTATCAAGCAGCATTGATCACCGCACATAGTTTCAGCAAGGAGTCATCATTGCAGTCAGTAGAGAGGAATTCAATTTCCTTGTACTGCAAAAGCAGTAATTTTAAAAGGTACAAGACAAGTTTAGCTGCAGTTGATCTGATGAATTGGGTCCTTGCCAAAATGCCCGGTAAAGTTTTGCAACGCTCGATCATTTCCCAAGCAAGTTAGCACAGATTCTCCCTACTATAAAGAAGAAACCGCTCCGTTGTCGTGTCAACAGCAGATCCAATTTCGTTTTTCGTGTCAACCAACCACGCCCTCTCATACTTCGATTCTTCTTTTAGTTTCATTCTCCCAACCTTGAGCTCTATTTTGGCCCAAATTTTGAGCCAATCAGGCCTATCAGAAAATAATGAGAACACAGATAAGCCTCTTGACGATCCTTCAAGCATTTCAGAGTCCTCCGTGAAGAGATAAGCTTCTGAATTTACAAATGACATCATCTGTCTGTCAAAATTAACCATAAGGTCGATTAAATGAAGCCATGAAGAAATCATCTCCGATTTTTCCTTTTTCTCTTTGTATCTTTTGACAAGAACAGAGAGAACTCACTTTGCTAAAAATGAAGAAAGTGTTTGGACCATTACAGATATCCAAGCTTCTTTAGCACTCAAGCTCACCAGTTTTGCTCTATCAATGAGAGGCTGCAAAACATCATCCACTCCGCCAACAAAATCTTTGGTAATCTTGGACACAAGGGCGAAGATAAACTCAGGCTGATCAACCCATTTCGAGAAGTGATATTCGGACCGTGACGCAATAGGAGAAACCAGTTCATCAATGGCCAAAAGCCCTGTATTCAGCTTCTTTTTTCCCAAAAGGCCAAGCTGTCGCTCTTCCCTCCGTGTCTGCAAATGCTGCAAAGCACAAAGTTCTAGAAAACTCTCAGAATAGGCCTTCTGTTTGTCTACTTGCATCAAAACTAATGGATTTGGAAGGATAGAGATCTTGCCACTTTCTATTTTTGACATAAAAACTTTTGGTGGCCACCCTAGAGATGAAAGAAGAGCTCGGTGATCTGCAAGAACTTGTTGCCGGAGCAAATTCAATGTTTTGTCTACTCTAGAATCCAGAGATTTCATAAGATGGAACCACTGAGGTCGGAACTTCACAGGACTGACCAACAAATCCTCAATACAATTCATGGATCTTACAGCTTGAAAGAACTTTTCTTGCCTCGATCCTGGGTCCTGCATTCAATGACTACACTAAAATTTTCTGTGCAGTCCCATCTTTGATCTAACTATGCAATATGTATTCTTAACAAAGAAAAAATAATACTGAATAAAGTCATTACTGTTGAAACTGACGGATTTGATCAATTTGAAGCGAGTCTATTTCCCCTTTTTTTATTCACAACAGAGAAAACTGCATCTTCAAGATCTCCAACCATTGCTTCTAACTGTTGAGTGGTATCTGAAATCTTAGATGGGTTAGTAAAGATTTGCCTGGTAAGTTAAGAAAAATGAGAGCAAGTACATGATTTGCATAACATCTATGATTTGGTTGAGCAAGACCAAGATCAAACTAAAGCCACTGAGCATAAAAAAACTCACTCCATGTTCCAAGGAAAAATGTATTGCAAGAAAGAAGCAATTTTGGTGGGCACATACAGAAATGACAATATAGAAGACAGCTTTTTTACAATGATGAATGTACGTGAGAAATTTTGAGTTGAGGATCTAACAAGCATTGACACAAACATGTGACACGACACAGACACACTTATAAAAAAAAAAAATCAAAAAATATAGGACATAACAAGTGAGGGACACACACAAAAGATATACTTATATAAATTTATTATATGTCATATATAAGGATAAACAATTATATGTCATGTATTGAATATTTAACTTAAAGATAATAACAACATGCAGCAGTACTAATTTCTATAGTCTAAAGGAGAAGAATATGTAGATTCCAAATTATTTTATTCAAACTTGTAATGTGTTTCATGTGTGTCTAAATGATAGACACATGTTCCTCAAGTGTCTTAAGCGTGACCGAGTCTAGAAAATTTTAAATAATAGTAGCACATATTTGGACATATGTCTGCTAGGTGTCAAGAAGTGTCCAATGAGTAACGTGTAATATTGGTGTCTAACATTCTTAGAAGTGTTTGTGCTTCTTAGTTGAGGATTACTTGGCCTAGGAACAATTTGCAAACTCGGAATTCTTTCAAATATATCATTAGCAAATATACAACAATATACACATATAATAATAGTGTTAAAACAAATAAGAAGTATCCGATGAAAAGTATCAAACTCATATTCCACACCCTCGTCCAAGTGTCAAGGTCTGACATGGGTATTTGATTTATTTTAAAGACTCCACATAACCTAGCACACAATCATGTAAAATATCACTCACTTAAACATGGAATGGAAAAATAGTAAAACAACTAATCCATGATCAAGAAAGTCAAACATTTCATTTGCAAATTCTATGGCAAAATTTTGTAACTTCACCAATAACTAATGAATTTTGGGTGAAGCAATCATTTTCTAAATCAGTTTGCTTGATGAAAATTTTGAGATTAACTTGTTCAAGACATTTCAAGAATTTTGTTATAATGAATGAATAATCATTACAGTTTATCTGCTACAAAAAATATAATAATAAACAATTCACACTAATACCCAAGTGATTTACAGTTTGGAAAGCATTTTCTAAAACATGGAACATTTTCGTTCTAAAACTCTGAATTTAGTGATTCAAGCATGCCAATATTTTTTCTTGTTTCTTTATTTCCTTAAACATTTTCTGAGGAGGAAATGAATCAAATATAATGAACTACTATCTAAGAAAGCTGGAATTTTGGCAAGACATATTAAAGAAATGGACCACAATGCTCCTAGAGATGTGTTGAAAAAAACTAAAGTATATTTCATTGGATGTCTAATTGTGAAAAGAAAATTACCTAGAAGTATCTTAAATTCTCCTAATGTAATCTATAGAAATTTTAGTCTTATTGTACCACATTTTAGATTTACAACATGTGATATACCAAGTTTTTTATTCTCATTCCACTCACTGGAACAATCCATGTTCCAAGTAACATAAGTTTATCTATTCTAAAATAATGCAAAGACATTCATATGAAACTGGTCTCATGCTATATTGATGAATGGGCAAACTACGAAATTTATGAAATGGATGTGTCCACAAAATGTGTAATGTCAAATCGAGAACTAACAATGAAAGAATACTTGAGAAATTTACAGTAGCACCAAATTTTAAATTTTTTATTTTTTATTTTAAAGAAGAAACATTTAAGTCAGTAGTCAGTCCACTGAAGCAAACCCATCAATCAAAAAGACAAACCAAGAAAAGTTCATATTTTGGCATTGTATATCCCAACCATGGTGATTTGTGTATCCTTAAGAACCAAAATTCAAGAATCAGAGAGACTGATTGATGTCACAACAACCAAATTTATATATTAGCATATATACATAGAAGATAAAAAGCATAGATTAATAAAAATATATATATGTAAAATAAGCAAAGCAACAAATCCAAAACTCACTAGCATAACTGCGAATATTTTCAACTCGGCTCAATTCCATTGCAAGCTGAGGCAAATCCTCGCTCATCATCTTCTGAATCCCATCTGAAAAATCAAACCCAAAAATTAAAACAACAGAGTATGGTAAGAAAGAAGCCTTTCAATCAAATGGGGGTTTCAGTGAGTAGTACTGACATGGGGACATTGTTGTTAGATTGAGCTTGTGGAGAGTGGATTTAGCTGCAATTGATCGAGAAATCCATGAGATTATGAGCTTGGCTAGGTTTTGGTGTAGGTGTCGGGGATGAGCGGCTAATTCAGCACACTCTCTGCTCAAATTCGCCTCGAGATCGCAAGCTGTATTGTATTTGTATGATAATGACAATGAAAATGAAAATGCCGATGATGATGATGAACTTTGATTGTTCTGGAGAGTGGTGGCGAAATGGTGATCCAGAAACCCTAAAAGGCGTGGCGTGGGGATAGCTCACTGTGATTCGGCAACACCATTGCCACTAACCATCAATCATGGATGTAGAGTACCGTCAATGTCATTACATTACCAAAAGAGAGGCTATTCCACTAGGCCTACCTAGTACCTACTAAGGCTCCGTTTGCAAGGGTTTTTGCGGCTATTTTAGGCCTTGTTTGGGAAGACTAAATAAGTGCACTTTTTATCTTTTTTGACTAAAAAATTGAGGTTGAAAATATGGATGTTTGGGTTAAATTTTTGACTTTTTATGGAAAAATGTGTAATAAAAAATTGTGAAAATTGATTTTTAGAGAAAAATTTGAATTGGGAGTTGTGCAGTCGTAATTGTTGACTTTTGGTGAAAGTGTTAACTTTTTAACTTTTTGAGTAACTTTTTGACTTTTTGGCTTTTTTGAAAGATCCCAAACAAGGCCTTAGTCTCAAAAGATAAAAAAAATTATTTTAGTCACAATAAATAAAATATCACATTTAATTTATAATCATTACACTCTTCTCTTGTAAAAAAAAAGTTAAAAAAGTCAAAAAGTCATTCACAAATCAAACTTTTTAGCCCAGACTAAAATAATTAAAAAAATCAAAAAGCTAACTTACTTCCCAAACGGAGTCTAAGTCATTACTAAGTTATTTCTCAAACTAATGTGAGTTTGGCCAAATTTTTTTAGAGTAAACTGAACTGTGTTTATAAAACACGTTTTTCACAGTATGTTTTTTGTTCAAGCATACAAAATGAATAAAATCATAAAAGTGTTGTTACAAAATACGTTTTTAATTAACAAAATATTGTTCCTATTAGCGCTTTAATCTATAAGTAATAGCGTTATTTCTAACCACGCTTTTAAAGAAAATTTGTTTTTAAAAGAAAGCGTGATTCGTAACTACGTTTTTAACAGAAAGTCATATAAAATGGCCCACTGTAGACACCCCATTTTTGACTGCCCACAAGACTTGGGCACTACTGATGGTTTACTTGTTGGAGAAAGGTGTGCAGGGCACAGGTTCAGTTTCTTCGGCAAGGAGAGAGGCGAATCTCAACTTCACACCCTATTTTGAACCAAAATCATTTTGGATGGTTTTGAGACCTTAAAACCCTCTCTTTCAAAACATTTTTGAAATAAAATTCCCACGATGTTCCGACGCTCGCATTTCGCTAAATGTTGCGCTTTTCGGTGAACTGAGCAAGGACAAAGTGGGGATGAATGAAAGAGAGATGAAATCTTTGAAAAATCTTTCAAAACACCTTACTTAGGGGTTCGAAGTTGAGGAGAAGAGGAAAGGAGAGAAGAAAACTGGTCTGGGAGAAGTTCGGCATGAATCCGGGTATGAGAGAATCGAGCAGCCCTCGCTGAATTGAGCTTATTTGTCTATACACTTGGAGTTAAGCTATGAGGCCACCATCGTTGGAAAGAAGACTTCTGGGGCTTCACTTTGTACTCAAGAATCTCCCAAAGCCAAGTCCGGGTGGAGGAGATATGATTGGTTGAAGCTGGGTATCATCCCGGTTGGATCGAATTTGCGCGGCTTCACCAAAAAGGGCATAACTTTTTCCACAGAAGGAATTTTAATGCAAGGTTTGCGCCATTGGAAAGCTAACTTCCGGGGCTTCAATCTGGACATCCACCGGCACTTTTGGACCTCATTGGACACCCATCGGCACTCTATTTAGCCGACCGGCCAGTACAAAGTGCAGGTCGGCAATTTATTGTGCCGACCGGCACTTTTTTGTGCCGATGACCCTTTTTCTTGGCCGATTTGACCCTTTTGACTCTCCCAAGCTTGGTGCATCTGTGCCAGCTGGGATGCACAGACTCGGCTCCCCGTGCATAAGTGTGCCTATTTTGGAGCCTTTACCCCCTTTTGGTGCACCCTTTGCTCAAGGCTTCTTGAGGAAGCCTTGACCCCTTGTCTTGGCTTCCTCAAGAAGCCTACCAGCTGTCCAAGCTTCTTGAATAAGCCTTGGTCCCTTTGACCCTTTTATGTAGCTTCTTGGAGAAGCTTTATGCCATTTCCTTGCTCTATAAAAGGAGCTCCCCCCCTCCATTGCAAAGGGTTAGAGATTTTGAGCAAGAAAACCAGAAGATATACGGATATACCTGATATATACACATATATCCCACCTCCCTCTCTATATCTATCTTATCCAAGCCTCCAAACACCTTTGTTCTTGCACCATTTGCCCTACAACACCTAGCACAACACCTCCATCCTCCATTCCAGCACTTGGGAGGCCATTTGCAGAGCTTAGGAGCACCTAAACTTGGTCCAAGAGGTGCTGGTTTGCTGTTCTCCAAGGGTAAGCATCCATTTCCCGTAAACTTGCATTTTTTAGCTTCATTGGTTAGCCTTACTTACAAGTATTTTTGGGCTTCGATGTAAACTGTAAAGAGGCTTATTTTGAGCCCTTATTTTGGGGACCTCCATGTATGACTTGCTTCATTACCCCTCTTTGGTCCCCATTTTTGCATGACTTGTTAGCACATTGAGCTTCTGTTTTTCGACCCTGATCAGAACTGAAAAGGGTCTTATTTTGACCCCGTCTCCATGTCCCATGAAGGGTATTTTGCTGTTTGATGCATGTTTTGTATACTTCATGTTATAGCCCTCTTGTGGCCTTAATCTTGCATTGCATTTTGAGCATGTTTGTATATTGATTTAGGGCTTGTCATCTACTGTAAGTAGTCATATTTTTGGTCTCTCTTCAGTGTTGTAGAAGGATCATTTTCAGTTTGGGCTTTGCATCTACCACTTGCTTCATTACCTCCCTTGCGGAGCCATTTTTGCATGATAGCTTAGCCTCACTTTTGTTCACTGTTTGGCCATGTTTTGAACTGTAAACATGCTTGTTTTGGGGCTTCCTTGCTTCTGTCTTCATGCTTCATAGTCTAAAAATGCTTGCTTTGCATAGTTATAGTTCAATGCATCCGACTAGTTTTGGGTTTCGGGGCCTATAGCATGTATTGTAATTGTGCATCATATTCCAGCACTGAAGTTTGCATGTTTAGATGCCATGTTTCATCATTTGCCATGCCTTGTTAGAGTTGCATGTTGTATCTTAGGATTGGTCCATGCATTGGACATGTTTGTGTGCATTCCGGTTGCCTCATTTCACCTAATGGCCTCCTATGTGAGTGTGGCTGAGGTCCGCTTGTATCGGTGTAAGCCCATCTTGCATTGTGTATGCCATGTTTCAATGCGTTGTGCATGTTATGTTATGTGCATTGTGTGTGTCATGTAGTTGCATTGCATGTTTGTGTGTTAGCTTGCATGCCTAGGTTGCATGTGCATTATTGTGCATTGCCTCACCTCTTGATCAACCATGATTGAGGTTGGGTCCCTTGTATGTTTGTGTGCATTGCATTTGACATTGAAATGCAAACTTGGCCTCTTAGGCCATCACGCGTCGAAATACGCCATTGATGGCCCGAGGGTCGAGGGCTATGTTCTCTTGAGTCTAACACATGATATGGGGCATTGGCCATGCTTACATATGCCTAAAAACCCATGCCATGCATTGCTGGTCTGCTGCTGCTGTCAAACTGTCCCCTGCAGGAACTTTCTGCCGACCGGCAGTATAATGTGCCGACCGGCACTATATTTTCAGCTGATAGCCTCCAGAGCAGCCGGTGGCCATCTCCTCTAGCCGGTGGTGTACTGCAGTGCATTTGGAAGATGTCCTGGGACTTTGGCAGTGTTTCAGAAAGGCAGGACAGTGGAAACAGAGGCAGCAATGGTGCGGTGTGGGCTTTCTGGGCAAGTTGGATCGAACATGCATCATTCACGCATCCCGAGGCAGGGCTGAGGCCCCTTTCTCTTATGTTAACATTTAATTTGATAATTAGAAATTTCTGTAATAATTAATTTATTCTGTATTTGGACTGTATTATTTTTGGACTGTACATTCTTTTGGTCCCTCCGTGTGAGGGCATAATTGTAATAAGTGTGTGTGGGTGTGTGCATGTCTTCCAACCTCCATTTCTTTCTTCCCTTTTATTTACCTGCTTATGATGGTAGATTAGGGCATTGCTTAAATTAGCATACCTTATGCAATGCATGCGTGCGTCCATGCATTTGTTGACATACATCAGGCTTGGCACATCATACAAACTGCATCGTACTTTCAATTCCAAATTGAATGCGTAATAGTTGTAGCATTTCACATGCCATGTCTAGGATAGCCGAGCCTGCCTAGATTACATCTTTGCATGTGTTGCATTAGACATTTCAGTATGCTTAGGTCCATGCATGGATTTCTAATGAGCTTCTGTTTTGGCTTGGAGTACTAGGTGAGCTTTTATGCTTTAGCATATCGCATGCGTGTGAATGTTGCCATAATAGCATGATTACCATGAGGCTAGCTGCTTATGTGATATAACTGCTTGAATGCCTGTGGATGGAGGTCAAATTACCTAAATTGGGACAATGCATTAAAACTGTGAGTTTTAAGCCCACTAGATAGTGGCAAAACCATCTTTTTCTAAAGCCCACTTGAGGGTGGCAAAATCTGCATTTTAGCCTACTTGCGAGTAGCAAATCATTTTCAAAACAAACTTACAATGTTTTGTTCCAACTTGGGCAATTTGGTCTATACTTGTTTGCTGTGCACATAACATAGTAATTCTAGGCTAATAATTGGAATAAGAACGCGTAACGTTTTCAAAATTGGATATCACGGTTAGTAGAGGCCGGTCTTCGGACCGGGCGAAAGGGGGTGCTCATAGCTGACCTTCCCCGATCGTACCCAAGCTCCCGAGCCAAGACCACTTTGGTGATGACGGACACGTGGCCTTCGGCACCGAGTCAGGGTTTCCTAAATTTCCCCATTTTAAAATATTTAGGTGGCGACTCTGTATCTGGCAAAGCAGTCCATGTTTGGCACTCCTTTTTCAAAAAATCTGTTTTTCTCAAAACGATTTGCCGGATTTGGACTCTTTGGTTCAAGATTAAGAACCGTGACAATTTGAGTCCGAACTGTAGTAAACCCAAATGAACAAAACGGGGTTCATCCCCCCGGGGCGTTCGGGGACGTCTACACCCACCCCCCTGAAATTTGCAACCACACTTTTTAAACACTTCTGTTTTTTTCTCCAAAACCCGAACCAGTTCTCCCTCTCTGTTGATCTCTGCTCCCTCCCTCTCTCTCTTCATGGGTTCTCTGCTCTCTCTCTCTCTCTAGTATATAGACTGCCTGTCTATCTCTCTCTCTTTCTCTCAGTTTGAATTTTATTTGTGTTGATTTTGTTTGTAAAAATGTGAATGTAGGTACATAACAATGTGGGGTTTTGTGAATTCAAATTGAGGAAGTTTGGAAGATAGAATAGTTTGAGTACAGTTTGGAAGATAGAATAGTTTGAATACAGTTTGGAAGATAGAATAGTTTTGTGTATTCAAATTGTTTTGTGAATTCAAATTGATACCAATGTGGATAGAATAGGGTTCTTTGAATTGAAATTGGGGTTTTGAATTCACAGATTAAACCCTAGCCCTAGCCCTAGCCCTAGCCCTAACCCAATTCTAGGGTTTCAAATTGAACCCTAGCACTAACCCAAAGCTTGTAATGCAAATTGAACCCTAGCCTTAACCCAATTTTAGGATTTTGAATTCACAAATTAGGGCCAGGGTTTTGTGAATTCAAATTTTGGTTATTATATGCATTTGTGTTTGTTTGTGAATTCAAATTTTGATTAATTATGAGTTGCACCAATCTCTGTGTTTGTTTGTAAATTCAAATTCTGTGTAGATAGGCCGATGTAGATAGAATCCATGTCCCAAAACCGTAGGAGACACAGATAAATTAAACTTGTTTGTTGCAAATAAAATTATGGATAAACCCAAAATGATATTTGTCACTTTCTTAACTAAGTGAGTCAATCTCAATCATATGATTAACGATTTTACTTCAAAAACATTAATTGATGTTATTAATTGAATCAAATTAATATAAAATTTTAAATCCAATCAATTAAAAATTTATGAATCAAAATAATATATGAGACAAAATACAAAAACTACCAATTTAAGTTAATTTTATCCACTAAACATTACCACTTTCCCTATCTTGATTCCACGGAAGATCCAAGGCTACCGGTTGGCAAGCTATCAACTTGCAACCGAAGGCAAGAAAATAAAACGAAAACAACAAAATCAAGTAAATTCTATTGTAAAAAAGATTTTTTTTTATTTTTTATTTTTATTTTTTATTTTTTATGATTGTCAGACAAATCTTCACAAAAATAATAAAAAATAAAAAATTTAGTCATCAATCTGTATTGAAGAGTATTATTCGAACACATAGAATGCACTACGAATTTCATTATAATAATCTAAACCATTTGTTTTTTATTTTAAATTTTCCATTATTTAGTGTTTTTAGAGTACTACTCTACATTATTCATTTTTTGAAAAAGTGAGTAGTCACCTTCGAGTGACGATTGAAGTACTGATTATGTGGAGCGTGTTTAGCAATGATTGTTTATTACTAATACATATGTGGGCTTTCAACGGAATGTGACTTTGTGCAGCGCGACTTAGATGCTTTGTTTTTTCCTCATATTTCGGATTTGAATTATTAGTCACATTAATACGACCACATGGCAATAGTGTTGACAAACAATTATATAAAGGACTGAAGGAGTGATGATAAACACACAACCTTTCCACTCAGTTCTCCCTAGGAAAACACGGTGTCTTAGGCGCACCAATGCAAATGCAATGCAAAGAAACACATAAGTGTAAACAAAACAACATATCATGATATTCGAGTCAAGTCCTTTAAATCCCCAGTGGAGTCACTAGAAACTGTAGACCGCCCGAACTTGTAACAACCCAGATTTTTAATTCTTCTGTAGAATTTATACTAATATTATTTAATCACAGTTAAAAAAATATATAATTTATTATATATTATTACGTGTAATTTTGTTAAATAATATAATTATTAAAAGTTTAGGGGTCAAAATATAAATAAATAATTAATTTATTGTTGATATATAATAAAGTGTAATTTAATTAAGAATTAAATTATTTATATAATTATATTAAAAACTTGGAACAAAGTGTAATTATCGTAAATATTTATTAATAGATAACTATAAATCTAATCGAATCTGTGATTGAATCTGGAGAAGGATTCGGCCTGGCCACGTGTTGGCCAGGTGTTGCGTTCATCTCTCTATAAATAGGGAGAGGTGATCCGGAGAAAGAAAGGAAAAAGAAGAAAAGAAAGAAAGTGGGAAAAAGAAGAGAGAAAGAAGGAAAAGAAAATAGTGGAAGTCGAAAGGATTTTTGGTAGTGGAAAGAAATAGTAAGGTATTAAAATTAAGGTGAGTTATATTATACCTTGAGTTACCCTTATATATTTTGCGTATGTTTTGACTTACCAAAATCTATTTTGTACAAGTTATGTTTTATTAGTATATTAATAAAAGTTATGTTTTATAAAGGTTTCAATTACGTGGTTTAATTTTTGAACCCTATTTGTTAAAAGGAAACACATGGATATGTTTGTTTTACTTTTAAAGAATATTTGACTATGACCTTATATACAATTATGTTTTGTAAGTACCACCACGGGGGTCCCATGCCTTGGGGGACTTAAATAACCATTAGCCTCTGTTTGGTTATTTTATGGCCCTCTGATCCATAGACCTCTGTTCTGTGCGGAGCTAAGTGCTGCACTATTGTGGGAGCCACCTCTAGAATCCGTACGAGCCACCTCTTGAGTCTGTACCTCTGTTCTGACTGTCACTCCTGTGACTTCTGTTCTGTACCGTGGTTATGGTCATCTACTTACATAATTTCTGTATTTCAGTTTCTGCTACTCAAATGATTTATGTACCAAACTGAGTTATATAAATGTTTTTGCCTAATTAACTATCCATGGTTATTTCGTGTCCCTTAGACTCTTAGTATAATATTTCTCACTCTGCCAAGTGCTTATAGTTGTTTACTAATTTTCAGGAAACAATGCCATTTAGAAATAACTTTTGGAAAGTCTTAGATGCAGGGCTGTGGAGTAGACACACACAACACTTTTATGATATTTTTCTATGTAAATATCGGCCTTTTTGGTCAATACATTTTGTTATAAAAATAGAAGCTCCGATGATTATTTTGGTACCCTCATTTAAATTTTACTTCTGCTTGCGTTTATTGATTTGTTTAAGAATTGGTTGGAGGTAACTTCAGTTACTGGTCATCACGATGCTTAACCCTTGGGTACGGGGAGCGGGTCGTGACAGAACATCCTTTGCATGCCCCCCTTTCGAAAAGGGTGCGGATTTGGTTCATGCTACAACAATTCGAACTTCTGTCATGGTTCTGAATCTAATCTCACAAAGTGCAATGTAAAACTGATAAATCACTAAAGAGTCCAATCCGGCAAATCATTTTGGAAAAGCAGATTTTGAATCAAAAATGCCAAGCTGGACTGCTTTGCCAGATTTCAGAGTTGCCACCTAAATATTTTATTTTGGGAAATTTAGGAAACCCTGACTCGTGCCTAAGGCCACACGTCCGTCATCACCAAAGTTGCCTCGGCTCGAGAACTTGGGTACGAGAGGGGAAGGTCCTGAAATAAGCACCCCCGCTCGCCCGATCAAAGATCGGCCTCTACTAACATGATATGTTGTTTTTGAAAACACACGTGTTCTTATTCTGGTTTATTAACCTAACTTACTATGTGATGCGCACAACACACAAGTATAGACTAAATCACTCAATTTGGAACAAAATATCTCATGTTTGTTTTTCGAAAATGGTTTGAAGTTGCTACCCTCAAGTAGGCTAAAGTGCGGATTTGCCACCCTCAAGTGGGCTTAAAACATGATGATTTGCCACTTCAAGTGGGCTTAAAACTCACATTTTGATGAATTGTTCTAATTCAAGCAATGAAGCCTTCATCCACAGACATTCATACAGTTAAAGCATTTAAGTAAATAGCCTCATGGCAATCATGCTAAACATGGCAACATACACATCTCATGCGATATGCTAAAGCGTAAACACTTACAGTGTACTCTGAGCCAAAATAGAAAACTAGTTAGAAATATGCATGATCCTAACTATGTTAAGTTCCTAATGCAACATATGCAAAATGCAACTAAATAGGCTCGGCTATCTAAGATGGCATATGAATTCAACAATTCGATAACATGCTTTGAAACACATATTCAAGTAAGTGTATTGAAATACGATGCAGTTTGAATGATGCACTGAGCCCGGTACATGCGAGACAAATGAATGAATGCAAACATGTAAGCATAAGGTATGCTAATTGAGATATGCCCTAAACTAACCATCAAAAGCTAATAAGTAAAAGGGCGAAAGAAAAGGGGTTGGAAGACATGCACACACACATGCACCCTTATTACAACACTATGCCCTCTCGACGGAGGATCCGAATAAACAAGCTAAGCTAAGCTACTTATTACAAAACAACTAATTAACTAACTTAGCTAATTAATTACAAACCGAATTGAAACTAGCTATACTAAGCTAATTAGAATATTACAAAGATGAATTGAATTAGCTAAACACATTAAATAATTACTTACAGAGAACCGGCAAATTAACTAACTAAGTAAAGCAGTTAAAATGGCCTCGAGGGGAGGGAAACATGCATGCTCGGTTTGCTTCACCTGGAAATGCATTGCTTTGCCATGAGTTGTCTCTGTTTGCACTCGAGGTGACCTCAGAGCATCGAACACACTTTCAGGCTGCATCTGCCCCAAAACAAGAGCATTTTGGAAAATTTTGCTGCAAGTGGCCGGTCGGCCACTTCAACTGGTCGGCAGGCTAGTGCAAGTGGTCGGCCGGCCACTTCCCTTTTCAGAATCCCAACTTTGCAGCAACAGAGATCAACAAAGGCACAACAATGCATTTACAAGGAAATGTGTGTGCAACTACTCTCCTTATCATTTCTCAAGCTCAAAGGAGCATAGTACTCGACTCTCAAGCCACAAATCACGCATCTCAATGCACGATGGCCAAAGAGCCAAGCTCGCACAATGTTAGTGAATGCACAAACAACACATAAAAGCCTCCACCTCTATCATGCATGATCAAGAGGGTTGGCAACCAAGAAATGCAACACGTTTCATCACTTTGAGTATGAAACGTGCCACATTCCTTGTGTTTGGATTAATGTCCGATCCAAACACAATGCCATGCAAACGAGATGCTCATCTTTCGATACTAAAATGGCATGCACAAGACTCTATCATGCAAGCAATGCATGCAAGACATGTTAAGGAGCCAAGAGCACTAAAGCAAGTGAAGGACATTACACATGAGGCATGCATTATCAATCTTAAATGGTCAAACCAACTATGGATAGACCTACATCATGCCAAAACAGTGGCAAAATCATGCTGGAAATGAAGCACCAAAAGCTACAACAACATGCTCATGCATGGGCTCGCAAGCTAGGCATTAAACACAACTCTCAAACACAATGACAGAGTGATAAATAAGAGAGTATAGCAGAGATATAGGCACTGAAATCATATGCCAAATGATGACATATCATGCAAACAACACAAGTATAGCATACAAGAGGATTTTATGCATTAACGCTAGTGAAGTACACAATATTAGGACTATGCAATACATTGCTCAATGGACTAAACCAGCCCTAAATAGTCCTTATGCATGCCAAAACAGTGGCTAAAATGAACCATGAAGATAGCATGAAGAGCAAGAAAATGATGTTCATGCATTGGCTCATAAACGAGGCATAAGGCTCCACTCTCAAACACAATTAAAAAGGGAAATATATGAGTGTATGATGGAAGTATATGCTCTGAAATACCATGCCAAATGATGCCATATCATACAAACATCACAAATAAGGCATGCTAGGGGTCTCCAAAACACAAGACTAGCAAGGCATTTGCACTATAGCTATACAAAACATGACATGTATGACCAAAACCACTTGGAATAGAGTTTAAGCATGCTAAATCAAGACCAAAAGCATGCTGAAATAGATCTAAAACAAGCTAGAACAATGGGCCAAAACACCAAGTATGCTAGGCTAATGAGTGGTATTACACTACAAGTACCAAAATCAAGCAAGAGGTGACCCCACCAACCAAAATTAGAATTATAACATGGCAAAATAAGACCAAAAACATGCTGAGATGGTAGCCCAAAAGCTTAGACAAGCATGCATACAAATTGGCTCATAAGCAAGGCATAAGGCGTGACTCTTAAAAGCTACGAAAAAGTCAAACATGTGAGAGTATGACTACACCATATACACTGAAATCATGTGAGAAATGAGTTTAAAGCATGCGAACAACCCAAGTAAAGCATGCTAGAGACTTGACACACAAAGCTAGTCAAAGCCACTTATACTACAACCATACAAGGCAAGCCTCACATGGCCAAGACCACCTAAAACAAAGCTAAGGCATGCTAAAATAATGGCAAATACATGCTGAGATAGAGCTAACACAAGCTAGGATGAGAGGCATAAAGCATGATGCATGTTAGGCCAACAAGTAGGATTGCACTACAAGTGCAAAAACCAAGCAAGAGGTGACCCCACCAACCAAAATCAGAGCTAAAGCATGCTAAAACTAGAGTAAAAGCATATGAGAGCATAGCCAAAATAAGCTAGAATGATGAGCCAAAGTAGCAAGCATGCAAGACTAAATAGCAAGATTACACTACAAGTGTAAGAAGCATGCATGAGGTGACTCAACCAAGCCAAAACAAAGTTATGCCATTCTGAAATAAGGCCAAAAATAAGCTGAGAACAAGCCAACACATGCTAGAAAAACATGCTCAATAATTAGGCGAACAAGACAAGCAAGCAAGACAAGAGGAGAGGGGACCACCCTCTCCTATTTGGGGTCTCAAAACCACCTTTCCACCACTAAAATTCCTCTGGAATTTGGTGGTTAAAAGGCCCAAAAGAGATAGTCTCAAAGGCTTTAGAAAGTAGCACAAAACAAAGCAAAATAAGCCACAAAAGGGGGGTAGACCACCCCCAACTCAAACAAGGCCTCAAACAACCATTTTAAACACTTAAAAACAAAGGTTTTTGTAGTTGACAACTAGGCCAAAACAAGCATGCAAAGGTGGCCAAACACTTGATCAAAATAAAGCTTAAAGAGGGAAGACACTCACCCTTGAAGCACAACTTTAACACAGCAACTTCTCTGAGCTAAAACTAGCTTTTTGAGTCTAAACAAGACCCTCAAGTACCTCAGCAACAAGATAATGGTGTTTCACTAGGTGTTATAGTGCAAATGTGTGAAGAAAACACACTTTAAGACATAATATATATAGAGAGAGAGAGAGAGAGCAGGAATTCTAGAGAGAGAGAGACAAAATTCAGCTCTGAGATTTTGTGAACCCCAAACAAGGGGGAGGGACCTCCCCTTATATAGAGGAAGCAAGCAAAAGCTTGTTTGACAAGCTTTAAGCTTGTTTCAATCCCTCCATACACGTGTATGGAGGATGAATTCAGTGAGCCACAACTGGCTCAAAAGATCTGAAAATATCTAAAAAGGAGAAAAAGTGACTGCCGGCCAGTTAAGGTGGCCGGCCGGCCACTTCCCCTGGCCGGCCGACCAGTTCAAGTGGCCTACAAGGGAGAAAAGTGGCCGGCAGATGCCAAAAGTGGCCGGCAGCCCTTCCCCTCCCTCAGGCAAAGGGGCAACAAGATTTAGCCCAAAAACCAAGTCCAAACACAAAGTGTTAAGAGGCTCAAAGACAAGGCAATCAGCCGAAACCTTCGGGCGCTCGAAACAAGCACAAATATGCGCAATCATCGCGTGCACAAATGATGACGTCTGAGTCTTAAGGTAAAAATGTGGTGTCTATAGTTGCCCCTCTTTGACAGAATTCGAAAGTCATAAAATGACGGGAGTGAATGTCAAAGCCTAAAGACGACCCATTTTTGACAAGGCCGAAGACTTAGACAAACAGGCAAGAGAACAAAATAGATGTGCCCGCAGGCAGGGGCAAAATGCAAATGAACATGCAAAATGCAGCAGCAAACTTGCACATAAGCAAGTAAACACAAACCAAACCACATCTTATGCAGAAAGGATGTAAGAAAGTTATGCAATCTAGACGAACATGTGACAGATACACAAAGTGAGCATGTGTGATATATACACAAAGCGAACATGTGTGATAGATACACAAAGTGAGCATGTGTGATAGATACATGAAGCGAACGTGTGATAGATACACAAAGTGAACGAAGTGTGATAGATACACAAAGCGAACGTGTGATAGATACACAAAGTGAGCATGTGTGATAGATACACAAAGCAAACGTGTGATAGATACATAAAGTGAGCATGTGTGATACATACACAAAGCGAACGTATGATACATACACAAAGTGAGCATGTGTGATAGATACACTAAATGAACAAAGTGTGATAGATACACTAAATGAACAAAGTGTGATAGATACACTAAGTGAAGAAAGTGTGATAGATACACTATATGAACAAAGTGTGATAGATACACTAAGTGAAGAGAGTGTGATAGATACACTAAATGAACAAAGTGTGATAGATAGACTATCAATCTTAACCGGGGCTTCTCTGAAGGAAACGTACATACAATAACGTCTGGTTGCATTAGCTTCGAATGAACCATACATACAATATCGTCTGGTTGCATTAGCTTCGAATGAACCATACATACAATATCGTGCTTGCACAAAGAGAAACTTTGACAGGTACAATATAGTAGAAGCATATGTTTAACGTTACATCAAGATATAATTTCAATACGAGATAAACGCGTGCATACAATGCGCAAATGAAAAGGTGCATAACAATGCAAGTGGAACGTGAAGGTGCATAACAATGCGAGTGGAACGAGCATAGCAATGCAAGTGAAAAGGTGCATAACAATGCATATTCAATGCAGTATGCTCAATAAAGAAATGCAATACACGTCTTAGCAAGACCGATTCAGTTGTGACCTCTGATTTACCTCTCGAAGGGGTTACAACGTACTCTAGAAGGATACACCTCGTGCATATTGAAGAGCGATGATCACCGCGTACAAAGAACACAATGCTGACTTCCGCGAAGCATTTTGAATCCAACTTTGAGAATCCCTTGCATTTCTTGGAAACCAAGGACACATAACAGTCTGAAAACATTCAGAGAGAACATTGAGCACCTGTCGGCCACTTTTCAACCTTGCCGGCCACTTTTCTCAACTGCAGGCCACTTGAGTGGACGGCCGGCCACAAAAACTGGACGGTCGGCCAGTTTAAGGAAATCGGGGCAGTTTTGACCTTTTGCACACGGGTCTTTATAAACTCAAACCCCAAACACTTTTCCTCACACATCCATTGCCGAAATACACTCTTCTCATCTTCTAAACCTTTTTCCTTCTCAGATCCACACTTCATATACGTATTCCAACATCCCCGCGAAGTTGATTGGAGAAAAACTTTCGACTCTCTACGTTTTGAACCGAACAAAAGTTGTTTTCGTAGCCTTTTTCTCCATTTCCACCATTTGAGGTTTGTTTCCCCCAACTTTGACTTGCGTTTTGCGCCTTTTTCCCGGGCTTTGACTTTTTTGACTCTTTCTCTTCTCGAGAGTTGACTTTTTGCATTTTCGCTCCATTTTGCTCATTTTTGTCTATCTTTCACCCTCTTTTCAGATAGCAAATGGCATACCACACAGCGGGGATCCTCCGGGAATGGAGGGAGAGCCAGAGCATGTCCCATTGTCGTCCTGAGTCCGGCCATTTGATCTAGCAGCATACCACCTTGAGGTACACGTGCTACCACCGAGCACGGCGCGTCACTTTATCGGATTTGCGCGGTGCACGCCCGCAGACCTCCTGCTACGGGAGCCAGAGTCCCATTTATCCCATGATGCCCCAGAGATATACACTGCACTTTTACATTTTCTGCGATGTACATTACATTTCTTGAATAGGCTCGCACTTTTTGCACTGTATTTGATCTGCTCATTCTGAACACATGTACATACTGTAATCCTGCTCATTCTAAACACTTTCACACATTGTATTTCTGCCCATTCTAAACACACACACTGCACACTATATTCCTGCTCATTCTAAACATACATACTGTATCTCTGCTCATCCATGCAGGTTGGCTCCCGCTTTACCCGTAGGTACGGGGCCACCACGGCGAGGGAGTGGTACCTGGAGCTCCCTGGTGGTGTCCAGCAAATCATAGACGAGGCGGGGTTTGGCCTGTTCTGTACGGGGCTCTCGCATCTCTTTGCGCGTAGGACCATCTTGGGCGTATTGGTAGAGAGATTGTGGGACACCACCAACTCCTTCCATTTCTCTACCACGGGGGATATGACTATGACCCCGTACAACTTCGCGATGTTGACAGGCCTTGAGGTGGAAGGCCAGCCGATCCCGTATGATGCCGATATAGGTGAGTGGGAGGCAGCTTGGACCTACCTATTGGGAGTACATCCACCTATCTATCGAGCATCAGGCTCTGTCCAGTATACTTGGTTCGCCGACCACTTCAGAGGGAGAGAGCCTATGACGATCGCAGAGACGGAGCAGTATGCTTGTGGTTTTCTCATGTTCCTCTTCGGCACGACTTTGTTCACCGACAAGTCGAACACTGTGGGGCTATATTTGTTGAGTACCTTGGTAGACTTGTCTCAGGTACGACACTATGATTGGGGAGCCGCCGCCCTTGCCACTCTGTATTGTTATATGAGCTCGACCTCCCGTAGGAGCGGGAACAGAGTAGGCGGCTACTGGAGAGCCTGTAAGGTATGCTTTACTTTTCAGCTTTACATTCTTGATATGCTTTCTGCTTTGCACTTTCTGCACACACTGGATACTGCGCACACAGTCTAATTTATGTTCTGCACTTGTATACTGCGCACACAGTCTCGTTTCTGTTCTGCACTTGTACTTTCTGCACACTGTACCATATTCTGCTTTCTACATTATCTGTATTCTGTATTCTTACTGCCACCCTCCTGCTTTTCACAACTATAGGTATACGCCTATTTCCCAGTGCTTGCACCTGAGCTAGAGGTCGAGACACCTCCTGAGGTACCGTACTCACGTCGCTATGATGGTCGGTGCCAGCTGAGGGCCCAGGAGACTCTTCCCTACCTGCGCCATTACTTCGACACAGTGAGGCCAACGGAGGTAATTTCAAAACTCACAGTTTTTCTTTTCTTTCAGCTTTATTTTATTTTGCATATCTACTAGCAACTAATGCACTCGTTGTCTGCAGATTACATGGCAGCCCTAGGAGGTGATGCCAGAGTTTGCCCGATTCCATTTCGTAGGGCGCCTCTCGATTCCGGATCTTGTTTGAGGGGCTGGTGGGCCGAGCTTCGTTTCTTGGAGAGCACTTCAGGCGCCAGACATTAGGCTTGCAGTTACAGTCAATCCCCTTGCCACCTCTGCCCTCAATGCAAAGCACACAGAGTATCTCTCCTTAGGAGCTCATTGATGTTATACAGGGCGCGGATGCAGATCGATTCACTGGGGAGGGGGACTACACAACTTACATCGAGGCATACCTCATGCCTCCGTTGGCAGGTGCTCGTGCTCCTACATGGAGGATAGCTGCTACTGCTTCATCGAGCAGGGCTAAAGCGGCGGGTACCCCCTTGAGGAGCAGGTCTCGAGCACAGAGAGGCAGAGTTGGGGAGATGCCCACCACCAGACAGAGCGCCAGATGGCCAGACTTGCCTACATCATTGACTTACTAGAGACGTTCTGGGGAGACTTGCCAGATCTCCATCGAGCCTGCACCGGCCGAGCGTATGCTTGCTGGAGTTCGAGGTCGGACCCCGGTATGTACCAAACTTTACATTCTGCATATTTACTTCATTTCAATTATGCTTTGTGGAATACTAATCTCTTCAATGCACTTGCAAGCACCTATTGAGTACACAGGACAAGCTCTTAACTTAGTAGCTTCCTTGACCGAGATGATGCAGACGAGCTTGGACCTACTCAGCCTCTATAGGATCCCGGTAATCTTTCTTCCATTTGCATTTCATGCCATGAAATTCTCTGCTAATGCATTAGCCTTTACACAGTTCCTTACTACGCTGATCTGATACTTTGCAATAAAACTCTACATTAATCCACTGTTCCCATACACTGCTCACAGCATACACACACTGCAATCATTTACTGCTCACAGCAGATCATCTCTTGCTTCAAATGTACTGCATCTGCTGTATATCGCAATTAATACCTTCTGATATATTCCCTTTTTTCAGATCCCTTTCGAGACGTCAGCTCCATCAGGTGCCCCAGCAGGAGTGGCGGCAGGACCTTCAGTACCACCTCCAGCAGCACATAGCCGAGGGAGACATCGGAGGCCTACTAGACGCGGTGATGACGACGAGTCCAGTGAGGACGATGAGGCAGCAAGTCCTCAGTCAGAGTCAGCCGATGAGGGCTCCAAGGATGAGAGCGGGGATGGCTCTGGTTCCGACAGCAGTGCTGATGGTGACGATGCTCCAGAGTCCTCTCAGTTGAGGAAGAGGATGAAGAGGGCCTCTCAGTCCTGAGTTGGATGGTACCGATTCAGATGCTTTGCTTTTTACTTTATTTCTCTTTTTGCTTTAGTTTTTGCACATTGTACAGCCTTAGGTAGTTTTATTTTCTTTAAAACTTTGTACCTTTTGTAAGGAGAAACCATGATGGAATGAAAACAGCTTTTTGTTCAAAAAGTGTTGCATTTTACATTCTAAGCATCGTATCGCATCACTTTGCACAAAAAATGAGATTAATGGAAATTGAACATTTGTTTATTGCAAAGTCATGTAGTGAACCGACACAACAAGCAAAACAAAACAACTTAAAGAATAACTCAATAAGCAAGACAATGACTCGATAAACAAATTGTAACAACTCAATAAGCAAAACTTAACAACTCGATAAACAAAGTTCAACAACTCAATAAACAAAAGCGACAAACTTTAGCATAAGTCGACAAAACCACAGCAGAACGCATCCAGAGTGGAACAAAACATAGATTTTCAGCACTCCCAGCACACAGACAGATCAAGACAATCCTGCTGGGGACAAACAGTGGCTGCCGACCACTTATAGCCATTGCCGGCCAATTTTTGCTTCTGTGGACCACTTAAATGGCCGGCCGGCCAGTTAAGGTGGTCGGTCGGCTACTTGAACTAGCCTGCCGGCCAGTAATTCTGGGAATCTCCAGATTTCTGCCATCTGTCCTCTACTCAATGCTCTATCTTCTATAAAGGTTCCAGCTTCGTGGGTTCCTCATCCCGACTTCATTTTTGCTCCAAATGGAAGCATTTCTTGCCCAAAAACTCTCCGAGTGGCTTGCAGCTTTAAATGGCTCGGAAAAGTTAAATTTTTGGGGTTTCGGTCATGTTTTTAGCTTTGGCGGAAAAGAGAGTTTGGCGGAAAAGTTAAATTCCTCCATGCCACGGCCAGGTGTTGGAATCCGATCACTCATGTTTTTAGCTTTGGCGGACAAGAGATATGTCCCACTTTTGAAAATTTCCAAACTTTGATGGAGTCTCAG